>QRFJ01000156.1:565939-788284 GCA_006176705.1 Cocos nucifera | reverse complement strand
ATCCGTGGTGGCAGTATTCCACCAAAATAAATTAAACGAACCGTGCAAGCTAACACTTACTCGAACCTGCTATGATAAATAAAAAAATCAAGAGGTATGAGAGTAGTTAGGAGGAAAGAATAAGATGAGCACCAAAATATATATATATATATATATATATATATATATATAATATATATAATATATGATGCATTAAAAAAAAGTGTAAGGCCTATATATAGGAACAAATTTCATGCATGCATGTGGAGGGTTCTTCGAATTGCATGTGGGTAGTTTTGATATCTAGAAGTATTCTACATAAGGAGGTGGCTACAGAGGAAGATTCAATTGAAATATAGAAATACGAGTAGATTGCTGAAGGTAGAAAGTAAATGACTTGGTAAAAAGGAATATTTAGATAGCAAATTGAAATTATAATTTCAAGATCATTATTTTGCACATACCGAGGAGGTGATGAAAGATATCCTATTAGCTTCTTGATTCTTTACCAATGAGATGCGAGGGTATTATTTATGTCATATTTCAACCGTCTAGCTGGTAGCCAGGAGCAAATAACATCTTGACTAAGTTGATCGAATTAAAGTAGGTGAGAAATGTATGACTCTTGCTGAGATTAGGTAGAGTTCAACTATGAAATCACATATGGATAGAGATCCAAGCCAAACAGATAAAATTTGATTGAGGTAAAAAATTTGAACGATTAAATATTGAGTTAGTCTGATGGAAACCAAGGTAAAGATACTAGTTTTAGAGAATCTGAAGATGACAAGGCTATATCATAGGCCAAGTAAAGATAGATGACCGATGCATGCTATATTAGGAAAAGCTGAAGACCGGTAAGGAAAGATATCCCATTAGCTTCTTCATTCTTTACAATGAGATATGTAGGTATTATTTACATCACATTTCAACCATCTACCTAGTGGCCAGGAGCAAATAACATCTGGATTAAGTGATCGAATTAAAGTAGGTGAGAGGCATATTACTCTTACTAAGATTAAGGTAGAGTTTAGCTATAAATCACATATGGATAGAGATTCAAACCAAACAGATAAAATTTGATAAAGATAAAAAAAATTAAATGATTAAATATTGAATCAATCTGATAGAAAATCAAGGCAAAGATACTAGTTTTAGAGAATTTGAAAGCGATAAGGCTATATCATAGGCCAAGTAAAAATAGATGACTGATGCAAGCTATATTAGGATAAGCTGAAGACCGATAGGGGTGATTATTGGTCATATAGTTGCAAAAAATATTATGCTTATGTACATATATAGTAGGAGGATTGTTGGTGATAATTTTAAGAACCGTCAAGAGTAAAGAATGTGGACAGAAATTGTTAGAGTGGATGTTTATTATTTGTCGTTAGTTACTATATGTATTGGTATAAATAAGTAGAATTTACTTTGTTAAGATCCTTAGTTTAATAATTAATTCATATTAGTTTATCTTTATTTTTACTTTATTTGTTTGTTTTAGAAGTAGGTGTAACTTAACTTTCTACTATCATCAGTGCTACATCCTTATCATAGCCTAGTGACATACCCCTATTGTAATCTAGTGCTATATTCCCATTCATTTCCATCTTCTTTGAACAATGGTTGATAGTAGTACTAGAAAAAATCCTTGAAAGTCAAGACATCGGATCTTACATTACTCTCTATCCTAAATTTGATCTACATCTTTTCAGTTAGCTGTAGCATGTCCGCATATGCATCTAGACTTCATCCAATCAAGCCTTGGCATGCCATTAACCTCTCTTCAACCAATCGAGCTCATTGGTATTCTGAGTTCCCACGCATACTTAGAATGAGATTGGAAAAAGAGGCACCAATATTGGTTCTAGAAAATCATTGGAAACACACATGTATCAGAGAAGGTCAAATTTTTCTTCATGCGTAACTTCAAAGAACAAGCTTCATATAGATGAAAACCTAGCAAAGAAAGGATAGAGAGTCACCTATGCTTCTCCTATATGTGGTGCCCATAGGAAGACTGTTTCACATTTATTAATCAAATGCCCTTTTACCAAAGTTGTTTGGGGGCCATTGCATCCCACCTTAGTGTTAGGGGACTACCTCACAATCATCCATCTTTTTGAACTTCTTGGAGGAGTAGAAGAGTATGATCTTCATTAAGGAGACATTGGATTAGCTATGCATGGCTTTCATATGGCATGTTTTGCACGAACAAAAAATCAGGATTTTCTTGAAAAAGAAAACTATCTTTCTTTCATTATACATAACTTTGTGTTCCTTGTCCATGTAGGGTAACTTGTGCTTGGTCGCAAGGCTATTTTCTCTAGGCTAGCCTCCCTATTCTTGTAACTCATTTATCTCATGCAACATCTTTCCCTTATCCTCTTCTCTCTTGCTCCATTTTGTTTTTATATTCTACCTAATAAATCAAGGGAAATTTTCTCACTTCATCCGCATTTCATCATTTGATAAATCTAAATTAAGGTGATGATATATTTGTTCATCCTTGATTTTATACTTGATTTAACCTAAATTTTTTGAAAAGAATAAACAAACTACACTAACCTAAAGCTTTATATTTACTAATACTCTCTCTCTCTCTCTCTCTCTCTCTCTCTATATATATATATATATATATATATATATATATATATATATATATATATATATATATATATATATATCTGATCAAGTTGAGCTTGGCCCACTTTTGGCTTAGCTTAAAGTTGTTTGTAAGCTTCTTTTGCTAAATTCAAATAGGATTTGTTTAATTGCAAATTTGGCTTAACTAGAAATATGTTTCTGAGAGATTTGATCTCATAGCAACTTATATTTCCTAATGCTATAACTGAGCTACCCCAGTGGCAAGCGAAATAATTTTTTTTCCACAGAAAGATGAATCGGTCAAAATGAGTATTTTTTTTTTTTTCAAAAGTTTGCAAAGATAAATTTCATGTAATGATCAAATATTTTTGTGTTTACATCCAAATGATAGAAAAGAGTGCACATTTCATGTTCTACTCATTGTAGAGTAACCATCCAAGCATGACGACAAACCCTTATTTTAGATGTAGTGGCAGTTCCATTTCTCTTTGAAGTTCTTCTTCAAACTATTAAGGACAAATATAATTAAGAGATTATAAATAACAATGGAGGTAATTTGCATTTGTCCTAATAATGTTTGGAGTCCCAAATTGATTCTTCTAGGGGAGGCCATTTTGAAATTTTTCATAATAGTATTTAGAGTCCACAAAGTTGATCCTTGTAAAAAATAGTTAGCTAGACAAATGATTATATGAATATAACTATCTTAGAGATTAAACTTGATGGTTGGAAAAAACCATAACTCTTTTTTTACACTTCTGGATCTCCCTGATTTATTTCATTTGGAAGTCATCACCCTACTGATGTTCTCAAGATTAACTCTGATGGAAATATTTCATGGATAAAAGATGAATTAGATAGAGAAACACTTGTAATTAGAAACTCAAGTGATACATTGATGGTAGTAGGTGGCAATTTAATTATTTGATATCACAATTCCTATAGCAGAGCTAAATACTATAGAAGAAAGCTTGTCTTGACAATCAATATTTTAAAACTTCTTTTATTAAACTAGAAAGAGATACTTTGATTGTTATATAAATGATGATAGATCAACTTTTTCTAAAATAATGCAGAAGTCATTTCTCCAGGTAGGAGGTAGAATTGTTTAAGAAATGACATAACAAGTAAATTGTTTAAAAGAATGCATCTCTTTAATCTCTTGAAGCTAAAGATAAACTAATAAAAAGTAGCTTGGATAGCGTTTTATATTGCTATACATGAATGGTTTACGTCTAACTTTTTCTTTATAATTATTAAATACTTATTTTTTTTCAATTTTCATGATTGTATTTACACACACTGCTGCCTATTAGAAAATCTAATAAGCTATGAAGCGATCGGATCAAGAAACTACCACTATCGGCTAAAATTTTTCTTTGTATGTGGAATCAAGGGTTTGGGGGGCATCAGTAGCTTACCACCAGTCCTCTTGACACCCTGACCTTTCTCAAGAACCACCCACCAATAATAGGCCCTTAAAATTATAAGCCATGATAAAATGATCCTTTGTAATACTATGTATAAAGCAAAGATTTAAATTAATAGGCTTACGGTGATTTTACCTAGTATAATTTTCTCATGAGCAGGGAGTTTTTGTTTAGGTTGGCAATATTAATTACTTCTAATGTTTTGCTAGCTCAGGAGCTTGTACACTCTCTTTTAGGACTCCTAAAAATATAATGATGATAAAACTTTATATAAAAAAAGGCCTATGATAAGTTGGCATTGAGATTTTTTGATTCAATGTGCTCATGCATTCTGGTTTTCATAAAATTTTTATCAATGGTCTAGCGCCTTGCTTTTATAATCAAAACTATGTGTTTTACTATTTGATGGCTCCCCCATATGGACAAGTTAATCCAATACATCTATGCCTTAGAAGATCTATCTGCTCTTAGGTTTAAATTGAATTCTCATAAATCCTAGTGGTTTTAAGGCTTTGAATATCAAAGCCCCGATGGACATCGCCCCTCATGTCTATCTCATGTAGAAACTAGATGGGAGGGGGGGGGGGGTTGTCGGGGTGCCAATATGCCCCCCTTCCTCTTATCCAATGGGAGCATGTGTCCCCTTTGTACTTATCCAAATCTAAAAAATTCAAAATCGGACAATCCACTCTTGGCATCCCTTTTTTGTGCAATGCTTTTGGCTTGATTCTAATTCCTATCAAATAGAATTCTAGTCATTAGAGGATTTAGGTTTAACCGATGTGCTAGCTGAAAATATCTAAAATGCAATAAATTTCTCAATAAATCCTAATCCAAATTAGAACTTCACAAGCCCAATTACACCATCCTAAGATCAGGTTTTCTAATTGTTATGTGATCCTATAGGTTCAATTCTATCTAAGTAGTAATATATTTTATGATCTCTATTAACAAATAATCATTAAAAAATTTTTCAAATGGATTGGAATAACTTTCAATTTAGCTATTAAGAATTATTACATCAAATAACTCTTATTGGTTCTCAATAATCCACCATTGAATAGCCTGGTAATATATAGTGGCAAACTAAGGATTGTCAAGTCTAGCTCATTGTTCAATTTGTTCAAAATATTGAATCATTTTTGAATCGTGTTCGACTCGCATCAATTAATTATATAATCAAATACAAACATAATTTTTAGAGTCGATATTCTAACAATCCCAAACTAAGAACAAAACTTTTTGCTCAATCATATTCAAATCGATAAAAAGCTCGATAAAAAAAATAAATATATTTTATAATTATATTATATTTATATACATATTATATACTAATATAATTTATTTTTTTATGAGATTTTTAGTATTTTTAGTGTAATATACTATTGCTATACCTATTATAGCATTATATACTATAGTTTTAAATAATCTCGTTTGGAATCGTTAATCTAGGCGGTTGAAGAAGGCCTTAATTTATCACCAGTGGATAAATTGATCCGATGATGTGATTTATTTAATCTCTGTCTATATATATTCTTTATACTTTTCTCAAATCCTAACCCTTCCGTCTTATCGCCTCGACCGCTCGACTCTACCACCTCTCTTCTCTCTTTTTCCACCAAATGTGCAAAGCGGCTGAAACCTAAATTTTCATTGCTCGTTTCATCCCTCCAAAGGCTTAACCTCTTCATCTCTCTTTCTTTTTCTACCGACAGCATAGCTGGCTGCGAAGCCATAATCCTAGTTTTCCTCTGCCTTCTCTTTTCTTTTTTCGATCGGGGGCAGCTAGCCAAAAATCTAATCTCAATCTTTTCTTCTCTTTTCCATCGATGGCAATAGTTGGTCGAAATCTTTATTCCCCAATTCTCTTTGGCCTCTCTTTTTCACCGATGCCAACAGCTGGCCGAAATCCTAATGCAAAATCCTAATCCCTAGTTCTCCCCACCTCTCTTTTCTTTTCACCAACAGTGGCAGCTGACCGAAATTCTAATCTAATTTTCTCAACCTCTCTGGAAGTTTTTCCCACCAAATGACGTAGCTGGCCCAAAATTTTTAATGCCCTATTTCCTCTGCCTCTCTTTCAAATCTTTTCTTTTTTCGACAGACAGTTGTAGCTAGTACGGAATGATATTTATGCTCTTTTTTTTTTTTCTCTAGTAATATTTGTTTCATGTTTGGTTGCTCTCTCAATATGGTAACCATTAGCGGAGCTTTGGCTACTACCCTAGTGCCCCACTGATGGCTGTTGAGCTAATAGTAGCCCCGATAAAACTTGGTGAAGGTCGCTTCAGCTTGACGGTGGATCTTCTAGTGGCCAGTGGGTGGACCGGTTGATGGCAATGGTGGTCTTGAAGTTTCAAGTTCGTGAGCCTCGTTGATTGTCATGTATGGAGCCATGTCAGGAACTTGCTCACTGGACAAAGAAATCATGAGCTGTGGTTAATTACTTATATTTATTTAATCAAAGTTTTTTATCTTTCTCTCCTAATTTTTGTCACTTAAAATATTTTATTACTTTTTTTTGGAATTTCTATTTATTTTTTTATTCTTATAAAATGTTAGCTTATCAATTGGTAAAGATTGGTTTAATATTTACTGCTTAACCTATTTTATTAAATTTTTAGTTTGATTTTTATATTTTTATTTAATTTTTTTTTTATGTTGACTAACTTGAATCCATGTTATTAATTTATTTTAATTTTATTTATCTTGTATTGTGCAAAATGATTTTAATACTTAAACTACTAACCTGCTCATCAAGATCCCATATTTTTGACTACAAAGTCCCCAGCATGGCTTGTATTTAATATTCTTTGTGACTATTTAGATGCTGATCTTGAAGGCCTGTGTTTATCTTGTAACTATTGGGATGCTGGATCGTTCTATCTCATGGAACTGAAACATGTTATAGATTGCAATACTGCTCATCATTTGTACTAGTTTTTTATTGATTTCAAGGGAATGTTGGACCTTATCTTGAGAAGATAGTAGCACTGCTGATAACTTTATTAGATTTTTCTTTTATATATATTATAGGATATGGATCTTTCAGATTACTTTTATTATATTAATTTGTGTAGGCTTCAAATAACTGTTAACTAAAATTTAGTGCTCTGTGAAGGCTATTACTTATGATTATATCCATACCTTGTTTTACATTCTTTTATTTAAGCCTAGCTTTACTTTATAATTACAAATGCAATGACAAGAAGAAAAATTTCATTGTGACTGCAAAAAATATCGGTATTTGCAAAATTAGTTCAAGTTAAGGCTTATTAATGGGTTTTGACCATTTGATTTCATCTTGTTAATGGTGGCTTTGAAATTTCTGATATTTCATAAATTTAATAGCCATGTGAATATTGATAAATTATCTATTAGTTTCAGACGTGTGTTATAAATCATCTATAGTGGCTTTGAATTCCTGATAGTTCATAATTTTATAGTTCAAAATTTTTCGCAACAATGTTTTATTGTATGCTTTGTTTCTTCTAAAGCATTCTATTTTTATAACAAACTATCAAAGTAGACTAATAGTTGGTAATGTTTCTGTTCTTATTTAGAAAATTGATAGTTTTTGTACTGAAGAGATAAACCAAGTTTTTTACTTATTTTAGATTTATTGCACCACTTGACAGTTTCCTTTTGTCTATCTTTTTATTTTTTTTGGTGGCAATAATTTTAGATTTTATGCAATAATGAAGTAGCCATTTAATCATGGAGTAATTGATTGTCCTAGAGGCATAATTGCATGCAACCGTAGCTTTAATTGTCGATAAAATACTCCAAGCATAGGGGAACATTTAGATTTTTAGTTTATTTAATTCTAATCTTTCTATTGTTTCATTTGATTTCTCTTTTATTTATTTGATTATTTTTTTTTAATTGATGCAATGATGAAGTAGCCCATTTATTCACTAAGTAAATAGATCGTCCTGAGGCATTGCTTGCATGCAACCGCAAGCTCGATTGACCATCTAATGGTCGGTATTTTTAGTGATTCTTGTTGTTAAAATGATGGTTCCGTACTAAAGAGGTAAACAAGTTTTTGCTTGATAGCGTCTTTTATGATGTAATTCCCTGTACTCAGCTATCAATTCTTATTATGAGTCCATTGTAATTTATAAAATTATTTAAGTTATAATTTCTCTAAAATGAGTATGATAGTATGTAAAAATTTATGGTTGTAACATTGTACTGAGATTTTAGACATAAATAAAAGCGTTTTGTTTGATTTTTGAGTTTTATTGTTTTTATATTACATAGACAAGCGAACTCGAGCCAAATTTAAGTCGAACGTCAAATATAACAAGCTTTCGAGCCTAAACTTAAGCTGAACTCAAGCCAAATTTAAATATAAATGAATTTGATCTCGACAAAATTTTCTTAGATACATTCAAAGTCAAACCGAACATGAAATTAAACAGTAAGTTCGAATCAATCAAATCTCAAATAGTAAAGTAATTTGATCATGTCTGATTCGTTAACAGTCCAGTGGCAATCTAGTTAGAATTGAATAAGATGATTCTTTAGATATAATTAATATAATTTAATTTTTTTACAATAAGTGATAGTGCTAAAAAATACACTAATTAAAGATTAATTAATAAAATAATTAAATCTTATTTTTAAGAAATTATTATTTTTATTAATCTTATATAGGAAAGAAGGCTACCAATGTAAAAATCTTATTTTTCTGATTCCAAATAAAATAAATTTCAAAAAGCAAAATGGAGTCGCAACGAGCCGAAATCAAAAATTTTAAAAAAAATAATAAAAAAAAATTATCGGCCGGTCAGAGCAAAACTGGCCCAAGTCCGATCGGCTAAAAAATTAGACCATCCGACCGCCCAGCCCTGGCTGACGTTAGAATTTTTTGCAGGGCGTATGAATGGACCGCTCATTAACAAGTCAGGTGGCACGAGGGGGATTTCATACAGGGTGCAACACTTGCGGATTGGGCAGAAAAATTGAATGGTCTATGCAAGTCGGGCTCGCACTGCGGTCTAACCCAAGCCTATAGCATGATCCGACGGTCAAGTGGGATTAGTTTTCTATCCGATGCGCTCTGATTAAGACATGACGGACGCGATCTTTTCGGTTAGCAGCCGATGATGATCCAATGGTGAAGATGCGATCCCCGATTTTAAACCTAGCATCCGAAGGCCTCTTCTGGCATGATCCGACACCCCAAAATTTGATCTTCAGTCGATTTTGGATGGCTGCAATGAATTTTTACTTGATCTGAGTATTTTTAAGAGAATTTTATAAAGTGGGTTTTTGATTGCATTTGATCAACGCATCCACATGGCCAAGAATGACCCGAGCCTTATTTGGAGTCATTCCAGGATTTCTAAATCCTTATTTCAAATGGGCATTTTCAATCGAAGGCAGTACCTCTCAACTCTATAAAAAGGCCTGGTAGAACATACAAGAGGAGAACGAATAGAGAGAAAATAAAGAAATAAAGAGGGAGGGAGAAATAGAGAGAAAAATAAAGAATAAAGAGGGAAGGAATAGGGAGAGGTTAGAGAAGCTTTTTCTTCCTTTCTTTCTTTTATTTTTTTTTTTGTTTCTTCAGAAGCTCAAGACAAAGCAGCTTCTCTTCTTCTTTATCAAGTTCTCCATGCCAAGAGCAAATGGAATGTCAATTTCACAACAAACAAATTTTTGTTTGAATTTTTACATGCTTTTTTTAATTTTAAATTATTATTTTTGATTCTTTTATCAATGGAACTAAAATTTCTGTTTAACTAAGACTAAGATGTAAGGCTGTTAGATATGTGTGCCTAGAAGTTAGAATTAAACTAATTTGTAAATACAACATTTAATGAATAAAATTATAATTTTAACTATAAATAATAAAATAAATTATTTTCTAATCATACAGTGGTGTATTTGAAAGTATCTCCTTGATCTCCATTGAGTTAATGGTAATGATAGTTCATATTTTCAAGAGTTAAAAATTTAAGACATGAATTTTTATTATTAACTCATAAAATGCTTCTGTACCGTAGAATCATCAAATGAAGGATGAATGATTGATTCGAAAGATTGGTGGTACGATCCGCTTCTTTTAAGGTAGATGAGTCTTAAGTCTATGGTGTAGAGATATCGGAGTGAGAGTAATAGGTACTCATTAGAGAATGAGGGTAAATTGAGTTAGGCCACCTCGAGCAAGTCAATGAGGAACTCTAACCTTCTGGTTGATTGACTAGCTCGGAAGTGTATGTGGTCCTGTCTTGGTTCTTTGGACTTGAGTGCATCGACAGTTCACCTTGAGGGTATTATTAGTTTGACTATAACACCTAACTCGATCTTCTAAGCCCCATTTTTTCAAAAAATTCTGAAAGTGTTATGTTGGCTATAGCATATTTATTATAGAAATTGGATTACACTCAAAAATAGAAGATCCATCTACCTTGGTGAGATGAGGACAGTCCGATGATGATCATGAGAATCAAGTTTTCATAAGGTCCCTGGCCATTGGTAGATAAAATAATAGAAAGAGTTTCCTATTAGAGTTTTCAACATTGGACTTGAATCAAATAATTAATTCATATAACGAAAATAGGGTTGAGATATTACTTTAACACCTAAATCTGATCAGCAAGCTCAAGATGGAGAAACTTTATCACATAGATAACTGGCACCGAGAGATTCGCTTTTTTTTCTCAGTCTGATAGATTGGCCACCAATAATACTGCTAGATGTCACTATAGATTTGAAAGCAATTAAGAAGATCTAGATGAAATGCGTCATGTTTAGTTGTCTGAATCAAAAAAGCTCTGACCCGTCGAAAGATGTTTTGAATGATGTCGATGATAGAGATCATGACATATCTCATTACCATTACGGACTGAAACCTAAACTGATCACACAAACAAGAGTTTGGATTTCTGGATATCATCAATTAGACTAATCTAATTTAATTAATTTGAATAAGATTTAATTAGATTCAAGAAATCGTGCTAGGCACATGATTGAGCCTAAATGTTCTCCTCAATAATCATTAAAAGTTGTCTCGATTGAGCCAAATATGTTTTGGGCTAACTTAGAAATCTATTACTTAATTGACTGGAGCTTGTCCAAGTTAGAAAAGGATTATCTTATTTTATGAATAAATTTGAGACACACCTACATTTTCCATCCTTGCCTAAATCTTTCTTTTGATTTTGGTCAACATTGATCTTTGACAACTTAAACATCTGTCCATGTGTCAATGCACCATAGAGAGAAGATGGGAATTTTTATCCTCCTACAAAAGGAGGAAAAGAAAGGGGTTTGCATGCCCTGGGTTGGGCGTGCATCCAAAGATAAATGATGCCTGGAGTCCCATACAAGATGAGACTCCAGGTTGCTTTATGCTATTTTAACTTAGGTGGCGGCTAAAGAGTCTTCTTTGAAATCAGTCTTGTTTGCCAACCTAAATGGAGGTTCTTGAAGGACTCTAATTTGATAGATTAGATGAATGTCAGCCCACCAATCAGATTTATATCTGATTGCATAGAGAGTCATGATTGATCGAAATGATGTGGCACTGCATGATGCAGTAGGATCTATAATAACCCTGTGTGCACGCAAGAATTTTAGAGTTTTTGCCCTTTTGCCCATGCCACTAGTTTTTCTCTCCCTCTTTCTCTATGTCTAACCTTCAGATCCTCTCATCTCCTCTCCACGCCTAAAGAAGCTTTGGGCACGAGTTTGGTGTGATCCAAGCAAGAGGAAAGGCGATAAGAAAGGAAGAAGATAGACTACTGCAGAGACGACAAGCTGATCTTCAATTAGTTTTAAAGTTCTTCAAGATCAGATTCAGATATGATTTTTGGAGGATAGATTGAGAAAGAAGATCTCCAGATTTGTCTGAGTGAATATCATAAGAAGGCCAGGGCACTTGCATGGCTACATCCAGAAATCCTTCGCAAACATCAAGGATCATCAATAGGATAAATAGGATTTATCCATAATAAGGTTATAAATTAAATTAGATTTATTTAATTTTTATTTTTATTTTAATCAGATCAATAAAATTAAGATCTGAAAAAGTCTCTGATCTGATTTGGATATAAGAAGAAAATTAATTTGAAATATCCCTCATGATCTAAATTAGATTTTGAAAGAATCTGATCCGAAAATATGATTTTTTCTTCAATAGCCACTCATTTTTGGGATATAATATTCAGTATGAATTAATTTTAGATTTAAAATTTTATTCATGAGGAGTACTAAATTTTTCTTAATGCTTTTAGATTACTGACCATCTTCTAATTGAAAACTGATGGGTTTATTGATGGAATACAGATCAAGTACATCTATGTCGATGCTTCTGAATTTAATATACCTTGTATTATGAATCAAATTAGAATTTATATACATGCAGAAATTTTAGTGGCACTTTGGATGCAGCGTATTTTAATTTGAGAATTTCATAAAAACTTAATATATTGATATTTTTTTAATTATATTCCGGGACCAAAGGATAGTTAATAAATAATTGATAGTTTTACTATGCTTTGGACAAAGAATAGTAAATAATCTAGGAGACTCCACGTCACATGAAATAAAATTAACTAATTTATATAAATACTTGAATATTGTATGATTGAGATAGTGAATCGATTGCCTTAAGTAACATATTGGCTCTTGAGTTTTAAAAATCTTAATAATTATATACCTCTATTTTTTATAATTTATTAATTTATTTTTTTATTTCTTCTTATTTTTCTTAATTCTCATAAATTCGATTGGCCCACTTTTGGCTTAGCTTAAAGTTGTTTGTAAGCTTCTTTTGCTAAATTCAAATAGGATTTGTTTAATTGCAAATTTGGCTTAACTAGAAATATGTTTCTGAGAGATTTGATCTCATAGCAACTTATATTTCCTAATGCTATAACTGAGCTACCAGTGGCAAGCGAAATAATTTTTTTTCCACAGAAAGATGATCGGCCAAAATGAGTATTTTTTTTTTTTCAAAGTTGCAAGATAATTTCATGTATGATCAATATTTTGTGTTTACATCCAATGATAGAAGAGTGCACATTTCATGTTCTACTACATTGTAGAGTAACCATCCAAGCATGACGACAAACCCTTATTTTAGATGTAGTGGCAGTTCCATTTCTCTTGAAGTTCTTCTTCAAACTATTAAGGACAAAATAATTAGAGATTATAATAACATGGAGGTCAATTTGCATTTGTCCTAATAATGTTTGGAGTCCCAAATTGATTCTTCTAGGGGAGGCCATTTTGAATTTTTCATAATAGTATTTAGAGTCCCAAATTGATCCTTGTAAAAATAGTTAGCTAGACAATGATTATATGAATATAACTATCTTAGAGATTAACCTTGATGGTTGGAAAAAAACCATAACTCTTTTTTTACACCTTCTGGATCTCCCTGATTTATTTCATTTGGAAGTCATCACCCTCTGATGTTCTCAAGATTAACTCTGATGGAAATATTTCATGGATAAAGATGAATTAGATAGAGAAAACATTGTAATTAGAAACTCAAGTGATACATTGATGGTAGTAGGTGGCATTTAATTATTTGATATCACAATTCCTATAGCAGAGCTAAATACTATAGAAGAAAGCTTGTCTTGACAATCAATATTTTAAAAACTTCTTTTATTAAACTAGAAAGAGATACTTTGATTGTTATAAAATGATGATAGATTCAACTTTTTCTAAATTATGCAGAAGTCATTTCTCCAGGTAGGAGGTAAGATTGTTTAAGAATGAATACAAGTAAATTGTTTAAAAATGAATGCATCTCTTTAATCTCTTGAAGCTAAAGATAAACTAATAAAAACGTAGCTTGGATAGCGTTTTATATTGCTACATGAATGGTTACGTCTAACTTTTTCTTTATAATTATTAAATACTTTATTTTTCAATTTTCATGATTGTATTTACACCTGCCTATTAGAAATCTAATAAAGCTATGAAGCGATCGGGATCAAGAAACTACCACTTCGCTAAATTTTTCTTTGTATGTGGAATCAAGGGTTGGGGGGCATCAGTAGCTTACCACCGTCCCTCTTGACACCTGACCTTTCTCAAGAACCACCCACCAATAATAGGCCCTTAAAATTATAAGCCATGATAAAATGATCCTTTGTAATACTATGTATAAAGCAAAGATTTAAATTAATAGGCTTACGGTGATTTTACCTAGTATAATTTCTCATGAGCAGGGAGTTTTTGTTTAGGTTGGCATATTAATTACTTCTAATGTTTTGCTAGCTCAGGAGCTTGTACACTCTCTTTTTAGGACTCCTAAAAATATAATGATGATAAAACTTGATATAAAAAAGGCCTATGATAAGTTGCATTGAGATTTTTTGATTCATGTGCTCATGCATTCTGGTTTTCATAAAATTTTTATCAAATGGGTCTAGGCCCTTGCTTTTTATAATCCAAACTATGTTTTACTTATTGATGGCTCCCCTCCATATGGACAAGTTATCCATACATCTATGCCTTAGAGATCTCATCTCTCTTTTAGGTTTAAATTGATCCTCATAAATCCTAGTGGTTTAAGGCTTTGACTAGTCAAAGCCCCCGATGGACATCGCCCCTCATTCTATCTCATGTAGAAACTAGATGGGAGGGGGGGGGGGGTGCGGGGGTGCCAATATGCCCCCTTCATCCTTATCCAATGGGGCATGTGTCCCTTTGTACTTATCCAATCTAAAAATTCAAATCGGGCATCCAACTCTTGGCATCCCTTTTGGTGCATGCTTTTGGCTTGATCTAATTCCTATCAAATAGAAATTCCTAGTCATTAGAGGATTTAGGTTTAACCATGTGCTAGCATGAAATTTCTAAATGCAATAAAATTTCTCATAAATCCTAATCCAATTAGAACTTCACAAGCCCAATTACACCATCCTAGATCAGTTTTCTATTGTATGTGATCCTATAGGTTCAATTCTATCTAGTAGTAATATATTTTATGATCTCTATTAACAATATCATTAAAAAATTTTTCAATGGATTGGAATACTTTCAATTTAGCTAATTAAGAATTATTATCATCAAAATAACTCTTATTGGTCTCATAATCCACCATGATACCTGGTAATATATAGTGGCAACTAGGATTGTCAGTCTAGCTCATTGTTCAATTTGTTCAAAATATTCGAATCATTTTTGAATCGTGTTCGACTCGCTCATTAAATTATATAATCAAATACAAACATAATTTTTAGAGTCGATATCTTAACAATCCA
Source organism: Cocos nucifera (assembly GCA_006176705.1). NCBI lineage: Eukaryota > Viridiplantae > Streptophyta > Magnoliopsida > Arecales > Arecaceae > Cocos > Cocos nucifera. The sequence continues at coordinate 773,031 of QRFJ01000156.1, read as the reverse complement.
AACTAGAACAAACTTTTGCTCAATCATATTCAAATCGATAAAAGCTCGATAAAATAAATAAATATATTTTATATTATATATATTTATATACATATTATACTAATATATTTATTTTTTTATGAGATTTTTAGTATTTTTTTAGTGTATATACTATATGCTATACCTTATTATAGCATTATATATATAAGTTTTAATAATCATCGTTGGATCGTTAATCTAGCGGTTGAAGAAGGCCTTAATTTATCACCAGTGGATAAATGATCCGATGATAGTGATTAATTAATCTCTGTCTATATATATTCTTATACTTTCTCAAATCCTAACCCTCGTCTTATCCCTCGACCGCTCGACCTCTCCACCTCTCTTCTCTTTTTCCACCAATGGTGCAGCTGGCTGAAATCCTAATTTCAGTTGCTCGTTTCATCCCTCAAAGGCTTAACCTCTTCATCTCTCTTTCTTTTTTCTACCGACAGCATAGCTGGTCGAAGCCATAATCCTAGTTTTCTCTGCCTCTCTTTTCTTTTTTTACCGATGGTGCAGCTAGCCAAAATCCTAATCTCAATCTTTCTTCTCTTTTTCCATCGATGGCATAGTTGGTCGAAATCTTATTCCCAATTCTCTTTGCCTCTCTTTTTTTCACCGATGGCACAGCTGGCCGAAATCCTAATCAAATCCTAATCCTAGTTCTCCCCACCTCTCTTTTCTTTTCCACCAACAGTGCAGCTGACCGAAATTCTAATCTCAATTTTCTCCACCTCTCTTGGAGTTTTTCCACCAATGACGTAGCTGGCCAAAATTTTAATCCCTATTTCCTCTGCCTCTCTTTCAATCTTTTCTTTTTCGACAGACAGTGTAGCTAGTACGAATGATATTTATGCTCTTTTTTTTTTTCTCTAGTAATATTTGTTCATGTTGGTTGCTCTCTCAATATGGTAACCATTACGGAGCTTTGGCTACTACCCTAGTGCCCACTGATGGCTGTTGGAGCTATAGTAGCCCCGATAACTTGGTGAAGGTCGCTTCAGCTGACGGTGGATCTTCTAGTGGCCAGTGGTGGACCGGTGATGCAATGGTGGTCTTGAAGTTCAAGTTGTGAGCCTGTGATTGTCATGTATGGAGCCATGGTCATGGAACTTGCTCACTGGACAAAGAATCAGTGAGCTGTGGTTAATTACTTATATTTATTTATAAAGTTTTTTATCTTTCTCTCCTATTTTTGTCACTTAAAAATTTTTATTACTTTTTTTTGAGAATTTCTATTATTTTTTTATTCTTATAAATGTTAGCTTATCAATTGGTAAAGATTGGTTTAATATTTACTGCTAACTATTTATAGTATTTTTAGTTTATTTTTATATTTTTATTAATTTTTTTTTATGTTGACTAACTTGATCCATGTTATTTAATTTATTTTATTTTATTTATCTTGTATTTGCAAAATGATTTAATACTAACTACTAACTGCTCATCAGATCCCATATTTTTGAACTACAAAGTCCTCCAGCATGCTTGTATTTTAATATTCTTGTGACTATTGAGATGCTGATCTTGAAGGCCTGTGTTTATCTTGTAACTATTGGGATGCTGATCGTTCTACTCATGGGACTAAACATGTTATAGATTGCAATTACTGCTATCTTTGTACTAGTTTTTTATTGATTTCAGGGATGTTGGACCTTATCTTGAAAAGATAGGTAGCACTGCTGATAACTTTATTAGATTTTTCTTTTATATATATTATAGGATATGGATCTTTCAGATTACTTTTATTATTAATTTTGTGTAGCTTCAAATAACCTGTTACTAAAATTTAGGCTCTGTGAAGGCTATATAGATTATATTCCATACTTGTTTACATTCTTTTTATTTAGCCTAGCTTACTTTATAATTACAATGCAATGAAGAAGAAAATTTCATTGTTGACTGCAAAAAATATCGTATTTGCAAAATAGTTCAAGTTAAGGCTTATAATGGAGTTTGACCAATTTGATTTCATCTTGTTAATGGTGGCTTTGAATTTCTGATATTTCATAATTTAAATAGCCATGTGATATGATAAATTATCTATTAGTTTCAGACGTGTGTTATAAATCATCTATAGTGGCTTTGAATTCCTGATAGTTCATAATTTTATAGTTCAAAATTTTTACCAACAATGTTTATTGTATGCTTTGTTTCTTCTAAGCATTCTATTTATTATAACAAAACTATCAAGTAGCCTAATAGTTGGTATGTTCAATGATTCTTATTATGAAATTGATAGTTTTGTACTGAAGAGATAAACAAGTTTTTACTTATTTTAGATTTATTGCACCACTTGACAGTTCTTTTGTCTATCTTTTTATTTTTTTGGTGGCAATATTTTAGATTTTATGCAATAATGAAGTAGCCATTTAATCATGGAGTAATTGATTGTCTAGAGGCATACTTGCATGCAACCGTAGCTTTAATTGTCGATAAAATACTCCCAAGCATAGGGGACATTTTAGATTTTTAGTTATTTATTCTAACTTTCTATTGTTTATTTGATTTCTCTTTTATTTATTTGATTATTTTTTTTAATTGATGCAATGATGAAGTAGCCATTTATTCACTAAGTAATAGATTGTCTGGAGGCATGCTTGCATGCAACCGCAGCTCCGATTGACATCTAATGGTCGGTATGTTTAGTGATTCTTGTTGTAAAATTGATGGTTTCGTACTAAAGAGGTAAACAAGTTTTTGCTTGATAGCGTCTTATGATGTAATTCCTGTACTCAGCTATCATTCTTATTATGAGTCATTGTAATTTATAAAATTATTTAAGTTATAATTTCTCTTAAAATGAGTATGATAGTATGTAAAAATTTATGGTTGTACATTGTACTGAGATTTTAGACATAAATAAAAGCTGTTTTGTTGATTTTTGAGTTTTATTTTTTATATTACTATAGACAAGCCGAACTCGAGCCAAATTTAAGTCGAACTCAAATATAACAAGCTTTCGAGCCAAACTTAAGCTGAACTCAAGCCAAATTTAAATATAATGAATTTGATCTCGAACAAAATTTTCTTAGATACATTCAAAGTCAAACCGAACATGAATTAAACAGTAGTTCGAATCAATCAATCTCAAATAGTAAAGTATTTGATCATGTCTGATTCGTTAACAGTCCTAGTGGCAATCTAGTAGAATTGAATAGATGATTCTTTAGATATAATTACAATATAATTTATTTTTTCTATCATGAGTGATAAGTGCTAAAAAATACACTAATTAAAGTATTAAATTATAAAATAATTAATCTTATTTTTAAGAAATTATTATTTTTATTAATCTTATATAGGAAAGAAGGCTACCAATGTAAAAATCTTATTTTTCTGATTCAAATAAAATAAATTTCAAGCAAAATGGAGTCCAAACGAGCCCGAAATCAAATTTTAAAAAAAAATAATAAAAAAAATTATCGGCCGGTCAGAGCAAACTGGCCCAGTCCGATCGCTAAAAAATTAGACCATCCGACCGCCCAGCCTGCTGACGTTAGAATTTTTTGCAGCGTATGATGGACCGCTACATTAACCAAGTCAGGGGCACGATGGGGATTTCATACAGTGGTGCACACTCGGATTGGCAGAAAACTTGATGGTCTATGCAAGATCGGGCTCGCACGCGGTCTACCCAAGCCTATAGCATGATCCGACGGTCAAGTGGGATTAGTTTTCATCCGATGGCTCTGATTAAGACACTGACGGACGGCATCCGTAGCAGCCGATGATGATCCAATGGTGAAGATGCGATCCCGATTTTAAACCTAGCATCCGAAGGCTCTTCTGCATGATCCGACAGCCCAAATTTGATCTTCAAGGTCGATTGGATGGCTGCAATGAATTTTTACTTGATCTGAGATATTTTAAGAGATTTTTAAGTGGTTTTTGATGCATTTGATCACCATCCAATGGCCAGAATGACCCGAGCCTTATTTGAGTCATTCCAGGAGTTCTAAATCCTTATTTCAATGGGAATTTTCATCGAAGCAGTACCTCTCAACTCTATAAAAAGGCCTGTGTAGAACATAACAGAGGAGAAGAATAGAGAGAAAAATAAAGAATAAAGAGGGAGGAGAATAGAGAGAAAAATAAAGAATAAAGAGGGAGGAATAGGGAGAGGTCTAGAGAGAGCTTTTTCTTTCTTTCTTTCTTTTATTTTTTTTTTTGTTTCTTCAAGCTCAAGCAAGCAGCTCTCTTCTTCTTTATCAAGTTCTCCATGCCAAGAGCAATGGATGATCAATTTCAACAACAAACAAATTTTTGTTTGAATTTTTACATGCTTTTTTTATTTTAAATTATTATTTTTGATTCTTTTATCATGAACTAAATTTTCTTTTACTAAGACTAAGATGTAGCTGTTAGATATGTGTGCCCTAGAAGTTAGAATTAACTAATATTTGTAATACACATTTAAGAATAAAATTATAATTTTGACTATAAATAATAAAATAAATTATTTTCTATCATAGTGTGTATTTGAAAGTATCTGTGATACATCCATTGAGTTAATGGTAATGATAGTTCATATTTTCAAGAGTTAAAAATTTAAGACATGAATTTTTATTATTAACTCATAAAATGCTTCTGACCGTAGAATCATCATGAGGATGATGATTGATTCGAAAGATTGGTGTACGATCGCTTCTTTAAGGTAGATGAGTCTTAAGTCTATGGTGTAGAGATATCGGAGTGAGAGTATAGGTACTCATTAGAGAATGAGGGTATTGAGTATGGCCACCTCGAGCAGTCATGAGGAACTCTACCTTCTTGTTGATGACTAGCTCGAAGTTGTAGTGGTCTGTTTGGTTCTTTGACTTGAGGTGCATCGACAGTTCACCTTGAGGGTATTATAGTTTGACTACACCATAACTCGATCTTCTAGCCATTCAAAATTCTGAAGTGTATGTTGGCTATAGCATATTTATTATAGAAATTGGATTACACCAATAGAAGATCCATCTACCTTGGTAGATGAGGAGCAGTCCGATGATGATCATGAGAATCAAGTTCATAAGTCCATGGCCATGGTAGAGTAAAATAATAGAAAGAGTTTCTATTAGAGTTTTCACATTGGACTTGAATCAAATAATTAATTCATATAACGAAAATTAGGGTTTGATGATATTACTTTAACCCTAATCTGATCAGAGCTCAAGATGGAGAAACTTAATCACATAGATAACTGCACCGAGAGATTCGCTTTCAGTTCTGATAGATTGCCACCATATACTGCTAGATGTCACTGATAGATTTTGAAAGCAATTAGAATGATCTAGATGATCGATCATGTTAGTTGTCTGAATCAAAAAAGCTCTGATCCGTCGAAAGATGTTTTGATGATGTCGATGATAGAGATCATGACATATCTCATTACCATACGGAACTGAACCTAACTGATCACACAAACAAGAGTTTGGATCTGGATATCATCAATTAGACTAATCTAATTTAATTAATTTGAATAAGATTTAATTAGATTCAAGAAAATCGTGCTAGCACATGATTGAGCCTAATGTTCTCCTTCAATAATCATTAAAAGTTGTCTCGATTGAGCCAAATATGTTTGGGCTAACTTAGAAATCTTTACTTAATCTGACTGGAGCTTGTCCAAGTTAGAAAAGGATTATCTTAATTTATGAGATAAATTTGAGACAACACCTACCATTTTCCATCACTTGCTAAATCTTTCTTTTGATTTTGGTCAAACATTGATCTTTGACACTTAAACATCTGTCCATGTGTCATGCACCCATAGGAGAGAAGATGGGATTTTATCCTCCTACTAAAAGGAGGAAAGAAAGGGGTGCATGCCTGGGGTGGCGTGCATCCAAAGATAATGATGCCTGGAGTCCCATACAGATGAGACTCCAGGTTGCTTTATGCTATTTACTTAGGTGGCGCTAAAGAGTCTTCTTTGATCAGTCTTGGTGCCACCTAAGGAGGTTCTTGAAGGACTCTAATTTGATTAGATTAGATGATGTCAGCCCACCAATCAGATTTATATCTGATTGCATAGAGAGTCATGATTGATCGAAATGATGTGGCACTGCATGATGCAGTAGGATCTATATAAACCCTGTGTGCACCAAGAATTTAGAGTTTTGCCTTTTGCCCATGCCACATAGTTCCTCTCCCTCTTTCTCTATGTCTACCTTCAGATCCTCTCTCTCCTCTCCACGCCTAAGAAGCTTTGGGCACGAGTTTGGTGTGATCCAAGCAAGAGAAAGGCGATAAGAAAGGAAGAAGATAGCACTACTGCAAGAGACGACAGCTGATCTTCAAAATTAGTTTTAAAGTTCTTCAAGATCAGATTCAGATATGATTTTTGGAGGATAGATTGAGAAGAAGATCTCCAGATCTTGTCTGAGTGAATATCAATAGAGGCCAGGCACTTGCATGGCTACATCCAGAATCTCAGACAAACATCAGGATCATCATAGGATAATAGGATTATCCATAATAAGGTATAAATTAAATTAGATTTAATTTATTTTTATTTTATTTTATCAAGATCAATAAAATTAGATCTGAAAAGTCTCTGATCTGATTTGGATATAAGAGAAAAAATATTTGAAATATCCCTCATGATCTAATTAGATTTGAATGAATCTGATCCGAAAAATATGATTTTTTCTTCAATAGCCACTCTTTTGATATAATATTCAGTATGATTTAATTTTAGATTTAAATTTTATTCATGAGGAGTACATAAATTTTTTCTTAATGCTTTTAGATTACTGACCATCTTCTAATTGAACTGATGGATATTGATGATACAGATCAAGTACATCTATGTCGATGCTTCTTGATTTATATACCTTGTATTATGAATCAAATTAGAATTTATATACATGCAGAAATTTTAGTGCACTTTGGATGCAGCGTATTTTAATTTGAGAATTTCATAAAACTTAATATATTGATATTTTTTTAAATTATACCGGGACCAAAGGATAGTTAATAAATATTGATAGTTTTACTATGCTTGGACCAAAGAATAGTAAATAATCTAGGAGACTCCACCGTCACATGAAATAAAATTAACTTAATTTATATAAATACTTGAATATTGTATTGATTGAGATAGTGAATCGATTGCCTTAGTAACATATTGCTCTTGAGTTTAAAATCTTAATAATTATATACTCTCTATTTTTTTATAATTTATTAATTTATTTTTTTATTTCTTCTTATTTTTCTTAATTCTCATAAATCGATTCTCTAAATAAAGCTTAGGAAAAAAATTTTCAGTACTTATTTTTTAATTCTCTAGGAAGGATACTCTACTCATATACTTTATTACTTAATCGATTGGTGCACTTGCCATAGTGATAGATTAGCATGCATCAGTGAGTCTCGATAAGATAAAGATTATGGATAACTCGTCAAATCTCATCATCTGTCATATAAAAGATACATTCGACTTGAGTTCTTTTGTAAAATCTTATAGAAACTCTTTTCCATCACACACTACTATGACCATGATCTTCTAAACTCAGTCTCATGAATAATATAGGACTGTCCCTTATCTATCAAGATCGATAGATTCCATCTAAATGCATACCCTATTCCTACAATGAATCTACTGTAGCTAATATATATCGCAAGATTCTGAATGGTTAGAGAATCAAATGATGGTACGGTCAAATTATAGCAACCTTATTGTGAATAGCCGAGATACTGCAGATCAAAGAACTACTCACACCACTGTAGCATCAAGTAAGTTTCTGATGAGTGGATAAACATTCAAATAACTACTTATGTTGGTCATACTCGGTACCTTATTCTCTAATAACTACCTGCACTTTCGCTCCAGTATCCTCATATTGTAAATTTGAGACTCGTCTATTTAAAGAAAAATGATCCATGGATCAATCTTATCGGATCAAACATCATCCTCATGATAATCTATTGATCGAAAGTAATTTATGAATTAATCATCAATGACATATGCCATAAATTATCAACTCTTTAGAATATGTATCATTATCTTATTAATTTATTGAACTATTCATAGACACATTAGAAAATATGAATAAAAAAATCTAATTTTATTTATTTTAATAATTTAATTATAGAATTATATTTTTAGAAAATTTATATGTGTCAATCTAATTAGCTTTTAGGACATATATTTAATAGTATCCTAGCTACCTTCTCCCTATGAAGTTATTAAGGTTAATTTTGATGCCTCCATCATTCATTAAATGCTACTGTAGGGTATATGATGAGAGATCATGCTATGAGAATGATTCAATTAGAAGGAAAACTACTGACTCATATGTCTGTGCTTTTACTAAACCAATGGCTGCCTGGTTGGGGATTAGGGCTACAATTATTGACTTACATACTACTCACATTGTGCTAGAAAGAGGTACTTTGATTGTTATAAAATGACGATAGATTCAACTTTTTTTCCGAATTATACAGTCATCTCTCCAGGTAGGAGGTAAGATTGTTTAAGAATGAATATAGGTAAGATTGTTTAAAAATGAATGCATCTCTTTAATCTCTCGAAGCTAAAGATAAAATAATAAAAATGTAGCTTGGATAGCATTTTATATTGCTACATGAATGGTTACGTCTAACTTTTTCTTTATAATTATTAAATACTTTATTTTTTAATTTTCATGATTGTATTTACACATGTCTATTAGAAATTTAATAAAGCTGTGAAGCGATCGGGATCAAGAAACTACCACTTTGCTAAAATTTTTTTTGTACGTGGAATCAAGGGTTGGGGGGGCATCAGCAGCCTACCATCGTTCCTCCCGGCACCTAACCTTTCTCAGGAACCACCCACCAATATTGGGCCCTTAAAATTATAACCCATGATAAAATGACCCTTTGTAATACCATGTATAAAGCAAAGATTTTAGTTAATAGGCTTACGGTGATTTTACCTAGTATAATTTCTCATGAGCTGGGAGTTTTTATTTAGGTGGTCGTATTAATTACTTCTAATGTTTTGCTAGCTCGGGAACTTGTGCACTCTGTTTTTAAGACTCCTAAAAATATAATGATGATAAAATTTGATATAAAAAAAAAAGGCCTATGATCAGTTGCATTGAGATTTTTTGATTCACGTGCTCATACATTCTAGTTTTCATACAATTTTTATCAAACGGGTCCAGGCCCGTGCTTTTTATAATCCAAATTATGTTTTACTCATTAATGGTTCCCCTCCAATGCCTTGTGTTCCTGGGGCCTTAGGCATGGATGTATGTTATCCCCATATTTGTTTATTTTATGTTCTGCGTTCTTCTCACAAACCATGCATCATGCGGCTCATAATGATCTATTAAAAGCCTATCGAACGCATATCATCTCTCGCATATTATACACCGATGATTGTCTTCTCATAGGACGTATGATTATTAAAGAAGCCCTTTGTTTAGCTGCCTATTAATTATACTAAATCTCATATTATTTTTAGTCCATGTACTCTGTATCGAATAAAAATCTTCAATTTTATCGGTCGTGCATGTTACTGAGAAGCAACTACCTTGGCAATACTTGGGCATCTCTCTTTCTCCCACGCCTTTATGCAAGTTTGAAAATTGTACTCTTGATACTTGAAAATGAAAGAAGCTTTCTTTTGCCGGCTATATTACTCTTATGCAATCGGTTCTTTCAATCCTTCCATTGCATGTTTTGTCTTCTGTGCATATTATTCATCAACTTGGGAGGATGATAAGAGCTTTTGTTTGGGGTCATCCTATCGATCAGAGGGCCGGGTTGGCATTGGGTAGCGTGGAAATAAGTATGTTTGCCCAAAGAGCAGGGTGGACTAGGTCTGGTTTCCTTGAGCTTTTCATGAAGGGATCAGAGTGTTTATAAATTAATTAGCCGCGCATCTCATGATGATGCCAACTTGTTCCCCCGGACTTGGAAGTCGTTGCAGAGGTTCCACCGGGAGTTAAAACTTTTTGGTGGTTACTTTCTAGAAAAAAATTACCAACAAAATATTACCTTGCCCGTCGTGCCATTCTTCCTGTTCATGCTCGGTACTGTGACTTGTGTGATGGGGTCATGTCATTTTACACTGTATCTTTGCTCATAACACCTGGCAACACCTCAGAACCTTCCATCATATCTTTCTCCCAATTTTTTATCTCGATGCAATGGTTGATTTTTTATCTAATAATTAAGCTGATTGTTATCATCGAACCTTAAGTGCCTGTATCGCATGGGGTCTTTGGCAGGTTAGAAATTATAGGATTTTTAATCAGCAGCATATATACCATGCCTCCTAATATTATCCGTAGAGCTTTTGCAATGTCTTCCTTGATGCTCTGGTCTAGAAAATATGGCAGCTGTCCTTCTCTAACCCATCATATTTCTTCTCCCAAAGTGGTGTATGGAGAAAGTTTTCTGGTATGCATGCAAGATCAACATTAAAAAACTACCGACAGAAGAGATCTAATCTTGCATGCATATATGAGATCGCATCTCATAAATCTAGGATCTATCATATCCTTAAGATCAAGATATAAGCACTAACTATGAAAATCAAATCTTCATCTTTACACGAGTAGATCTTCACCACGGTTCGATAATAATGGATATCTTCTCAGGTTCCTTGAAGAGCTGCACATGCATCCGACCTCTACAGGTATTCACATAGAAATGATCTAGGATGCTCCTAGGGCTTGTTGCTTTTGATCATTTTTCTCTAAGAAAAATCAGCACACCAATATCTTGGATTTAGCCTTCCATGCAAATCAACCATTGATCCAGATGTAAAAAAGAAAGAGAGAAGACTTTTTTCTCTTGAGCGTGAGAAAGAAGGATGCCCAGCCCTTGGAAGTGCGTGAAGGCTAGTGGACGTGAGAGAGAAAGAGACGGTGTGAGGCAAGAGAGAGGGGGCACAGATCTTTCTTTGCATTGAAGATCTCATCTTTCTTTCAGGTTTAAATAAATCCTCATGAATCCTAGTGGTTTAAGGCTTTGACTAGTCAAAGCCCCAATGCAGAAGGACTCTTAGCCCCTCATCTCTAGCGTGCCTATCTGATGGATGTCGCCTCTCATCCTATCTCATGCAGAAACTAGATGGAGTGGTGCCGTTACGCAAACTATAGATGCTCCCTTCATCCTTATCCAATAGGGCATGCGTTCATTTGTTCTTATCCACTTTAAAAATTCAGATGAGATGCCCAACTCTTGGCATCCTTTTTGATGCATGCTTTTGGCTTGATCTAATCTCTATCAAATAAAAATTTCTAGTCATAAGAGAATTTAGGTTTAACCATGTGCTAGTATGAGATTCCCAAATGCAATAGAATTTCACATAAATCCTAATCCAACTAGAATTTTACAAGCCCAATTGCACTATTCTAAACCAATTCGTATTGTATGTGATTCCATAGATTCAATTATATCTAATAGTAAGATATATTATGATCTCTATCAATAATATAACTGAAACTCTTTTCAATAGATTAGAAGACTTTTAATTCAGCTAATTGAGAATTATTGATATCAAAATAACTCTTATTGGTCTCATAATCTACCAATGATACCTGGCAATATATAGTGGCAACCCAAAAAAATTGAATAGATGAACTTTTAGGTATAGTTATCATGTGATTTAGTTCTTCTATTGTGAGTTCCGATAAAACAAAGGTTATTAATAACTCATCAAACTTCATCATCTGTCATATGTAAGATTCATTCAACTCGAGTTCTTTTATAAAATATTATAGAAATTATTTTTCATCATTCACACTGCTATGATTATGGTCTTCTGAACTCAATCTTATGAATAATATAGGACTATTTCTTATTTATCAAGATCAATAGATTCCATCTAGATGCACACCCTACTTCTATAATGAATCTACTGTAGCCAACATACACCGCAAGATTCTGAATGGATAGAAAACTAAATGATTGTACTGCAGCAACTTCATTATGAATAGCCGAGGTACTGTAGGTCAAAGAACTACTCATGGTAAGTCTCTGACTTATGGGTAGATATCTAAGTAACTACTCATGTTGGTCATGCTCGATATCTTGTTCTCTAATAACTATCTGCACTCTTGCTCCAGTGTCCTTATATTGTAAACTCGAGACTCGTCTATTTAAAGGAAAGTGATCCGTACACAATCTTACTGGATCAAACATCATCCTCGTGATGATCCATCGATCGAAAGTAATTTATGAATTAATCATGTGGCCACATTTTTCAAACCACATTTTCCAAGAGGCCAATCAGGTGGCCGATTTCACGGCTGATAAAGCTTTGAGTCGGTGGAAATTTGAATGACGCTGTGGGTCCACCAGATAAATGCTGATGGATACGGTATACATTTTTTTCGGCACTAATACTTCAATGCAGGCTGAGGATCGACTTTGTTGGTCCATTATAATTCTATAGAAGGTGACACTGGTGTTCTTCCATGCAGTATCGATTTCCTCTGCTCTATGTCACCGTATAAGTTCTTTTTTTTGCAGGTGCAGCTTATAATCAAACCACTTAGCATAAAACCTATAAGATCAACAGCAGGAATACATTGCAAACTAGGAAATAAACTCTCTTGCTCTTTTCATATCACCAACCATTTCTTCACCACTTGACTTTCCCCAACCCATGTCCTATATTCATTGTATTTTCTCTTCTACTATTTCCGTGATCACACTCAAGCTTCGTTTCTCTGGCCTGGTTTCAAATGTGAACTGTTTCTGCCCGAGGATTCTTCATATTGATCGTAGGAAGGCATTGTCCTTTAATCCAAAGACCCCATTTTAGAAAGCAATTGGTGGTAAGAAGACTCCAACCACACACCTGCAGTGTTTTCTGCCTCAGCTGAATGCTTCAACTAGTACGCTACACTGATTATTATGTGGGCTTCATGTCACTTAAGTTGCTGTCGTGCTGGATGCAAGGACCTGCTAGCTACTTCTGCACCGTCTATAACTGCACTGGTTTTTAAGACTTCAGGCTGTGCATGCCTTATTTTATCCTTGGTGTTACAAGTACATTGCTCCAGCACGTTACACTGATACGTTATACAATTAACTGCTTCATCTGATCTCGTTACATCATTGGATTTCATCGTTCTTCAGTTGCTGCTATACTAAAAACAAAGACATTTTGCTTATTTCTGGTGGATTCTTCGTTGGTTATTTTGGCTGCAAATATCTACAAGATTGCATGCTAGTTATTCTCTCAACAGGATGGATCATCTATTTCAAACTGTCCTTTTTTATGTTCCACATATTGATCTACTTGGGTTTCGATGCTTCTATGTGATGCTTGTCGAGGCCAAATAGATTCTGCACTTCGGCAATGCATTATTGCCCTCAGCTGCTTGTTTTCAACTTCACAGGATGCAAGCTTCATCTGCATGTTATCAGGAATTACAGATACTGGTTCATAATTTTTTTCTTCGTTGCATATGCTGTCAATTTATCATATACAATACCTCTTTGTTTGTGTCTTCTGCTTTTTTTTTTTTTTCCTTACTGAGGTAATTTTGTTCGTACAATTTTTGGAGATCTTAATTTTTTTGTTTTTTATCTGTATATAATCTTTTAGCACTTCTTTGTATCCATCTCCAATAATATAATATCTTTTTACCCAAGAGAAGATGATAATAATAATAAGGTGAACCCAATTTCTATAGTACAGAACGAATGAACTGTTCTGTCCTTATATCTATGGTGTAATTCTCTTTTGCAGGCAAGGAGAAAATTTACTAAAACATTTAAACTCGTCCTTAATTATAACACTACATTTATACACACACGGTAGCTCGGCACATATTATTTATATTGTAGGTGGCTAGCTATGGTACGACGTACAAAGCTCCATAATAAGCGAGAAACTACCGACCGTCCTCTCAAGCCGCGGCACATGCCGTGCACGTGCAACCAGCCCCACATGTGCAAGCCGACCTACCAACTCCGGCGCTCGGCACCGTCCTTCCACACGTGCAAGGGTTGCAGCTGCAATGCTCCCCACACGAGCACAGATTGTGCCTCACCTCATCACCCCCTGCGGTGGTGGTGCACCTGCCCACTTTCCACCAATTAGTTGATAAATTCTTTCAACGAAACGACTACAATTAATGTAATATAAATCAACGGTTAAGATCATCCTAAGCTAAGATCATGAGAAAGATGGATGGTGGATGCGGACCTGCAAGATGCGCCGCCAGGGCAAGGGACCGCGCAGCCGCACGTGTCATCGCACACCTTAACGGTCCTGGTGTCCGCCATCTCGATTCCTCGGGTATTCTCGGCCGACGACGGTCCTTTTAAGCCGCTCGGGTAGCGTACCGTAAGGACGCGTGGCGTGCCACGTGACAGGCTGCCTTACACGTGCGAGCAGGAAGAGTTGCCATGCAGTCCACGCGTACTTTGATTTTCGAGAGTACGGTCCACGCGTATCTATCTCGCACCACGTGACGAGATGGCACTGCTCGGTGGCGTTGTGACGGTCGGCACCGTGGCCATGTGAAGCCGCTACAAAGCGAATTGTGTGGCGGCGTGCTTGCATTGCGCTGCTGTCGGGGTCCAAAAAGATAACATTTCAACCCAAAAACACGTGGATAAAGAATCGGTCTTCTTGGAGATTAAATTTGATTTAAATATAAATATAAAAATATTACTGAGATATATCTTTATATTTAAATTTTATATATTTTGATTCTAAAAACTAATAAATATATTAATTAATCATCAAAATTTTAAATTTTTTACAATATGATCCAATCATCTATTTGAATCCTAAAACTATTAATAGAATAAAAAAAAAAATTATTTGAGAACTATTCTTTATCATTAGAGGTGGCAATTGAATGGGTCAGATTAGGTATAAATTAGATTGAAAATAGAACGGATAAAAAAATTATGACCTAAAGTTTTATCTGATGAATTCCTTATGAAACAACTTTAGATACATCTATTGTTAGACCTACTTTCGGCACAATGTCGGCACCGCTCACCTGCATCTTCAAGGATATCCTTTATGGCAGGAACACAGGTAGAGAGATGAACACAGACAGCGCCACCTCCAGGAATAATTCCCCTTTATAGCTGCAAAAGTAGCATTCTTGGCATCCTCAATTCTGAGCTTGCGGTCTTCAAGCTTGGTCTCTGTCGCAGCACCGACCAGAGTTTTACGATCCTTTCTGCTAGCTTCTCAGAATCATAAACAGAGTCCGTCTCGGCAAGCTTTTCTTTATCCGGGCAATTCTCGCCTGCATCTGCAATGATGGTGGTAGAATTCTGAGAGATGGTAACCTTCCTTGCCATGCCAAGCTGCTCCGCATGCATTTTCTACCAATAATCCGAGGAATCTTTTGCTTGAAACTCAGCTCCTGAATAGACAGATGATGAAAAGAATGGTCAGGAAATTGAAGGAAAAAGACAGCAGATTAATGGATACAAATAGTTACAATGTGAACACGATATATACAAATCAGGGGTTTATTGAAGCATTGATTGAAAGATGAGGTCTTCCAGTTGTTGTACTAGATGTAAGTTGAAGTATGGTATACTCTTGAACAACCTCTTCCTCATTAGAATCATCCCCTTTTTCCGCTATCCATTCATCATCGGATTGGATTTCATCAAAGGGAATAATAGGACCTCTTTTGACTTATTTATTTTTCAACTTCAAGTCGTACATAACATAATCCAAGTCATTCACCTTTTTTCTGGTGCAAGCGGTTTCTTCTCTTTGTATGAACCTAAACAAAATAAAAAAAAAATCCAAAAATTCATTATTATCTTATACTAATATACAACTAATTCTTAATAAAATAAATTAAAAATTAGAAAAATAATTCGTAATCTCATCACTATTTCAAATGCACTCCAATTATGCTCATATCCAGAAGAACTACAAGTCAAGCTAAGAACACGAATAGCAAATCTCTTTAATTCTCAACAATCATCATCAAAGAAGTCCCACCATTCTGTAGGAGACATAGATTGCCTGTTACTCTTAGCATTATCAAGACCAAAAAGCCCTCTAGCATAATGAAATTCAGCAAGCTGCACACTAATCTTGTTTCTCTCTCTCGAATCAGCCACCAATCTAGCCATACAATTATATAGTCCTTGTTTAACCTCAGCATCATCTTTAAAAGTGGGGCCATAGTGGAAGTGAGGATTGAGATAATAAGCAGTTGCATGTAAGAGTCTATGGAGCTGGCTTTCCCACCTCTCATCAATAATCCTCCATATAGGTTCATAGCTACAAATACCAAATACAAATTATCAAGATCTATTACTTTATCAGAAACAAATAAGATATGAAAGTGAAGTTTAATTTACCTTTTCTTAACATTCTTAAAGTTGCCTTTTATCCTTTCCTTGGCACAATTCATCCCTTCATATATGAAACCCATAGCTGGTTTTTCATCTGAATCAATCATGCGGAGAACTATAATAAGAGAAGCAGCAGCTTTGAGACATATGATAATATTTTTCCATAGTCGACTATCCATAGCCATCCTTTGCACTTTTTTCCCATCATTTGTCGATGCAAACCTACTTCATTTCCAATCATCGGAACCAAACATGCTCATCAATGCTACTTTGTTATCATGAAGACAAGCTAGAGTTAGGTATGCAGTGGCAAATCTAGTCACACCTGGCCTGATCAAGTCCTTTCATTTAGTAAAAGTCTTCAACATGCTAATGAGCATTGTTCTTGAGTAGATGCAAGTGGTAATCTTTCTTCCTTTTCTTATGATAGATTGATGCAATTTTATCTTTTTTTTTCAAAGTCTTCTAATATCAAATCAATACAATGGGCCGCATATGGAGTCCAATACATGTTCTTTCGAGTTTGCATCAACATCTCTCCTACTGCTTTGTAGTTTGCAGCATTATCAGTAACTACTTGGACCACATTTTCCTCTCCTACATAGGTGAGAACATCATCCAACATCTTAAAAACCTTTTCGGTAGTTTTAGAGATATCAGAAGTATCCAATGAGTATAGAAAAACTGTTCCCTTAGGACTATTCACCAAAAAATTATAAATTGAATGCCTTTTCTTATCTGTCCATCCATCAAACATGATTGAACAACCAGTTCTCTTTTACTCCTCCCTAAACTCTTTAAGCATTTCATCGATACGAGCCACTACTTGTTTCAAATGTTTTTCTCTAATCTCATGATAAGAAGGAGGTTTATAACCAATCCCATATCTCCCAATCATCTCACACATTTTTGCAAAGTCTCCATTTTTTACACAATTAAAGGAAATAGCACTTGTGTAAAAGAATTGAGCAACTTGTTCATCCACTTGCTCCTTATACTCCTTCTTCATCATTTGGTTGATTGTAGCTTGAGTGTTGCTTTCAATCCCACTACTAGATTTTGTACCTAAACTGAAAACATCTTTTCCTTTTTTTTTTTGTGATGCTCTGAGTCCTCATTATCAGCCTCAACATCAATGTTCCTTTTTTTGTGTGATGCTACTTCGCCTCCATAACAACTTTCATCATTAGAACCTTCACTTCTTCAGGTACAATAGGACAAGGCTCAGAATCCTCTCTAGTGCTAGCTAAATAATGTTTGAATCTAAAAATTCCTCCACTGCTAGTTTTTGCACAGTAATTGCATTTTACTTTTCTAGCATTGCCTTGAACATCTACTCCATGTTTCCACCCAATATCAACTCTATTTTTAGGAGCATTCTTTCTATGAGCAACAACTTTTTTGCTTGATGGCCCTGACTCAGTGTTTGTTGTAGACATTCTAATGATTAAAAAAAAAGAAAAATAGATTTAGCAAGTTCATCCTCAATCTCACAATTTACAAAATGGAAGATAACCAAACAGATAAATTAGAAACGTTCTCAGATTTTAGTTCAAACCATGGTTCAAAATAGAGAGATGACAAAACCTAAAATTCCAAATTAGACAAAACCCATAACCCCAAATGAGAAGAAACCCAAAATCAAAGGCATAACCTTCTTAGATTTTCATTGGTTGGACAAAGATGAGAAGAAACCAGTCAACCACCATCGTACATCACAAAGAAGCACGCCGCAAGTCCCACCGAGTCGCACCCATCATCGCACATCGTCACACGCCGTAAGTCCCACCCACCATCGCACGTCGTTGCATGCCGTAAGTCCCACCATCGCACGACATCGCACGTCGCAAGTCCCATCATCATCACGTCATCGCACGTCGCATGCCATCGTCACACTGCCGCACGTCGCACGTAGTTGCAGGTGGGAGATGGCAGTCGCACGAGAGGCAGAGGCAGTGGGTTTTTTCTGGGAAGGAAAGTGCAGAGGCTCCAAATGTTTTGCAAAATATGGTAGAACCGAAGAAGCCAAAAGGATGCTTAGGTGTTTTTTGTGGAAAAAAAAAATCCTCAACTCGCTAACTCGGCTCTGAACTCACGAGTTTGAGCGAGTTCATCCGATTCCACTCGAGTTCATCCGAGTCAGGGAAGGTCCGAGTTGCCCAATGTGTTGGCTTGAATTGGGCACCTAAAATCGTAAACTCGCGAGTCTAACAACCAGGGGTGTTATGCCAATGGCGGAGTGATGGTATAGGCATATAAGGGCTCATGAGCACTTATTTGAAGGATTCTCAAAGAGTGATTTATATAGGCAAGGGTCGACACCCATTACTAAGAAATCTAGGCATGCAAATCGGCTATTTTTAGTAGTTGATCACATGTTCGAAGGTCTCATGTAGGCATTCCACCTAGGCAATCACATCCCATGCATATCACTCCACGGTTATAGCATCTACTTATGATCATGGCCGAGGTGACAATTTGAAATCTCCATGGACCTCTAGGTCAGCCATATGGTGGGCTTTGACTGGTTAGTCAGAGATTTCGTGGCAAACTTTGATAGGTTGGTCTGCAATATTGCTTATGATTGATTCTAAGGCATATCACTTGCCTCCTGCTTTTGAGGCCGAGATAACTTATTGGCTCGGATGAAGAAGGTAGATATGTTGGTGAGGACAACCACTCATAAGCTATGAAGCTGAGTCGAAGAGCTAAGCCATGAAATAGAGCCACTATAATTGCCTTTTTTGTTTTGCTGTGGAGATCTTTTGGATTTGGCATTTATGAAGGACATGCTAGCATTTGCACTTTCTGAAGCGATACAATGAATGGTAGAAATTTTGGCATAATGATTAGACATCTGGCTGATGGCTATATAGGTGATCGTTTGAGGGCAAATGTTTGGGCACCATGTGGTGAGGATAGAGTAGGGTAGGTGAACCGTCATACTGATTGAGCCACTCAAAACTTTATATAAGGCGAGAGATTGATGCATCCCCCACATTTGGCTCGTCTGCATACCAATCCTGAGAGAGAGGAGAGGGAGACAATGACAAAGTTTTGGCATAAATGACCATGCTGTTATTGCCATCTTCCTCCCATGTCCCTATCGAAGCTTCGGTGCCTTATCGTAGTTCTTTTGCTTTCAAAGGTCTCAGATAGGTTCTTCATCTTTTCAGCCTTTCTTTTGGCCTTTTCAAAACTTTTTGTTCTTCTTCTCCGTTATTCTTCTATTTTTCAACATGGATCTGTCGCTTGAGGAATGGTCCATGGACAATAAAAATGCATGTTAGGGCTCTCTTGATTGAGCTTCTGGGGTCTGCGAGAGCCCAATTTGAGGTCATCTCAGGTCTAGATATTGAGAAGAGCATCTTGGAAGAGTCTTACCTCGATCAGATCTAATTCAAATTCTACATTCCTCGAAACTTCATCTTAGAGTTTTCAGACTTTTTGGAGAAGTGATTTGCCTTGAGAGGATCAGACCATCCTTTATGAGAAAATTTTGAGGATGAGACTGAGGCTCCCGATTTATTAGATCATCATTAAATTGTTGGCTCGATACCAACTCATCTTTGCCTAGCTTATCACCAATGCTTGAAGGATGATAGTTGGGTTCTTTTACTTTCTAAGGCTTCATGAAATTTTTTCAATTATAAGATATATATTGAAAAATGTATCCCGAAATCAATTGTTTAAGTTGTAGATGGTTGTGCTCATTGTGAATATATATGAATTATAAATGAATAAAAACTATTTAGCTTTTTCATCATATATGTACATCTTCTAATGAACTTCTATGATGTGATGAAGTCTTTAAGACTATATTAAATCGATAAAAAAGTATGTATTGTTTAATCTTTAAATTTATTCATGACCAAATGATATGCTATTATTAGGATGATAGCTATATCGAGTGTAGGTCGTTATATGCTATATAGGTTGGTTGTCCTCTTAACCAAAAAATATAGTGATATTAGTACAGCATATAGATGAGATATATGAGTACATCTGCACTGAACGTGACTATTCTAGAGCACTCTACTGTCAAGAGTATTTTCAAAGGCTATGGGTATAAGTGTTCCTCAAAATTAAGATCACCATGATGACTTGCAAGCAACTTACTGTACTTTACTATCGGACTAACTGAATTTCTAATTTAGTAATGAAAAATTTTTGGATGCAGTCAAGTACTTGATAAGTTAGTGCATGAGTTAAGATAGGATTGACCACTCCAAGTAAAATTAGAGATAGTGCAATACCGTATTTCAATTTAGCAAAATCTTGGCTAGGATAATCTATGTGATAGATATGAAAGGTTGATTTATAATATGGATGACTCATTTAGGGTTGACAGTTAAACCCTGAGTCTTTCTGAGTACTTGAGATCAAAGGAATGAATTATACAGTAACCATATGTCTTTAGATTCTTGAATGTTACATTGAATTCATTCGGTCTATCTGAATGTTGGGTACCATTGCTAGATAATTATTTTGATTAGTATAAAAAATTATTCTTGTACTACTGGTTTAGATTCAAACCTATGGGATTATACTCAAAAGAAGTTTCTGACTGATCATATAATAGACGATTGAGAATCGTTTAAGAATTTAGTCATCAATTTGATTGATGATTAACCTTATGCAAAAGTTGTAATGAATTAATTTACTAAGAGATTATAGAAGAATTAATTAGCAATTAGATTGCTAATTAGCTTAATTTGATTGAACAATAAGTTTTGGATCAAATTTAATTAAATTGGATTCAATTAGGATCGACCCAATTAGGTTATAAGATGACCTAATCGCCAAGGGTATATGGTTTCTGATTTGATCAGATCTTTAGCTCAATTAATTGAGATTAATTGAGGCTATTAGGAGCCTAACTAGATTAAGTTCACTATGGTTTAGTTTGGATCTAATCAAATGAGATTTGGTTGGAACTAAATAATTAAAAGATTGAGTCCAATTGGATTGAACTAAACACCCTACGCCATCCTTGTTCGACGCCCATCTCTTCTCAACGGAAAAGGAGGTTTTGCATGAAAAATTCCCATGCCCCTAACCTGATTGTCGCCCACTCTAAGAGCCCTTGGATGAGAATAAATTGATTTTGAATTTGATTTGAAATCAAGTTGTGATAAGGATGAGTCATAATTTGAATTTAATTCAAACTAGCTCATGACTCATCAACCTTATCCTCTCCTCACCATCCTCTTTAAAAGGGACCCTAACCTTAGGCGTGGAGGTGAGTTTTTACTTGGCTTTTGGCTGACCAAAGAGTGGTTCTAGGATGTGGGGGCATGAGGCTGGGGTGGCTTTTCCCTTTGTGTGAGATCTAGAGGAAACTAGTTCCTTTTAGGTGGGAGAGAGATCTAGATTTTTTTATGAGGGGAATCAAAGAGAGAAGTGAGTTTTCCCCCCTCTTGTTCTTCCACCAAACCCTCCTAAAGGTTCTTTAAATTTGAAAGAGTTCAAAGGTTTCTAAGAAGAAAATGAATCAGCCATATGGCAGCCTTTCGCATGAGCTAGCACTTTTGAGAGGGTGGATCGGATCGGAGCTTTGAGTGAATGATTGGTAGAGGCTTGACACCTTGTGCTGCTATGAGCAACCATCAAGAGCTTCAAAACTTTGTGATCAATAGTTGTGTTCATCCACTCGTAGAAAGGTAATGGGTTCTGAACTCATTAATAGGACTAGATCAGTTCTAATGGTTAGATTTGATTGAAGGCATCGATGTGATCGATGCAAGAACTTGATTTTCAGATCTTCATGCATCATAAATCATGTTATAAGTTCTGAATAAGATAGTTTAGATTTGATTAATTACATATAATTTATATTAAATTATTTAATTTAATCTATTCGGCTGTAAAATTTTAAAATTGCATACATAGAACTATCCAACTTTTCCTCCAATATTATTCCGAGCCTTCTTTCAAGAGAAGATTTATTCTTGAAATAAAAGAGGGTGGTACATTTCTTGTAAGAAGGGCTATATTATCCTTTCTTCCGACCCTTCCTCCATCATAATTGAAAGGGCCAACTTTTCTTTGTAACCTTAGTAGGCCATGAGGCTTTTTGATGTGATGGAAGACATAGCAGAAGAAGGCATTGAGTCTCTTCCCCATCCTATTGGATGAGGAGTAGGGAATAGTTGATGTCCTTTAGCAAATGAAAACTCTAGCTTTTGCCAAGATGCTCTATGAGAAGGCTTTGGTGAATCCTGATCTCGATCATGATTTGATTAGAGATAATTCTCCTCGCTCTCATTTTCTTTTTCCCAAGTTCTATTGCTTTGTTGGATGACCTGTTTGTCCTTATTTTTATAGCAATCAAGTGAACATAGACAAGCAATTCATCTCCTCAAAGAAGATGCCCAATAAAGCTAGCCCATTGAAGAGGAGGAAGAAGAAAAGGACAACAGTAGGCTTGTTTACTACTGTGGCTAAGCCTCTTATCATGTTCTACTTGGTGGAGGATGCTAAGCCTAAGGAAAGGTTTGCAGAGGGATCACCCAAGGTAGAGGTGATTGCTATGTTGAGAAATATGTCCCGAAGCTAATCGTTTAGGTTATAGATGATTGTGCTTATTATAAATGTATATGAATTATAAATGAATAAAAGTTATTTTGATTTTTTCATTACATATGTATATCTTCTAATGAACTCTTATGATATAATGAAGTCCTTAGGACTATACTAACTCAATAAAGAAGGATTTATCATTTAATCATTAAATTTATTTATGATCAAATTATATATTATTACAAGGACGATAGTTATATTGAGTGTAGATTGTTGTGTATGTAGATGGTGTGGTGCTTCCAAGCCTTGGGAGGCCACAAACGAAGCTAGAGTGAGAGCTCCGGGGAGGCTAGGATAGATGTGGTCTTAGGACTAGGATAGGAGTTATCTTATGATGGAGATGGCATGTAACTCTCCATGGACTTGAGGTTCGGATATTGAGGGCCTCAAGAGGCTTGGTTGGTGCTTTGGAGATCTGGGATTCAAGGTGGAGCAAGAAATCAAAGTCGGAGAATCAAGACTATAGAAAAAAAAATTTCTGCAGGTTAGTCGGCTCAGTCCAAAATTGGATCAGCAAAGTCTCAGAGCACAAGCAAAACAAAAAGATCGAGTTTTGGGACTGCAGGCATGGCACAGAATTGGGCTGATTCAGTTTCAGACTGAGCTGATCAAGTGAAACTTAGCCGACTCAGTGCTGAGACTGAGTCGGCTTAGTGCGCGGGCAGAGTTACGCGAGGATCTATTTTAGGCTAGGGTCTAGGTTGATCCTAGGGGTCTTAAGGCATGGTTTGAGAGATCTTAAGGAGGCTAATTCATGTATGGATTGAGATTAGATTCAGAGGATAAGAGCATGTGAGACTTGGACTTGGTGAGTGCTTTTATGTATTGGATTAGCCTAAGAAAGTTTTTAAGCTGAAGTTTATTAGAATTCATGTGGAAACTCTAAGGTATATAAACCAGGATATTGTAACTTTTACAAGAAGAAGGGAATATAATTGAGCTTTTCTTCTTAACTCTCTTCTCTCTTCTTTCTGATTCTAACACCAAAATCCTAGCTTCTCTTATCTTTTTTAGATCTTTTTCAGTTTGCTGGATTAACACTCAGGTTCATGCAAGAGATTGGATCTATGGTTGTGGCTCTGAATAGTCGTAGGAATAATAATTGGTATCAAAGTAAGGTTGAGAGTGAAGGAGGAAGAAGATTACTTTTCAGCAGAGATCAGCTGCGAGATTCAGATCTAAAGACTTTCTCCAGGCTTCGTAAGAAAGAAAGAGATCATAGGACTGTTGTCCACCATCCCTAGTTAAGGTATTTCTCAGAGCAATTGTATAGCCTTTGGATGCAGGAGGACGAGGACGTTGCATGGCATATTCAACGGTTCGACTGGATGAGTATGGACTTGCTCAATATAGGAATGAATTTAGAAGAGGAGGACAAGAGTCTATTATTGCTGTGTTCGCTATCCGGAAGTTTCGATTTGTTGGTGATAATTTTGCTGTATGATAAGGAGACACTGGTGTATGAGAAGATCGTATCAGTGCTCAGATCCAACGAGCAGTGAAAATGGATGATGAAGAGGGAGGTCTTTCAGGAGAGTTTTATGGTTTCAGAAAAGTACAGAAAAGAAAAGAAGAAGGGAGAATAGAAGGACAACAAGGAGTCTAAGAGATGCTTCAAGTGCGGAGAAGCAGGAGTGTCCACTTTGGAAGAAGCATAAGAGAGAAGAAAGTTTGGATTCCATTAGTACAGTCACTAAAAGTGAAGATTCGGATAAGCTATTGGTAATCTCAGAGGAGTCCATAGGGTGCAGTATATATATGACGATTTCGAACAGGTTTATGGAGTACAGAGGGTCTGAAGGTTCAACGATGGTGTTCAAGGTACAGCGGTAGATCCAACAGTGCAGCGTTGGATGGTTGGCCTCGGGGGACTTGGAGATAGAGTCAGCTTCTACGACATCACGAAGACTTCAGTTTCAGGTGAAGCACCGGGCAGAGGTGGCTTCACGGGTGGAGAAAGTTGTGACACAGGTTCAGAGTAGAGGGGTGTAGAGGGACGATCTATATCCCAGCACCAATGTTGAGATTATATAGATCCAGGTGGAGAGGATTATGCAGGGAGATAGACGTGGCTCTGAGGGGACAGTGTCAGATGAAGCATCAGGATATGCGGTGAGTATCGGTAAAAAAATATTGTGTGATCTCAAGAAAAGTTCAGAATAAGTGATGCAGCTGCCAAGTAGAAGGATACCTACAACTCCAAAGGTGGTGTAGAGAAATAAGCCAAAGACTTCAGCGATGGAAGCGGTTATCTCGAAGGCCTCAAAGGGAGACTAGTATTTGAAAAAGAATGACAGTGGCAAGGTGAGCACGAGGGGCTATCAGGACATGTAGGGCAACAGAATCGTGTAGAAGAATGTTACCAGGTATGCCAAGGCTTGGATGCACCAAGGTGAAGATTGTAGGTGGTGTGGTGCTCCCAAGTCTTAAGAGGCTACAGGCGGAGCTAGGGTGAGGGCTCTGGGGAGGCTAGGATAGGTGTGCTCCTAGGGCTAGGACAAAAGTTGTCCTAGGGTAGTGGTGGCATGTAACTCTCCACGGGCTTGAGGTTTGGATATTGAGGGCCTCAAGGGGCTTGGTTGGTACTTCAGAGACCTAGGATTCAAGATAGAGCAAGAAACCAAAGTCAAAAAATCAAGACTACAGAAAGAAGATTTTCTGCAGATTAGTCGGCTTAGTCCAAAACTAGATCGATTAAGTCTCAGAGCATAGGCAAAATAGAAAGATCGAGTTTTAGGATTGCAGGCATGGCACAGAACTGCACCGGCTCAGTTTCAAATTGAGCCGACCCAGTGGAACTTGGTCGGCTCAGTGCTGAGACCGAACCGGCTCAGTGCGCGGGCAGAGTTATGCGAGAATCTATTTTAGGCAAGGGTCTAGATTGATCATAGGGATTTGAAGGTCTGGTTTGAGAGGTCTTAAGGGGATTAATTCATGTATGGATTGGGATTAGATCCAGGGGATGAGAGCATATGAGACTTAGGCTCGATGAGTGCTTTCATGTATTGGGTTAGCCTAAGGGAGTTTTTGAGCTGGGGTTTATTAGTATTCATGTGGAAACTCTAGGATATATAAATCAAGATATTGTAACTTTTATAAGAAGAAGAAAATATAATTGAGCTTTTCTCCCTAACTCTCTTTCCTCTTCTCTCTGGTTCCAACACCAAAATCCTAGCTTCTCTCATCTTTCTTAGATCTTCTTTAATTTACTGGATTAACATTCAGGTTCATGCAAGAGATCGGATCTACGGCTGTAGCTCCGAGCAGCCGTAGGAATAATAGTGTATCATATGAATTGGTTGTCCTCTTAATCAAGGAGTGTGGAGATACTAGTATGGCATATGGACGAGATGTAGGGGTATATTTATACTGAACATGACTATTCCAAAGTACTCTACTGTCAAAAGTGTTTTCAGGGGCTATGGGTATAAATATTCCTCAGACCTGGGATCACCAAGATGACTTATAAGCAGCTTACTGTACTTTAGTATCGGACTACCTAAATTTTTAATTCAGTACTGAAAGATTTCTGAATGTAGTCAAGTAATTGTTAAATCAGTGCATGAGTCAAGATGAAATTGATCCTTCTAAGTAAAACTAGAGATGGTGCATCACTATATTTTAATTTAGCAATTTCTCGGCTAGGATAATTCATGTGATGGATATGAAAGATTAATTTATAATATGAATGACTCATTTAGGGTTGACAGTTAAATCCTAGGTCTTCCTCACTATTTGAGGTCAAGGAGATGAATTATACCACTATAAGAAATATATGATTTAACAACAAAAATTTTGCAATGGATAGAATCTATTTCTAATCCATTGTTAATCGACAATAGATTTACAATGAAATATTTAATTTTATTTTTAATTTAAAAAAAATAAATTTACAACAGACTTGCAATAAATTAGATATGAAAATTTGTAATGAAATAAAAATGGATCTAAAAATAGTTGATAAATTTTGCAGAAGATTTTCGTGTATCATTGGCAATGGAATTGCAATAGATTAGCAATAGAATATAGCAACAAATTTATAACGAACTCAATTTTCATTGCTAATACTTGATTAAAAAAATTATAAATTTTTTTGATTAGCTTATAATAGATTTACATTTGAATTTATTCTGTTACTAATCTGAAAATAAAAAAATTATAATGGAATTGAAATGGCAATGTCTTCATTGCTAATCTGAAAATAAAAGAACTTACTAGAAAGCGGTTTTGTAACTGAATTACAATGAAATTTCAATCGATTGCTAATTTAAAAGAATAAAAAAGTTTTAACTTTCTATAAGCTTGATGTTCCCTCTCTCTTTTTTTCTCTTATCTCTCTCTCTAAAAAATTTTGGAATGGAATTGAAACGGCAACATCTTTATAGCTAATCTAAAAATAAGAGAACTCACTAAGAAGTGATTTTGTAACTAAATTGCAATGGAATTTCAATCCATTGTAATTAAAAAAAAGAAATCATAACTTTCTAGTTGCTTGATGTTTCCTCTCTCTCTTTTTCTCTCTCCTTTCTCTCTAAAATAATTTATAATAGAATTAAAATAGCAACATTTTCGTTGTTAATCTTGAAATAAAAGAACTCACTAGGAAGCAGTTTTGCAACTGAATTGCAATAAAATTTTAGTTCATTATTAATTTAAAAAAATAAAAAATCTTAACTTTTTTTTAGCCTGATATTTTCTCTCTCTTCTTTTTTCTCTCTCCTCTTCTTCTCTCTAAAAAAAATTATAATAGAATTGAAATGGCAATGTCTTCTTTGTTAATCTTGAAATAAAAAGAAGTGATTTTGTAATTTAATTATAATAAAATTTCAGCCCATTGCTAATTTAAAAAAATAAAAAAATCCTAACTTTATATTAGTCTAATATATTCTCTTTTTTTTTTCTCTATCCTCTCCATCTCTCTCAACCGAGCCATGGTATAGAAGATGTGGAGCGTAGCTAGAAGTGATGATCATATCGTATGAAAAGATTTCTTCGTGGGAGTTCAAATGGTTCTCTAAGAGTGGACTAAAGCACAATTAACGTTATTGTATCCAAACGACATAAGTGGTAGTGAACAGTATATACTTAATGTTTTGACCTTTGATTATCGAGAGAATGGACCACGACATTGTCGGCTGGCTATCTCAAGCCCAAGTCCATCTATATCACATATCTCGGCCAGTTGGCCTTCCTTGCTTACACATTAATTTTTTTTTAGTATAAAGCTTATATGTTAATTATTTTGGCTAATTTCCATGTATGATCATAGCAGGATAAGTTCTCCGCATTGAATCAAGCTCCAGGCTCTATAATATTTATAAAATTATATGGACAGGATTTATAATTATTTCATCGACAATAAGAGTAATGTTAAGTGGATTGTTTTATTATTTTATTGGACAATGTCTCGTAATTTTTTTCATCAGCATTTATTTATTTTTTTCATCAATAAAAATAGACCGGCAGCTTATTTCATACGATCAATTTCATGTAAAAAGTAAGCATATTAATGAACTAAATTCATAAAAGATATCTAGATTTTATATTTTATAAATTTAAATAATAATATATTGATAAATTATTATGATTTACCAACTACCTCTCCAAAAAGTTGTCCTTTGAAATGATTAGTCTCGTGGATGTTCATGAAATATTATAAATTTTTAAGTAACGAAGGGTCAAAGTTAATTTCCTAGCTCGTCTACACAAGTAGCAGCATAGCACTTGGGCGGTATGGTTGTAAGGCATTTGAAATAAGTACTAATGGCCAATATAAATTTATTATATATATATATAGAGATATATTAATGCCTTCTAACCCTAAGTCTCCTCTCCCTCTCTCTCAACCGCACGCCTCCCTGCCGCCGTGCGACCCCGTGGGACGCTGCTCCGCGCGACCCCCCTCCCCTCCTCTCCTCCTTGGCGGCGGACTTGCTCTTCTCGTGCGCCAAGGACCACACCGCTACCATCTGGTCCTAGCCCTAAATATCCTCTCCCTCTCTCTCAACCACGGACCCCCCGCCTCCGTGCGACCCCGTGTGACGCTGCTCCGCGGGACCCCCCTCCCCTCCCCCCCGGCCCCGGCGCCCGCGCCCGCGCCCGCACCCGCACCCGCACCCGCACCCCTCGTAGCTCCGCATGACCCTCCTCCCTTCCCTGGTGGCGGACCTGCACTTGTCGTGCGCCAAGGACCACACCGCCACCATCTGGTCCTAGCCCTAAATCTCCTCTCCCTCTCTCTCACCGTGCGAACTCCCCACCGCCGTGCGACCCCGTGCGATGCTGCTCCGCACGACCCCCTCCCCTCCCCCTGGCCCCCGGCGCCTGCACCTGTGCCCCTCGCAGCTCCGCATGACCCTCCTCCCCTCCCTGGTGGCGGACCTGCTCTTCTCGTGCGCTAAGGACCACATCGCCACCGTCTGGTTCGCCGATGACGGCGGTCACCTCTATTATGAATGATAGCATGGCCAAACAAGCTAGCCAGCTTCTTCTCCGAAGCTCCGCATCCTGATTGTCGGCGGTGGGATCGGGGGGCTGGTGCTTGCGCTGGCGGCGAAGATGAAGGGATTCCATGTGCTGGTCTTCGAGAAGGACATCAGCACCATTAGAGGGGAGGGGCAGTACAGGGGACTGATTCAGATTCAGAGCAATGCGTTGGCTGCGCTGGAAGCTATTGATCCGCAGGTCGCTGAGCAGGTGATGGAGGCTGGATGCATCACTAGGGACCGGATCAATGGTCTTGTGGATGGAATATCTGGAACTTGGTAAATGGTCCTTCCAAAGTCTCAAATTTGAGATTTTTTTTTTTTTTTTGGATTGTTTTTTGATTGGAATTAGTCTTGCTGCTGCTCGATAACTTTGTCCGATTGCTATTATGATAGATCTTCTTGAATCTCTTAGCTTAAGCTAGAAATGTCTATCATGCTATTTATGTTATTGTATTAATAGCTTACCTTTAAGACCATGCTGCCAAACATTTGTATGGGGACAGCACCCTGGATGTGGGACTGGCATAAATTATGGAGAAGAAATTACTGAATTTGGAAGTCGTTAAAAGAATCACAGTTGTGGGTCTGATGGAGTTTCTCTCTTCTTGATGGTGTTTGTCAACAAACCTAGATCCCAGGTCCAACTAATCTATGCCATGGCCAATGAGTGGTGTGTTGGTGGTGGTGAGGGCAAGCAGCCAGGCAAGAGCTGGGTGGTGGTTGACAGGCACCATGCTTATATGAGGACGGGAGGAATTAGTGAGGAAGGAGAGTCTTGGCTACTATGGTGGAGATGAGAGAAAAGGATTGAAGAGCTCAGGGTTTATCTCTTCACTTAGGGTCATCTTAACCATCCGTTCATGATGAATCAAGGGTCGGGATACCTCCACAATAAACATATTTTATAAGTTAGACATGGTTAGTGTTTACATGTTTGTATATATTAGTACATTGCTGGTTATAGCTGAACTAGGGGTTAATCGAACCTCGGTGAAAACTGGTTTGGCCTTGAGTTTTAGATCGAGGCCAAGTGGAACTTGAATTCAACCCAAACCTGACCTGGAGACAGCCTGGGCCGGGCCAGACCCATATCCAGCTTTACCCTTAATATAGTTATAGACATAACAGATATAAGAGATACATGAGATATATTGAATGGAAAGATGGTTATTGATTTTTACTACGGTGCTATAATTGACTGGCCTGAAACAAAAAAGGAATGCCATTAGCTGTTAAAATCTCAAAAGTAGGCTGCAGTGGATTGGAGTGATAGATGATGGTGGTATCTGTACTCACTTGATGTGAAGTAGGTTGAGCAAGGCTCCTAGGTTGGAGATAACCAACTTAGCATAGGTTGAGCAGCAGAAGAGGAAACAAACCAAGCAGTGTAAGTGGCCTGAGCAAGGCTGCTAGGTTGGGTGAAATAGTTCAGAAGCTACTGAGAAACTGTAAGAGTTTGACTATCAGCTTTCTGATTCCTAAGTTTGGCATGGGGGTCAACTGCTACTTAAGTCCTCAAATTGGCCTTAAAAAATGTTAGGTGCAGGTCCAGATGGTGTTCCTATGCTTCAAGAGGCATAAGTTGACCTCTAAATGGTAGAAAAAAATAATCAATCCTTGAAAGAAAAACAATGGCCTGCATGCTCAAGGTGCGGAGTCTGCTTACAATTAAGCACAGCAAGTATAGAGTCCAAATATATTTAACGAAAAGCAACGAAGAATCTACTCTGACTACTTGCAAGTGGTACAAAATGGTTTGGAAGAATTACAGGTATCATTAATAATAGTAGCACTGAATTTCAAAAGATGAGGCATAATCATTCAGCGTAGAGGTAGTTACTGCCAGTGATCTTTTTCTTTTTTTAAAAAAAATATTTTTTGATGTGTTCTTGTTCTTGTTCTCTTTCTTGTTTTGTGAATTTCGACTTTGGTTTTGGTATACTCTAGTATTATATTGACCTATCTCGACAATTCTAATTGAATGTACAACCTATCTGTACTTTCATCAATCTGCTTATAGGATTTAGAACATCACTAATCGCTTATTCTGCAACAAAACTGAAAATTTGTATTTGAAGCTGATCCCTAGCGAATATTACTTGATGTGATTGTGGAGTATAGAGGCCAAAATAGGAAGGCTAGAAGGGAGATGAGATTCTTTATTGTCAGTGGGTTAATCATGTATGTTTAGCCATTAGAATTGGTCTGGTAGCAGATTAATTTTATTTATCTGGACCCATAATTTCTAGTAGGGAAACGCTTAAATAATGGAGTTCATTTACCTAGAAAACTTGACCTTAAAATACTTGTAAGGTGGTGTAAAATGGCTTGGAAAGCCTGATGTAGAAGAAAAGTGAAAATAGGGTGTCTTAGGCACTTGCAGAGTAAGAGTATCTCGGCTTCTGAAAGGTGCAGCCCAATATCATTTGTGGCCTTTTTTTAAATTTTTTCTCTGGTACATATTCAAATTGTTTTGCTTATTGTCTGATTTTGATGTAGTTTTCATATTTTTATTTAATGCAATAGGTGGTCATTGGGGGTGGTCAGGATGCATCACATGTCACAATAATTGATCGTCATGCTGAAAAGTTTGAGGCTAAATTATTTCACAAGATGATCTTTCTTCATTTTATGTCAATAATATGAAGTTTAAAAATTTAAATTAGAAATCATATGCTTGTGCTGCATTTTCCTACTTGCTAAACAGGTTCTTCAAGAAGAGATTGGGGGTGTGAAAGGGCATTTTGGACCAATAAATGCTCTAGTATTCATGAAAAAGGTTCTCTTTCTGTCCATCCTTTAGTTTATGTCATTGAAAGGGTTATGTTGCAAGTGGTCTGTGTTGGGAAATTATATTATGTAAGTCATTTAGTAGTGAAGCTGTGGAGTTGAATGGATATAATATGGAAAACATATGTTGTCAATTTTGTTTCAGTTTGGCTACTTTAGATGTTTTTTTTCTTGTTGCCTATTCCATTGTTTGATTATTTTATTTAATGTCCTGTCAAATTTTGCCCTTGTTTTCTATATATCATAATGAGCTCTTTTCACCTATTTAATTTATTGGGATGCTTTGAATTTTATTACATGTTTTTATTAAAATACTTAAGCATGTTATGTATATTTGTATTATAGGAATCATATGACTAGATTATGCATAGAAAGTATGGTGAAGACCCAATGGTCCCACTTTATTTTGATGTTGTTTTTTGGGTGGAGGCGGTTGGACCATGCAAAAAGCGTAGAGTATTTGGATGGAGTCAGCATGCATTTGTTTTTAGCAGCCTATCATTTGTAGATGCATCTAGTATGGTAACCTTGGATCAAATAAGACAACCTAACGATCCATTGGCTCAAGAAATGCATCTGCTCAAGAATGATATGTAGAAGAGAGCAATAGTTTGGAGACGATACAGTAAATTCTTCGGGCTATGACCACTCCACATCCATCATTAATGCCATCATCCTCTGCATTTGAGTATCCTAGGTCTTTAGAAAGAAATCTTACTGTAGTTCCTCCTTTGATTCCTCAATTTGCACCATGAAATTGGTCAGGTACTTGGTGGATTGCTCCTTTTGGTTGGTTACGCCCGTCAGTGAACACACAGCATGCTCGTATGGCTCCATTTTTAGCTCCACAAGAGATAAGAAAAAATATTACTTTTATTTTTTCTTTACTTATACTTTTCTTTATCATTTTTTTATTTATTAATTTATGATGTTAGGTATCTATTTTGGAGCATCATGGATTGGGGGACGATAGAGATGGATAAAATATCGATGGCGATGATATGCACCTAGGAACTCTATAGGCCTCATCTCTTAGTATCTTTTATTTTATGTACGAAAATCTTGTTGGGTATATGTACTTTATTTTGATACTATATGTATTTTATGCATGCTTTGATATACTATGCATACTTTTTAATATATATAGGTATTTTATTGATTTCTTGATGTTATTGAATGAAGAATTGGTATTATTATTGGATGGCTTGAAATGATTACGATTATTGTTGGATGTATAGCAGGTATACATAAATATTAGGTTTCAAAAAATATAACCAAAAAATTATAAAAAATAATAATTTAGCAATATATTAGCAATGGATAGAAATTTTAGAATTCATGAATTAATAATGGATTTATAATACATTAGCAATGGATATTTAAAATTTGTGCAACAGCTTAGAAATGGAATTACAATAAAATATTAAAACTTTAGCAATGCGGTAGAATTGGATTTACAATGAAATCAAAAAAATTTAGCAATGGAATAGAAATAGAGTTATAACGGAATACTAAAACTTTAATAATTGAATAGAAATGGATTTGCAATGGAACACTAAAATAATAGCAATGGCTTTACAAATGGACAGGCAATAAAAATTTAAAAGTTTAATAATAGATTAGCAACTAATTTACAATGAAAGAGCTACAAAAATTATTTGGTTCGTAAATTTGTTATTTAAAAATGAATAATGAAATAATTTGGTTGCCATTCCATTGCTAAAAAAACTTAGCAATAGAATAGCAATGGATATGAGTTCTATTGTTAATTAGCTACGAGCAATTTAACAACACATGCAAGTTCGTTGCTAAACTATTTAGCAATAGATTAGCAATGGATTTTGTCCGTTAAAATCCATTGCTAAGTAGCCTTTTTCTGGTAGTGTACGATAACTATATGTTTTTAGGTTCTTGGATGTTGCTTAGCATACATTCGATCTATCCGAACGTCGGATATCATTGCTAGATAGTTATTTCGATAAGTAAAGAAAGTTATTTCTGTGCTACCAACTTAGGTCCGAACCTATGGGGTCATACTCAAAATTTTTTTTTGATTGATCATGTGGCTGATAAATAATTGAGAATCATTTAAGGATTTAATTGTCAATTTGATTGATGATTAACCTTGTGCAAAAGTTATAATAAATTAATTTGTTAAGGATTAGTGAATTGAAAAAAGCAGTAGATAGCAATTGGATTGCTAATTAGCTTAATTTGATTGAGTACTAAGCATTGGATCAAATCTAATTGAATTGGATTCAATTTAGTTTGATCTGATTAATTTATGGGATGACCTAATTGCTAAAGGTGGATATTCTCTAATTTGATCAAATCTTTGGCTCAAGTAATTAGGATTAATTGAGGCTATAAGGTACCTAATTGATTAGGTTCACTATGGTTTAGTTTGGATCTAATCATATGAGATTTGGTTGGAACCAAATAACAAAAATGTAGAGTCCAAAAAGTTTGGACTGCACCCTGCACCACCTATTTTGTGCGCTAATAATTCTCAATGCAAAAAGATGTTTTGCATGAAGAATTCCCATGCCCCTACCCTAGATGTAGCCCACTCTTAGAGCCCTTGGATGAGAATTGAATGAAATTCAGATTTGATTTGAATTCAATTTGAGATAGGGATGAGTCATAGTTTAAATTTGATTCAAACCAGTCCATGACTTATCAACCTGTCCTCTTCTCTATATAAGAGCCATCTTGAATGTGGGAGATATGATTCTTTGAGCTTTTAGCTTACCAAAGTAAAGGCTCTAGGGTTTTGGGCATGAGGCTTAGGTGGTCATCTCCCTTGGCGTGAGTTCTAGAGGAAACTAGTTTCTCTTTGGACGAGAGAAAGATCTAGATTTGATCTAGATTTTTTTGTAAGGAAAATAAAAGAGAGAAGTGAGTTCTCCTCCCCCCTCTTCTTTCACCAAATCCTTCTCTTTCTTCTTTAGATCTAAATGTGTTCAGAAGTTTTAAGGAAGAAGGCAAATCGGTCATAAAGTAGCCTTCGACGCGAGCTAGCATTTTCGGAAAGGTAGATCAGATCGGAGCTTCGAGTAAATGATTCGTAGAGACTGAACATCCTGTATGGCTATGGGCAATCCTCAAGAGCTTCAAATCTTCGAAATCAATAGCGGTGTTCATCAACTCACACCAAGGTAATGAGTTATGAACTTATTAGATTAGAACTAGATTAGTTCTAATGGTTAGACCTGATCTAGCGCATCGATGTGATCAATGCAACATTTTATTTTTTAGATCTTTATATATCATAAATCATGTTAGAGGTCCTGGATAAGGTAGTATAGATTTAATCTCTTGCATGTAATCTTGGTTAAATTGTTTAATCTAGCCTATTCCACTACAAAATTTTAAAATTATATAAATAAAGCTATCCAACTTTTTCTCCAATTGGTATCAGAACAAGCATTGTATAGCATAATTTTATATACTATATAGATTTGATTTCATATTATTTAGATTAGATCGAAATAATTTTTATGCTCTGATCTAATTTTGATCAAAGATTTAATATTAGATTTGATGATTCGAGTAGCAAGTACTTTGATTGGATTGGTCATCAGGCCATTCAATCATAAGAGAAAGTATGGTTTAAAGGTCATCTCTTTTTATTCGATGGAGTACTCTTATGGCATATAGGGATGTCATGTAACTATATTTCTTGATGAAGAAAGTGAAAAAAAAGAACTTACTTTTTTGCAAAATCCTAGGTTTGAAAATCTTAGGTTTGTTGTATGTGATATAATCGTATGAAAAGTAATATCATCTAATCTTGATGATTAAAATTATTTTAATTATGAAAAATAGAGTTTGGAATCATAAATATGGTTTAGATAAAATCTAAAATGGTTTATGATTGAAAACCTAAAGTTTATGCAAAAATTAGAAAATCTGAAATCCTCCAATAGTTGCAAGCACGCCTACAGGGGTCGACCCTTGTTCTATTCGAGTTGACTCCTATTCTGTTCGAGTCAACCCCTTTTCTATTGGGATCGATCGATGTACTATAGATGAAATTTTAAGCTTTCTGTTTTATCATAGAGGTCGACCCACAGGTCGATCCATTATGAGGAGCTGACTCCTATCAGGGAGGGGTCGACCTTAATTTATGAATAGAAATTTTTTTGCATAAAATACTTATAAAATTATTTCATACACATGATTGTATGATATACTTAATTAAGAATTAAGAGATTTAGATTAGAGAATCAAAGATCTAATGATATTTTTCATAAATCATGGGGACATGGGATAGCTTAAATCAGGTCCTCTTAATTGGATTAGACCTAAAGTTAGAATCAAAGAATTAATGGACTATTTAGAGAAAATAATTAAATCTAACTAAAAGTTGAATTAGATTAAATTAGGAGTTTTCTAGAGTCAATACAATAATTATAGTTGGTCAAGTTCATGTCTTTGATTAGACCAACATGGATCTTGATTGTTGCTCAGTGGTCGAGCCTGAATTATTAGGTGCATTAAATTAAAACTAATTAACCAGTTGGTGTCTAAGATAAGTTTGGTAGTTTAGACTGGTGGTCTTTAATTGAGAGCTACTCGCATAGATTAAGTTTATGGCGAGTTAATGACATATCCCTCCCACTGATTTTACTTACCTGGCCAAATTGGTGGATTATGTTTAATTTGATAAGATCACTTAGTAATTTGAGTTGACCCATATCACTAAGATTGATCAGTATGACTGATTTAGGTGTCTCTGAACTGGCTTGGTCATTAGTCCTCTTTAAGACTTTGTGAAGTCAGTGGGAAGATTGTTGATTGCTCGTTAATCATTCCTTCGCTTATCTAAATAACTTAATCAAATTTTCTAAATTATTAGATCCTTAAAATAAAATTATTATGGAGATAGCAAGATCATAGCCTCCCATTAAGATGGATAGCAATGGGTCCAATTATTTGGGTAAATCTTGGAGGTGCCTTTCGCTTGGTGTTCATCTGGATATTGGAATTGCCATTTATTATATGATGACTTTGTTGGGCTAGCTAATGAATGATTAGCTTAGCCAGAGTTTTTCTTAGGTCTAATTATTCGCTAGTTAGATCCACTGAGTAGGTTTATATTAATGGTTGGACTTAACCTGACCTTGCAGAGAAGTCTAAAGCCAACTGAAAAGGCTCTTGGGGCAAAATTATATACTAAAAGTTTTTTAGAGAAATAATTGATTAAGAATCTACCTATAGATGTATACGGATTAGCTAGAGCTTTCCTCGGGCACTTATGCAGTCTATATGAATTCTAGTATCCACTAAGAAATTAAAGTAATTTATCAAATTAGAGGTAGAGACTATTAATTCGTATAAAATAGTGAAAGAATCTTTAGATTAAAGTCCATGCCTTTAGGCTTAATTAATTCATATACTAATAGACCTATTGTTCTCTTTTCAGATATGTTTAGTCGGTCATCGCTCTATTTACTATTGGATAGTGATAAACTTGTCGGACCAAACTTCGATAACTGGTATTAGAAGTTGAAATTGGTTCTGGAGTATGAAAAGATTCTATATGTTCTTACAGATCTTGCACCTAGAACCTACACCCAATGCATGTGATGAGGTTAGAGACACTTATCAAAAGTGGATCAATAACCGAATCACAGTGCAATGCATAATGAGGGCAACTATGAATAATGAATTTAATAGTAAATTCAAGGATCCACAACCTTAGGAAATACTTCAAGTGTTGAAATCCTCAGGGAATTATTTCTTTAAGAAAGAAAATAAGAATAAGGTGCAAGAGTTTTGTGCTGGGGCATCTAATTGTTATGCAAGCAATTTATTATGCTTTGGTATCAGACTAACTGAATTTTTAATGCAGTGATGGAAGATTTTTAGGAATAGTCAAGTACTTACGAAGTTGGTGAGTGATCAAGATGGGATTGACCATTCCAGGAGTTGGAGAAGCATGCATCACTGTATTTCAACATAGCAAAATCTTGGTCAGGATAATCCATAAGATGTATTTGATATTTTAAAATACAATATGGACAATCTAATCAGAGTTGATAGTTAAACTCTGAGGTGTTCTATGAGCATTTTGGTTAAGAGGATGAATTATATGAAAACTATATCCATATAGGTTCTAAGGATGTTGTTTTATACATTCGACCTATCCGATCGTCGGATACCATTGTTAGATGGTCACTTCGATTAGTACAAAAAATTATTTCTATGCTATCAACTTAGGTTCGAACCTATAGGGTCATACATATAAGAATTCTTGATCAGATCGGATGGTTGATCGATGATTAAGAATCGTTCTTAGGCCAAACAATTAATATGATTGATGTTTGACCTAGTGCAAGTATTGCAGGAGGATCGATTAGCAATTAGATTGCTAATTGGCTTAATTTGATTAAGCTAGAGGATTGAGATTAAATCTAATTAAATATGATTTAATTAGATTTAGTTTGGACTTGATTGGATCAAATCTAATTGATTTATTGGATGAGCCAATTGTAAGGAAGAACGAGTCCTAGTTCAATTAAGACTTCTATGAACTCAATTTTTAATTTGATTAGAAATTAAATCAGAATTAAATCTGATTTAATCTGACTTAATTAAGTTATTAGTTGGACTAAAATCTATTTTAATTAGGTTGAATTAAATCTAATTTAATTTGGTTCAAGGATGAAGTTTGACGAAGTCAAATTGGAAGTCCTAGTGTGACTAGGATTTTCTTTTTCTTGTGCCATCCTAATTCCCAATGCCCACGTATTTTTTTCTTTGGATTTTTTCATGAAAATCTTCTCTCCCAGGCCTTCACGCACGCCCCATCTCCTTCCTTTCTTTCTTACATGAAAAATTCCATATGGACCAAGTCAAAGAAGAAGTTTGAGTTGATTTAAATTTTATGAGATAGAATTTTAAGCAACTAAAACTCCTCTCTTTTTGTGCTAATCCTATCTAGATTTATTTTGAAATTTTTATGTCTTTTATGAGTCTTTTTATGCAACATTCCTTGATGGTCCATGTAAAAAATAAAGGAGGGGGCTCCAAAGAGTTGGGCGCCCCAAGTCTAGCTCAATTTGGTTAATCTTTGTTAGGTATTTGACCTAGACAAGGATTACTCTACGACTCTTTATTTAAAAAATCTTTTAATCTGATTTTTTCAGAAGAGAGACTTGAGAGAGAGCTCTTTGGGCATGAGAAAACTTGGGTGCAAATACCTTGGACATGGGAATTTTATGGAGAGAAAAATCTAAGTGTTGGTGAGAGAAACAAGGAAGAAGAAGGGTCTTCTTCTAGGATTTTTCTTTTACATCTCTTCCTTCATCCTTTTGTGATTTTGAGAGGTATCTCAGATCCAAAATGTTCTTCCTCATCTTCTAGTTATTGGAGGGTCCAAAAATTGAAGAAGAAAGATCCAGATCGACCATCGAAGAAGGATTAGCATAGTACTAGCATACTGTGCTAATTTCTGAGTATTGAATTTCTGACCTACGATCGAGGGCTCATGTGGACAATCTATAGAGGTCGGATGCATGTGCGGCTCGGAGCGATAACCTTAGGTCCGGATCAACGAGTTAAGAAACTCAAGGTGCAAAGGTAAGGATGATTTGATCTTCCTATTACACATCTAGATTTGATCTAGTGTAGATCTATGTTGATGTGATCAATATTTTTTCTTTTGATATTTTATTTTTTGATTTAATAACATATTTTAATCATGTAATAGGATCCTAGATCTAGGGCTTTTCATGTTTTATTATGAACTAATATGTTTAATTCATGTCTTTCACTGCATAGATATGAAAATATTTCAAAATCTAACCTCAAAATCTTAGATCGATTTTCTTCAATTGGTATTAGAGCCATAGGTTTTTATTACATGATTTTATACATGTTTAGATTAATAATTTATATCAGATCTGAATTTTTAATCTTTGTTTAAATCTAAAATTAAAAAATTAGGTCACACGAACTATTAGGTTGTTCTGCTGTAAGGTTTATCTCTAATAATGGAGAGATTGTTTTAGTTTGTGCTGATCTAAAATTTTGATCATAAAATTTTAGATTAGATCTAAAAAATTTTATAATTTAATTAAAAATATTTTAATCTAATTTTTTTATCATCATAAATATGTTAGATTTGATCTAATGTGATTTATGATTGATTAGAATTAAAATAGTTTTAATTATATGAATATATTTAGATTATAGATCTAAAGTAGTTTCATGTTTATTTTATTTGCATATTGATTATGAATCAAATATGCAACTTGATTGGTGGAATCATGTTGTAAAAATATTTTATAAATATAAAAATTATTTTTAAAATGTCGAATCCTAATCCTCAGTCCAAAACTTAATTAAGAATTAAAAATTGTTTTGATTAGATTCTAGGATTATGAATTGAAGATAGACACAAATCATAACATATTGGGTTAATGGGTTAGTAAAAATTAGGTCTATTAATTACTAATATTAGATTAAAAAATAAATTTAATTAGAGAATTGACTAAATTTAATCAATAGTTATCTTAGATTATGTTAAGGATTCTCTAGATCAATTACAATGGTTGTAGTTGGTTAAGTCCATGTCTTTAATGAGAATTAAGATGAACTTGATTCTTGGTTATACGATTAAACCCAAAATTATTAAGTTGGTTAAAATTGAAACTAATAAACCGAATGGTGTCTAAGATAAGTTTGACATGCTAATCGATGGTTTTTAATTGAGAGCTACTCACACTAATTCGATCTTTGATGAGTTAATGGCACATCCCTTTCATTGATCTCACTTATCTGATCATCCTGATGAATTAGATTTTGATTAGATCACTTGGTGATTTGGGCTCACCCATGTCAATTCGGTAAATCAGTATGACTGATTTAGGTGCTTTTAATGCCAGCTTTAATTAGATCCTTTATGATCTGACTTGGTGAAGTCAGTGGGAGGATTGAAATTGGCTAGTTCTCTTCTTTCTTCTTTAAAATTAAATCAATTAAATTTTTTAAAATTATTAGATCCTTAAAATGAAATAGTTATGATGATAACTAGATCATAGCCTCCTATTAAGTGGGTGATAATAGGTCCATTAGCTTGATAATCATTGGAGGCCCAAAGGCCTAGTGCTTATCGGCTAATGAAATTATCATTCATAATATGATTTCTTGGCCACATCTATCTAAATGGTGTTTAGGTTGATCAACCGAAGTTGAACTTAATCATTCATTGGTTAGATAGACCATATATGATCATGTTAATAGTTGGACCAATTCGAACCTTTTTAGTGGAGGCCAAAGCCTACTGATTAGGGACTGGGGCAAAATTAAAATACTAAAAATTATTTAAGAAAAATAATTGATTATGAACATATCCTTAGATGTACATGGGTTGACCAACTAAAGTTGGGCTTGTGTATAGTTTTTGTGGATTCTAGTACCCACTAAGAAATTAGGATAATTCCTCGAATTGGAGGTAGATGCTACCAATTCGAATAAAATAGTGAAAGAATCTTTTGATTAAAATCTAAATATTTAGATTTAATGAATTAATTACTAATTAGATTTTGATCGTCTTTTGTGCAGATATGATCACTTTCTTTTCGCTCCGATTATTGTTAGACAATGATAAGCTGGTGGGATCCAACTTCGGTAATTGGTATTGTAAATTGAAGATTGTCTTGGAGTATGAACGGATCTTATATGTGCTGATGAATCCGGCGCCTGAGGAGCCAGCACTAAATGCATGTGAAACAGTCAGAGACACTTATCAAAAGTGGCTCAATGATCGAACCATGGTGCATTGTATTATGTTGGCAGTTATGAGCGACGAGTTCAGTCGTAGATTCGAGTTTACTCAGCTAGAAGACATGCTTTAAGTGTTGAACGAGTCTTTTGACACATTCGATGATGTTAAGAGGCATAAGTCTAGTTGTGTCATTTTCAATGCTAGGATGAGGGATGGAGCTTCTGTCATTGATCATGTACTGTACATGATCGAGTTGATTGAGCATTTGAGCAAGCTCGATTTTTTCTTGCACGAGTAGCTGAAAAAAGATGCAATTTTAAACTCGTTGCCCAAAACTTATCTTCCATTCCTTACTTATTATAGAATGACAAAGACTGAAGTAAACTGCCATGGGTTACTGGGGTTACTTCAGAACTTTGAGAAGGATCATTAGCTCCATAAGGAGTCGGTAAATTTAGTGGAAGGATTTTTTTCTATTTTTTGACCCTTTAAGAAAAGAAAGAAGAACAAGAAGAAGAAGTTCAAAAAGGTGTAAGTTCAGACTGGAAGATCTATGCAGGATCAGACCAAGAAGATAAAGCCTGATAAGAGTCAAGCTGAGTGCTTCTTCTGCAAGAAGCGGGGGCACTAGAAGAGAAACTATCCTCAGTACATAGCCTTACTAGATCCGAACAAGTCGAGAAAGAAGTAAGCTGTTGGTGGGCAAGGTATTTATATGATAACTCCTTGCAATTTCTCTTGGGTAAGATATTTATATGATAATTTCTTGTAATTTCTCTATCTATGATATTACTGACTGGGTATTGGATACCGGTAGCTTTTATCATATTTGCAATTCATTGCAGGGGTTGTAGGTCAGTAGGAGATTCGAGCAAGGTGAGAGATTTCTGAATGTTGGAGATGGAAGATCAGTTCTAGTTCTAGCATTAAAAATCTTAAAACTTGTATTTGAGTCTTATATCATTGTTTTTAGTGATTGTCATTTTTGTCCTAGTTTTTTTTTGAATGTCATTTCTGTAGGTCTTTTGGCCAAAGACAATTATGAAATTTCAATAAATAAAGAGTTTTGTAATATCATTATGAATGGTGTTATCATATTCTCTAGACATTTGAATAATGATGTATATATGTTATCATAACTTGTTAATGTAATCTATTCCCCTGGCAAGCATCCTAAATTAGATAGTGTGTTTGATATGTACTTGTGACACTATAGATTAGGTCATATCAACAAGAACGGTATAAACATGTTAACTCAAAAGAAAATTCTCGAAGTCAGTGATTGTGAATCACTTCCAACCTATGTCTTGTCTTCTTGAAAAAATGATCAAGTCATGTTTTACTAGAAAAGTTGAAAGAGCCACTGAGCTCTTAGGTCTAGTACACTGATGTATGTGGATCAATGAGTACTAGTGCTAGAGGTGGATATTTCTACTTGATTACTTTCACAGATGATCTATCCAGATATGGATATGTCTATCTGATGAAACATAAGTCTGAGTCATTTGAAATGTTCAAACGTAGTAAAACAAACTGAAAAGAGTATTAAAACTCTTCAATCTAATCGAGGAGGGTAATGCCTTTCTGCTGAGTTTCTCACATATCTAGGAGAGAATGGAATTCTCTTCCAATGGACTCCTCTTGGAATACCACAGCACAATGGTGTGTCAGTAAGGAGGAATCAGACTCTGTTAGACATTGTTGGG
Source organism: Cocos nucifera (assembly GCA_006176705.1). Classification (NCBI taxonomy): domain Eukaryota; kingdom Viridiplantae; phylum Streptophyta; class Magnoliopsida; order Arecales; family Arecaceae; genus Cocos; species Cocos nucifera. The sequence goes on along the minus strand of QRFJ01000156.1, from coordinate 729,421 downwards.
GATAAATCCCGCTCCTGCCGAAGCCCGACCCGACGCTCAGCCCAATGTAACCAGTAGCCGCTGAAGAGCTATAGCGCCAGGCGCCAGGCCGAGCCCCTATCACGGCCGAACTGCCTAGAGGCCGAACTCCCCTGCGCCAAGGTCCGGGCCGAACTACCTAGCTGCCGAACTCTCCAGCGCCAGGCTCCGGGCCGAACTCCCACCGCCAGCCGAACTTCCTGAGGGCCGAGCTCCTTGGACTCCAAGCGGCCGAGCTTCAATGAAGTCCTCTCAGCGGCCGAACTCCTTCGGGCCGACTCCAAGCGGCCGAGCTTCAATGAAGTCCTCTCAGCGGCCGAACTCCTCGAACTCCAAGCGGCCGAGCCCGAACTCCTCAGCAGTCGTCACTTAGGAGCCCGAACTCCTCAGCAGTCGTCACTGGGCCGAACTCCTCAGCGGTCGCCCTCATCAAACTTCGGCCGACCGAGCTCCTACCGAACTCTCAAGTGTCCAAGCCTCAGCCCAAGCCCAACAGCCGGCCGAACCCCAGACGGCCGAGCTTCGACTTCTCAGCAGCCGAACTCTTCTGCGGACGAGCCTTAGCTGCATACCTCTTGCCAGACGCCTATGGGAGCCGAACTCCCTCCCTATCTTCCTCTTCAGGAGCCCGAACTCCTCCGAAATGGGCACACGACGAAGGCCTTCAACCCTTCATTCGGCAAGCTCTGCAACCATCACTATCAGTCAGTCCGCCGTACCATCGGTCAGTCCGCCGCGGGCGATAGCGACCCACTGCCAGGCGGCGATGGCTGTCACCCTCAATCCGCCGCACACGGCACCAGTGGGACTGACTCCGCCGAACCTCGAGCGGCCCGCCAGCACGCGGCTGCAGTTGTCACCATCAAGCTCCACTATATAAAGGACCCTCCCGACACGCTAAGGCTAAGCTCTCTGAACTCTCGACTCTCTAAGCTCTCCTCCACATCTCTAAGCTCCGGAACTCATTCCGAGCACTCCATTACTGTTGGTCGGAAACTAACTTGACCGTCGGAGGGTCCTGCCGGAGCCACCACCCCACCGGTTCCGGACGGGACTTCGTTTTGCAGGTCCCCGGCGGCGCCCAGCGGCCTCGATTGCGGCGACCTCCGGCGGCGACGGATTTCTGCACCAACAGATTGGCGCTAGAAGGAGGGCCTGAACCTTCGAGGTTCCCTTGTTCTTAAAGGAGTGCTCGGCGACGATTTTCCGCCCCTGCTCCGGATCTCTCTTCTCCCTCTTCAGAATTCCTTCTCTGGAAAGAGGAAATGCCCCCCAGAAGGGCTTCGACGCGGCGCTCGACGGCTTCCGCGGCTCGATCCCCTCCGAGTCCGTCCTGTCCCTGCTCCGGCCCCGGTGACTCAGCCCCCGTCTATAGCCGCAGTGGATACGGAGCAGTTCAACCAGCTCATCCAGCACGTTCGCGGTCTCACGGAGGCGGTGCAGGCGGTGCTGCACCAACAAGTCCCAGTGCCAGCCCGACCGGCGCGGGACTCCTCCGAAGTCGGATGATCCAGTCCAAGAGCGACCGGCCTGGGCAGCCCGACCTCCGATACCCGGATTGGAGAGGCGGAGGAGGGAGAGCCCTTGTTCGGATCATGGATCGACCAAGGGTGAAGCCTCGCGCCCATCTCACCAGAAAGCCTTGGAGATCAGAGACCGTGAGGACCTGCTGGGCCAAAGGCTCTTGGAAATGAACCGGCGAATTGAAGAACTTCGTCCCCCCTCGCGTGGTGATGACGTTTGTGCAGACCCTCCTTTCTCGCAGAAAATCATGCAAGAACCTGTTCCACCGACCTTCGAGCTCCCTCAACTGGAAAGCTACGATGGAACTTCTGATCCGGTTGATCACCTGGGGGCCTTCCGGGCCATGATGCTGCTTCACGGTGCTTCAGATGCCGTGCTGTGCCGAGCCTTCCCGTCTACCTTAAAGGGAGCAGCGAGGAACTGGTACTCGGCGTTGAAGCCCAACACGATCTTCTCGTTCGACCAGATGAGCAGTCGGTTCGCGGCCCACTTCATCAGCAGCCGACGACCGAGCCGAGGTTCAGATTCCCTGATGAGCGTCAAGCAGAAGCAAGGGGAATCCATCCGGACTTACGTCACTCGGATTCAACGCCGCGGCATTGGAAGTCCGGGACCTGGACCAGTCTGTCGCGATGGCCGCACTTAAGGGCGGCCTTCAGAAAAATAACTTGCTGTTCTCTCTGGAAAAAAGGTATCCCAGGGACTTCGCCGACCTGCTGGCTCGAGCCGAGAGATATGCCCGTGCGGAAGAAGCCTTCAAATTGAAAGATGAGGAGCTCGTCAGAAAGGACCGGCCGGCGGACGAGGAAGAGCTGGGTGAAGCTCGGCTGCACTCGCAGACCCCCTACGAAAGCAGGCGGGCCCGAACTCCTCGAACTCGCCCTGATAAAGAGGCGCGAAGGAGTCCTCCTCCCGGAAGGTTCCGCCGCTATGCCCCCCTCAACGCTCCTCGAACCCAGATTCTCACCGAAGTAAAACACCAGCTGCCAAGACCGGAAGGATTACGATCTCCCCCAAACAAGCGCGATCGAAATAAGTACTGCCTCTACCATCACGACCACGGCCACGACACGGAGGGATGCATCCAGCTCCGAGACGAAGTTGAGGAGCTCGTCAGAACGGGTCGGCTGGGTAAATTCCTCCGGTACCGGCCTGAAGCAGAAAAAGATCGGCTAAGGGCGCTGCCGTAGCCAGAGACTGCAAGAAGGTCGGCCACCTTACGGCGTCGTTCACATTGCCCCTGGGAAGATCTCGGTGCATCAGCGATTCGCCGTCTCCCAGCAACAAGAGCTTGCACCAAATTGAGGAGTTCAGCATGAGGAGGTCGTCCACCCCGGAACTTATTGCCGAAGAAATGCGGAGGAACAACGTTATCACGATCTTGAAATACAGAATTTGGGGGATGCGCTACTAGTAACTTCCTTTCAATAAAATTTCTTTCTTTCGATAATATTATTCCTGGATGCGAAAACCATGTAGTGACAGGGAAAAAACGGCCAACCTCGGTTAGGAACTGGAGGAGAACCTCGTCCTAACGCGAGCAATAAGCTCGGTCGCAGGAGATAAGATCTCCCCCGAGCGCGCACTTCGGCAGCAGGAGATAAGATCTCCCCCGAGGGAAGCTCGGCTACAGGAGATAAGATCTCCCCCGAGCGCGCACTTCACTTCGGCTGCAGGAGACAAGATCTCCCCGAGGGAAGCTCGGCCGTAGGAGATAAGATCTCCCCCGAGCGCGCACTTCAACCTCGGCTAGAGATAAGATCTCTCCGAGCGACCGTTGACAACCTCGGCTAGAGATAAGATCTCTCCCGAGCGACCGTTGACAAACACGGGCACCAACCTCGGCCGCAGGAGATAAGATCTCCCCCGAGGGAAGCTCGGCTCAGGAGATAAGATCCCCCGAGCGCGCACTTCACTTCGGCCTGCAGGAGATAAGATCTCCCTCCGAGGGAAGCTCGGCCGTAGGAGATAAGATCTCCCCCGAGCGCGCTTTCAACCTCGGCTAGAGATAAGATCTCTCCCGAGCGACCGTGACAACCTCGGCTAGAGATAAGATCTCTCCCGAGCGTCCTAACACGAGCACCAACCTCGGCTAGAGATAAGATCTCTCCCGAGCGACCGAACAACCTCGGTTAGGAACAGGAGGAGAACCTCGTCCTAACACGAGCACCAACCTCGGCTAGAGATAAGATCTCTCCCGAGCGACCGGAACAACCTCGGTTAGGAACAGGAGGAGAACCTCGTCCTAACACGAGCACCAACCTCGGCTAGAGATAAGATCTCTCCCGAGCGACCGGAACAATCTCGGTTAGGAACAGGAGGAGAACCTCGTCCTAACACGGGTGCCAACCTCGGCTAGAGATAAGATCTCTCCCGAGCGACCGTCGACAACCTCGGCTAGAGATAAGATCTCTCCCGAGCGACCGGAACAACCTCGGTTAGGAACAGGAGGAGAACCTCGTCCTAACACGAGTGCCAACCTCGGCTAGAGATAAGATCTCTCCCGAGCGACCGTTGACAACCTCGGCTAGAGATAAGATCTCTCCCGAGCGACCGAAACAACCTCGGTTAGGAACAGGAGGAGAACCTCGTCCCAACACGAGCACCAACCTCGGCCGCAGGAGATAAGATCTCCCCCGAGCGCGCACTTCAACCTCGGCTGCAAGATAGGAGGTCTCCCTCGAGTCGACTTCAACTGATGAAGATAATGTCGCCCCCGAAGAGCTCAAATCCGACCTCGACCGAAGGAGGCGAGTTTTACTTCGGCTTCAACATCAGCTTCATCGACTTTAGCTGGAAACGAGTTCCATTTCAACTCCCCCAGCCTCAGTCAACATCGGCTGGAGATGAGACCTCCCCCGAGCTTCAGCTGCAACAAATGCGGAGCCTGGAAGAAGACTTCGGCAGTCGCCTGTTTTGGTACTCCCTTCCTTCAATTTTTGAACTCGGGAGTGGGGGGGCTACTGTTGGGGATAAATCCCGCTCCTGCCGAAGCCCGGCCCGACGCTCAGCCCAATGTAACCAGTAGCCGCTGAAGAGCTTAGCGCCAGGCGCCAGGCCGAGCCCCTACCACGGCCGAACTGCCTAGAGGCCGAACTCCCCTGCGCCAAGGTCCGGGCCGAACTCCGAACTACCGCCAGCCGAACTTCCAGGGCCGAGCTCCTTGGACTCCAAGCGGCCGAGCTTCAATGAAGTCCTCTCAGCGGCCGAACTCCTTCGGGCCGACTCCAAGCGGCCGAGCTTCAATGAAGTCCTCTCAGCGGCCGAACTCCTTCGGGCCGACTCCAAGCGGCGAGCTTCAATGAAGCTCTCAGCGGCCGAACTCCTCAGCAGTCGTCACTTAGGAGCCCGAACTCCTCAGCAGTCGTCACTGGGCCGAACTCCTCAGCGGTCGCCCTCATCAAACTTCGGCCGACCGAGCTCCTACCGAACTCTCAAGTGTCCAAGCCTCAGCCCAAGCCCAACAGCCGGCCGAACCCCAGACGGCCGAGCTTCGGCTTCTCAGCAGCCGAACTCTTCTGCGGACGAGCCTTAGCTGCATACCTCTTGCCAGACGCCTATGGGAGCCGAACTCCCTCCTATCTTCCTCTTCAGGAGCCCGAACTCCTCCGAAATGGGCACACGACGAAGGCCTTCAACCCTTCATCCATCAGTCAGTCCGCCGCACCATCGGTCAGTCCGCCGCGGGCGATAGCGACCCACTGCCAGGCGGCGATGGCTGTCACCCTCAATCCGCCGCACACGGCACCAGTGGGACTGACTCCGCCGAACCTCGAGCGGCCCGCCAGCACGCGGCTGCAGTTGTCACCATCAAGCTCCACTATATAAAGGACCCTCCCGATACGCTAAGGCTAAGCTCTCTGGACTCTTGACTCTCTAAGATCTCCTCCACATCTCTAAGCTCCGGAACTCATTCCGAGCACTCCATTACTGTTGGTCGGAAACTAACTTGACCGTCGGAGGGTCCTGCCGGAGCCACCACCCCACCGGTTCCGGTCGGGACTTCGTTTTGCAGGTCCCCGACGGCGCCCGGCGGCCTCGATTGCGGCGACCTCCGACGGCGACGGATTTCTGCACCAACAGACATGATTCGATCTATGATGGATTTTGCCAGCTTACTGATATCCTTCTGGGGATATGTACTTGAATCGACTTGCTATCTTCTAAATAGGGTTCTAAGTAAGTCTGTAATTAAAACTCCATATGAGATATGGACTCGGCTTATATGAAATGATTAATCATAGATAAATTTGGACATAGGTCTGATAAGTGCACATTCATAGAGTACCCAAAAGAGATAAAATAATATATTTTCTACCGTGCTGATGAACAAAAAGTGTTCTTCAGTCTTAAGATAATTTTTTTAGAAAAAAGTTTCTTAGTGAAGGAACTGTTGCCTCTAAGGTTGAACTTGACGAAGTTCAACAGGTAGAAACATCAATACCTATAACTGAACCAGAATCGAATTTGATTAGATCAAATTCGGAGTCCAGTGTATCTGCACTATTAAGGTGATCTGGTAGAGTACCACGTCAGTCGGACATATACTATGATTTTTTGGTCTGGGACTTTATCCCATTGAGCTTGATAATAACGATTAGGATCTGGTTACTTATATGGATGCAATGCAGAGGCTTGATTTCGAGAAATGGCTTGAGACTATAAAATCTAAAATGGAGTCCATGAAGATCAATGATGTATGGACATTGGTTGATCGACCTGAAGGGATTAAATCCTTTGAGTGTAAGTGGATCTTCAAAAGAAAAAAGGGCACAAACGGAAAGGTGGAGACCTATAAAGTTCGTCTGGTTGCTAATGAATATCGTCAACATTATGGTATTGACTATAACGAGATGTTCTCTCCTATGGTAATGCTCAAATCTATTCGGATAATGCTTGCGATAGCTGTCCATTTAGATTATGAAATCTGGCAGATGGATGTGAAGAGAGCTTTTCTAAATGGAGAGCTGATCGAAGAAGTATATATGATACAATCTGAGGGATTCACATCTATAGATAAGTCCAAGGTATGCAAGCTTCAGAAATCCATTTATGGATTGAAGTAAACATCTCGGAGTTGGAACATACGTTTTGATAACATGATCAAAATGTCTGACTTCGTTAAGAATGGAGAAGAATCCTACATTTACAAGTGGATGAATGATCCGATAGTGGTATTCCTTGTCTTGTATGTAGATGACATTCTTTTAATCGGGAATGACATTCCCGCACTATAAGAAATAAAGATTTAATTGTTATCTCAGTTCTCCATGAAGGACTTGAGTGAAGCATCCTACATCCTAGAGATGAAGATCTATAGGAATAGATCCAAGAGGATGCTTGTGTTATCCCAGTCCACGTACATAGAAATTATGCTGAAGAGGTTCAACATGGAGAATTTCAACAAAGGTTATCTTTCGATAGGCTGTAAAATTTTTCTCTATGAAGGATTGTCTGATAACTTCTGAAGAGAGTGAGCATATGAGTAGAGTCTCATATGCTTCAATAGTGGGATCTATCATGTATACTATGACATATACGAGACCAGATGTGGCATACTCATTAGGAGTAATGAGTAGATACCAATCTGATCCAAAAGAGAACCACTAGAAAGTGGTTAAAGCCCTCCTTAAGTATTTAAGAAATACTAAGGATCAGTGGTTGATTTATGGCAAGTCAGATCTAAAACTTGAGGGATTTACAGACTCAAGCTTTCAATCTGACCATGATGATAGCAAAAGCATGTCGGATTATATCTTTATCCTAAATGGTGGAGCTATCTATTGGAAGAGTTTTAAGCAGTATACTGTGGCAGATTTTGTTTATGAGGTGGAATACATCGCAGCATCAGATGTCGTGAAGAAAGCTGTGGTTGAGAAAATTTATCACTAAGCCTAGAGTAGCATCCTCTCTTGATGGTTCGATCATGCTTTATTGCAACAGCACTGGTGCCATTGCTCAGGCAAAGAAACCAAAAGCATACCAGTGAATAAAGTACATATTGCATTGCTACCATCTGATCCAGAAGATCGTGGATAGAGGTGATGTCAACCTTCAGCAAATTGATGGAAAGAAGAATCCGACCGATCCTTTTACTAAAATTATAGCGATGAAGAAGTTCGACAATCACAAGTCGAAGATGAGTATTAGATACTGTGCCGAGTGGCTTTAGGATAAGTGAGAGTTATTGAAAAATATGTCCCAAAGTCAATCGTCAGTTTATTGATGGTTATGCTATTTTATAATTATAATTAATTTATTATTAAATAAAATATATTTTTAGCTTTTTTATCATAAAGTCTATATCTTCTAATGAACTTCATTGTTTTGATGAAGTTCTTAGGATTATTTAGTTTCAATAAAGAGAGAATTTATCGATTAGTCCTTAAACTATTCATGATGAAATGATACGCTATTAATTAGGACGACAATATTTATCGAGCATAGGTCATTGTATGCCATATAGATTGATTGTCCTCTTAATCAATGAGTGTGAAGATACTGGTATGGCATACAAGTGAGATGTAAGGGTACATCATCATGGAACATGATTGATACCAGAGCATTCTGTTGTCGAGAACTGCTCTGATGAGATATAGGTATAAGTATCTCTTAGACCTGAGATCACCATAGTGGCTTGCAAGCAATTCATTGTGCTTTGGTACTGGACTAATTGAATTTTAATTTAATGATAGAAGGTTTCTGGGCACAGTCAAATACTTGCAAAGTCGGTGAGTGATCAAGATGGGATTGACCACTCCAAGAATTAAAGAAGAATGCATCACTATATTTCAATGTAGCAAAATCTTGGTCAGGATAATCTATAAGATGGATTTGGTATTTTGAAATACAATGTTGATGACCTAATCAGAGTTGATAGTTAAACTCTGAGATGTCCTATGAGCATTTTGGTCAAGGAGATGAATTATATGGAAACTATATCCATATGGATTCTAAGGATGTTATTCTACACATTCGATCTATCCAATTGTTGGGTATCATTGCTAGATGGTCACTTCAATTGGTATTGAAATTTTTTTTTATGCTACCGGCTTAGATTCAAACCTATGGGGTTACACACATAAAAGTTTTTGATTTGATCGGATAGTTGATCGACGATTAAGAATTCTTCTTAGGCCAAACAATCAATACGATTGATATTTGATCAGGACCGATTTGCAATTGGATTACTAATTGACTTAATTTGATTGAACCAGAGGACTGTGATTAAGTCTAATTAAATATGATTTAATTAGATTTAGTTTGGACTTGATTGGATCAAGTCCAATTAATTTATTGGATGAGCCAATTGTAAGGAAGAACGAGTCTTAGTTCAATTAGAACTTGTATGAACCCAATTTCTAATTTAATTAGAAATTAAATTAAAATTAAATCTAATTTAATCTGATTTAATTAGGTTATTAGTTGAACCAAGATCTATTCTAACTGGGTTAAATTAAATCTAATTTAATTTGGTTCAAAGATGAAGTTTGACAATGTCAAATTGGAAGTCCTAATGTGAGTAGGACTTTTCTTTCCTTGTGCCATCCTAATTCTCAACGCCCATGTATTTTTTTCTTTGGAATTTTTCGTGAAAATCTTCTCTCCCAGGCCTTCATGCCCCATCTCCTTCTTTTCTTTCTTATATGAAAAATTCACATGGACCAAGTCAAAGGAGTTTGAGTTGATTTAAATTCTACGAGATAGAATTTTAAGCAACTAAAACTCCTCTCTTTTTGCACCAATTCTACCTAAATTTTTTCTAGGATTTTCGTGGCTTTTATGGGGCCTTTTATGCGACATTTCCTGGTGGTCCACGCAAAACTAAAGAAGGGGGCGCCCAAGAGTTGGGCACCCCAAGTCTAGCCCAATTTGGTTAATCCTTGCTAGGTATTTGACTTAGACAAAGATTTCTCTATAACTCTTTATTTAAAGAGTTTTTTAATCTGATTTTTTCAAAAGAGAAATACTACTACAAAAATGGGCTATGGCAGTGCTTACTATAGCAGCGATTTTGGAAACCGCTGCCATAGCTCCTACGACATTTATTTTCGTTAACTGCTGCTATAAGTCGGACCTATGGCAGCGGTTATAAATAATCGCTGCCATAGGTCCGATATATAGCAGTGGTTACAAAAAATCGCTGTCGTAGGTCGGATATATACCAGCGGTTACAAAAAATCGCTGCCATAGGTCGACTTATAGCAGCGCTTCATTGTAACCGCTGCCATAAGTCGGACTTATAGCAGCGGTTAGTAGGAACCACTGCTATAATCTGATTTATGACAGTGGTTAATTATAACCGTTGCCATATATATATATATTTTAAAATATTATATAATTTTAAAATTTAATGCCCATCTTCATCGTTCATTATCTAAATAATTATCATTAGAGTGTCGTCGTAAAAGGTCGTCTCGATCCGATGGCCCTAGCTTCGTCGATCAGAAAAATTCGATTTTGACGACCACGAACGACGATGTGATGATTTGATAGATGGAGACCTCCGATGGATCCAAAAATCTGCAACGATGATCTTGGTGATGTTTGTAGTGTACTATCAAAGTTTACTTCAATCGGATATCATTATCTTGATCAATTTAGTGTAGGTTAGTTTCGACTGTTAAATGATAAATGAGTGATCAAAGGACCAAACGGTGTTCGATTATGAGATAATTTTTTTTATAAATGATCTTAGCTACTACTTTAATCATTTTTTATGATGGTGATTATAAAATTCAACTCGTGAGATGAAGAATGATCTAAAACTATATGTCTTCTGATAACCATTCTGAAACTTCACTGATTGTTATGCTCGTATTTTTGCAATATCTGCTTAATATGAATAGTTTATACAAAATTGATTTAAATTTTACTATCATCCCATATAAAATATTAAAATTATAATAAAGATTTTTAACAAAAAATTATCTATAATCGAAACGCGTTTACCTTTGATCGCTTGTTTTAATTAACATCGAAATATTCCGTCTAAATTGATCATAATGATATCCGATTGAAGTAAAACTTTGATAGTATGCTACAAACATCATTGAGATCATCATTGCAGATTTTCGGATCCATTGGCGATCTTTATCTATCAGATCATCGCATCATCATTCATGATGTTGAAATTGAATTTTTTCTGATCGATGAAGCTAGGGCATCGGATCGAGGTGATCTTTTGTGATGACACTCTAATGATAATTATTTAGATAATAAATGGTGAAGATGAGCATTAAATTTTAAAATTATACAATATTTAGAGAAAAAATGAGAAAAATCATTTTCCATCTATGAAGTGGTTATCAAAAATCACTTCTAGATCTATGGCAGCGTTTGGATAACCGCTTGTCGTAAATTTATGGTAGCGTCGATAACCACATCGTAGATCTATGGCAGCGGTCGATAACCGGCTGTAGTTAGGTTAAAATTTTATTTTTTTTTTTCCTTCCAGCGCTCGATCTCTCTCTCTCTCTCTCTTTCTCTTCCTCCTCTTCGTCATGATAAGGCTCCTTTCCTTTCGACCGCGTCGCCCTCCTCCCCCTGGCCGGTGTCGCTCTCCCCCAACGACATCGACCCTTCTCCCCCCAACCGCGTCGCCCTCCCCCCCGGTCGGTGTGCCCCCCTTCCTCCCTCTGCCCCCATCCGGCCTCCCCTCCTCGCCACCCGCCAACCCCCACATCGCCCCCACCCCTCCATCGACCCTCGCCTGCAAGCGGAAAACCCCCTTCGACGAACCCCATTCGAGCCCTCCCTCGCCCCCTGTAAACCCCCTCTGGCGACCCCCTTCCACCTCACTTCGCCCTGGGAACCCCTTCCCCCCGCGCGCCTCCAATCCGACCCTCCCTCGGTCGCCCAGCGAAACTCTTCCTCCGGTAATCCCATCTGACCCTCCTCGGCTCCTGTAATCCTCCTCCACGAATTCCCATCCACCCTCGACCCTTCGCCGTCCCTCCGGAAACTCCACACTCTATCCCTCGGCTCGTGCGAAACCAAACCTCCTTTGGTGAGCCCCTCCACCCTGTTTGCCCTTGCGAATCCACCCCACACCACCACCATTTGACCTCACTCGCGAGTGCAAAGCTCCTCGCTCCTCGCACTTACCCCTCCTCTGGCCCTCATCCTCTGTCGCCCCTGCTCTCTCTTTCCCTTTTTTCTCTCTTCTCTATCTCATTATTGTTTTGTTTCGCGTAACCTCTAGTGCCTCCTCTAGCATCATCGCGACCTCGAGCTTTTTGCGACCGCTCTCTATGCCATAGGTATATTTTTTTAATTTTATAGTATTATTTATTAATCATATATATTATAATAATTTATAAAATATTTATAATAATATATAAATATTATAATTATCTGCATCATATTTAGTCGTGCGTATGGTAGCCTTAGCCGTGCCATATCGGTAGCTTAGATTAATCTCAACGAGTTGGGTTGGATCAGAATTTGGATATCAGACCGGATCTAATTAAATTACTTATATCAATCCAAATCTGAATACCCGATGGATCTGTACTTGAGAGAGGAAGGAGGGACCAGCTTGTCGTGAGGGAGATCGAGAGAGGAGAGTAGGAGATCGAGAGAGCGAGAGAGGGAGGGTGAGGGTCCAGCCTCGCCGACATCATTTGGAGGATGGGGTTGACCTTGCCAGCGAGGGAGATCGAAAGAGAGAGAGGGAGGGATGAGTTCGACATGCCGGTGAGGGAGATCGAGAGAGGGAGAGAGGAAGATCGAGAGATGGAAAGGTTGGGAGGGAGGGGTTCAGCCTCGCCGTCGTCGTCGATGAGAGAGATCGAGAGAGGGAGTGATCGAGGGGATGGCACACAGCGAAGTCGGCTCGGATACGCAGTTGAGTCGGCTCGGGCCATGATCGAGCTAGCTGGGGGAGGACCCTAGCCAGATGTCTCAGGCACGAAGCTGGCTGTCTCAGACACGGAGCTGGCTTGGCTTTCGAGCGAATAGAATTTGATATATCATGATGTTACATTGATTAATGTTCATTAACGTTGCAGCTCACGATGGCACCGACATGCCATCTAGCTTTCACCCCTGCCCCTTGGTGGGTTACACGCAGTTCAGTATCCGAGGAGCAGTCAGAGCATACTCCATTCATCTTGGCATCGGTTGCTCAGGGACTTCCACCGTCGGCATTTACTCCACCGATGATATCTACTCCACCAGCAGCTGAGCCTCTACCATCGCCCATATCTGAGGCACATTCTACTACGTAGGCATCTAAGTGTACATTTTTATTATATCAGCACAACTTATTTTTATATAATATTTGTACACTTATATATTTGCATAACGTATTTGCATTGTAGGTGCATCATCTAGTCGGACATTACGGTCCCATACATATGGCACACGTATGGAATCGCCAGCATTAGGTGATGGTCTATTACGATGCGGAGGGAAGGTCAGTAGGGGAGACCGTGCGAAAGATGCATTCCTTTTTTGGAGTGCTTGTGAGGCGGTCGGACATCATTCTCGTAGAGCCTAGAGACTGGCGTTCGATGGATGCTGCTGTCAGAGATCGGATATGGGTAAGTATGTGCATCTTAGTTATATTTATGCATTTTATATGTTTACACTATATATGTTTGATTAAAATAATTTTGTAACTGATTTTTGATAAATTTATGCAGAGGAGGTACGACTTCTTCGATCATGAGAGGGCTTGAGATGTTCGACTGAAGAAGATAGAAGAGTTGTACTGGGATTATAAGATCAAGCTCCATAGAGGATGGCTCGAGCACCGACGAGACACTCCGAAGAAGCTTGTTTTCTAGATACAGGACTGTCCTCCGAGTCAGTGGGAGAGGATGGTTAGACATTGGAGGAGTTACAAGTTTGAGGTAAAATTTTTAACTTTTGAATTTTTCAATACGCTTAAAATTTTATTTAAATATTTTTTAAATATTTATTATTTATTTAAATACTTGTTAGGCTATCTTTCATTAGAATCGGAAGAACCGTGTAGTCCAAGAGTATACGTACACTCTAGGCCACGAGTCTATGGCCAATCGTGTGTATAGAGAGATAATTAATTCTAAATTTTATTAGATAAATTAAATTCATATTTTTATCATCTTTCTGATAAATTTATTCTTTGTTATAACTGATGATAGATGGAGTGATGCCCAGCCGTAGCGAGATCTTCTGATCCAACCGTATGGACAAGATGGATAGGCCGATGAACGCCGCGATCAGACGTATTTTTATAAGTATTAAATATATTAATATATATGATTAGTATTATAAAATTTTTTATAAAATTTTATTTTAGTTTAATAATTATTGGATCGGTTAGATGCGCTCGCAAGCGAGGGCTCGGATACCTTTGGGTCCCATGACCATCTATCTCAGGTCTTGGGACCTGAGCACTCTAGGAGGATCCGATGTAGGTTCGGACACACACCGATGAGCTACTAGTCCGAGGCGAGCGTCTCCTCACAGACTTTTGGTGTCATCAGCTGGGAGGAGCTTGAGGAGGCGTTGGCATGGGCAGATCATGTTGCGATGCTGGCAGATCGGACTGAGGAGCCGCATCTCATCTGGAGGGCATCGTGAGAGACATGATGTCGACGCTCAGCACGTGTTTTGGAGTCACGGGCTTTGAGGATATGTTGGCCCGCATTTCAGCTCCAGCTCTAGCTCTGGCTCTCGGTGACGATGACGACGACGATGATGTAGATATAGGAGACTTTTGATGTATTTTATTTTTTTTGAAAAATATTATAACAAATTTATTCGATAATAAAATTTTAGCATTTTAGAATAATTTTTATGTTTATTATATTTTTTTATGTTATATATCTATATTTATCAAATAAAATATATAAAAAAATAAAAAAAATATTTTTTTTAATTATTCAAGATCTATGATAATGATTTTATAATCACTGCCATATCCATGCTGATAGGAACGCGATGCTGTCGTTAAGACACCGTGTTTATCAGCTTAATCCGACTTCTTAAAATTATTGACAATATGTAAATAGTAGTGAGTCGGGTCGAATCCACAGGGAAGGTAGTGTTTTTAGATTTGAAATCTTTGATTTTTTTTTTTAAAAGAAAAAGAAGAAAAAGATTTGAGTTTTTGGAATTAGGATTGAAGTCGGAATATTAAAAACAAAAATTAAAAGGTGCAGAAATTTAAACTTGGTACTAAGATCTACTAGTTAGATCTTAGCATCTACTTGCAAAGTAATAATTTAAAGTGCAGAAATTAAATTGCAATAAAAATAAAAAGCAAGAAATTAAAATGCAAAAATAAAATTTTTATTAATTAAAATTTTAAAATTTAAATACATAAAATTTAAAAGAAAAGAAATAAAATAAAATAGCCTGATCTCTGATCTTGGATCGGCATTGGCAGAAAGATGGTGTAGAAGCTCGGCTCTTCTTCTCGGCACCCGTTGCTTCGAAGCAGCCTTTAACCCATAGCCTGGCTTCGCCCTGTACCAAAGCTTCACCTTGATCGGAGATATTGATTTTTGGAGGCCTGGGGTCCTTTTTATAGAGCTAGGAGGGCTGGAATAGTTTGCTTCTAAAGGCAATGTGGGACTAATGGCCTTTGTAATCATCAAAATATAAAAAATTTGGATAAAATTTGAATCAAAATAGCTCTGATACATCTCTGATAAATCTGATAAAATCCAGCCATTCAATAGAAATCCAACGGTCCAAAAATCATCAAAATCGGATGCAGATCAGCTCAGATCGGGTCGGATTAAATTCTGGCCGTTGGATCGCGCTTGATGGAGGAAATCTGGCCGCAAATCATCGCGCCTGAGAGTTTGATCACCGTCGGGAGCTTTCTGGACCGTCGGATCATCGCCTGGATTCGAGCGCTGCCGTCCGATGGTGATCCGCGTGATGTTTGTATCTGAATAAAATTCGGAAGCAACCACAGCCGTCCGATCCTGACCGCAAACAACCACATCCGTCCGATCGCGCAATCACTGTTCCCATGGACCGCGTGGACCGGCCGCACCGCACACCGCAACCAATCAGCGCTTCTGTTGTCGGACGAAAAGACTAAATTACCCTTGTGAGCCGCGATAAATTTCTGTAGACCCTTTAAGGGGTCTAGGTCCACCACGTGGCAAGCTCTGATTCGCCGGAATTTGCTGAGCTGGCGGTCCACGCCTGGATCGTGGACCGGCTGATGGCTTCAATGGCTGAGTCGGCTTTGATGGCTTCGGCTTGGCTTGGTGGCTCGGCTTGCGGAGCCGGCTGAGCCATTTTCTTTTTTTATTTAATTTTTATTTATTTTATATTTTTAAAAATTCATATCTTTTCCATTTTAGCTTCCGTTTTACTTGAAATTTATTTCATTGTGATCAAAAAAATGAGCTCTTTCTATTGATAATAAAATTTTTATTTTTAATTTTTATTAATTTTTATTATTTTTTAATTAATTTTTTAATTAATAAAAATATGAATTTTTCAAAAATTATATATAAATTGATTAATAATTCTTAAAAATTAATATAAATTAATTAATAAATTAATACTTTTATTGATGAATTTATGATGCTTATCACACCCCCCAACTTAAGCTTTGCTCGTCCTCGAGTAAAGAAAGAATTTAGTTTTAAATACCTTTTAACTTTAGAGTTTCGAATTTTACCTAAGCAATTTTCAAAATGGCCATTGATATTCAGTAGAGCTTAAATGAGACATATCATTGGGGTATTAATACTTATCAATAGAAAAATTAAGTAAAGAACATTAAATTTTTCAGAACTTTTTCTAAATTATTCCACTTTTATCTCTGATTTGTCTAAACTTTCATATAGGCAGGTGTATTGCTACTTCCATCCTTCATTTATTAATTTTTATTTTTCACATTGCCCACTTTTTGATGCGAATATCATTGCTTACTTAGGCAACGGGACCCGGTTACTCGGTGGGAAACCAATGTTTCTTTTTTTTTTTTTTTTTTTTTTTTTTTTTTTTTTAACGTTGTACCACTATTGAGTGTCTTAACTCCTTAAGCTTTCTATTTGATCCATGTAGCGAGTCTTGGGCCAATGACTCCCAAACCAGTTGGCTTTAGGGCACTAGGTATAGAATACCCCTCGGGCTTACTAGCTCGAATCAAATAGGCTACGAGTTAAGACTAGCTTTACAACGAGCTTCTTTGCCCTTCCCACCTTTTGACGCGAAACTCAATGCTTGCTTAGGCAAAGAGGCCCGGTTACTCAGTGAGAAGTACTTGGAAACTATTTTATTAAAATAAATTTTTATATGAAGAAATGTATAGTTACCCTACACAAGCCTATAAAAAGTAGACTTTTCTTTGATGCTAGTAGAAATAATTAGAAATGCTCCAAGAAAAAATTTTTTATGTTCTGGACTTAACTCTTTATTGAATTTTCTTAATACTTGATTCCTCAATATCTCACAGATTCTCTGATCTGTGTATCAATTTTCTTTTAAAAATGCTTAGTTTTATTCGATTCTTAAGCATAATCAAGTATCTAAATACTAAATACTAACTTTTTTGAGGACTTAAAATTTTAAAAATTTTTATTTTTTCTCTCCCCCAACTTAATCGACATTGTCCTCAATGGGAGAAGAAAAAATAAAGGATGTAATAAAGAACATGAAAGAATACACCTAACTCAGTATATATATATATATTTATTTATATTTATTTTATTTTTTATTTTTTTTTGGTCCAGCACATGCCTTTGAAAAATTTGAGCTCTCCCTCCAACTTATTCAAATTATCCTAAAAAAAAATAAACTAAAAAGATAAATTAGATAAAAACTAAATATTGGGTTGCCTCCCAACAAGCGCTAAGTTTACCGTCTTCAGCCAGACACAATGTAGCTCACTATCCTGTGTCGAATATTGGATTGACAAATTCCAATGGTTTTGGATTGCCAATCTCAGAAAGTTGATTTTTTTAATCCCATTATTGATATAATTCACTGTTAATTTTAGGGATATATTTTATGATTCCATTCTCAGACCCATGTTTATTAAGAATTTCTCCTATTTGTTTCTTCTAAAATGCTCATGAATGGAGTTTTAGGAGTTAAGTTTGATTCAATGGGTGCTGGAATGGTGACTAAAGGCGGTTTTAATTCTGGAGGTAAATTAATGTGATCCTGCTTAAACAACTCCATTGACATTTCATTACATGCCTTTTGATTTTTATAAGAAGAACCAGCTTCTAGGGTTGAAGGGAATAGGACATTAGGTTTATAAGTCTCGGGTAAATCATCTATTCTCTTTTCCCTTATTTCTATCTCATTTAAACTGGAACTAGCATCAGTACTAATTCCTGGCTTGGGTTCTTCTATGTGGTTAGTCTCAGTACTAACCAGTTCCTCTAAATTTTTATTTTGGCTAGCATCAGTACTAGCCTCTCTCACCTGGTCTTGGTATGGGTCCATAAGAATCCTATAGCTTTTAAGTTCAGGAATTACTTTGGTATTCTCAAATTGGGGATTCTTAGATGAAACATTAGATTGATAATTTAATCCAGGTGGTTGGTGGTCATTAGGTGGGTTGTTTGAAATTGGTAGGTTCGGTAGTTGATCTAGTTCTCTCCTCATGTTAGACTCAACTAATTGTCCTATTTGAGCTTCTAGTCTGGCGATAGATTGCTGTTGAGTTAGAATTAATTGTTGAAGTTGGTTAAATCTATCATCAGCTAGATTGGTCTGTTGAGGAGGTGGGTATGAAGGCTGATTATAATATGATGGCTGGTTAAACTGACTAGGCTGACCATTATTATAGGCATAATTTTGATAATTTTTGCTCAAGTGAAATTTGGGTCTGAGCCTGAGTCTGTTGGGATGTCCAAGAAAAATTATGAAGTTACTCCAATCTGGATTATATGAATTTGAAAATGGGTCATTAATCAATTTGGAGTATCCTTGAGTAGCTTGAACTTGTTCTTGGATAAAATATGGAAAACTGTGCAGTCATAGGACATTCACTTACATGATGGGTTGGGACTAGCACAGATTGAATAATTCTCCTGATAATTAGAAGATGATGTGAATTGTGCAGGAGATTGTTGACCTAGGGTTATTTTCTAGCAAGAAGTTGACTATTAGATTCATATTAGCCATTTGATTATTAATTTAATGTGAATCAACCATTCAATTAATGTTCAACTAAATCAGAAAAAAATGATTTCCTACCATGCATGTATTAGTGTAACCCTAATGTATGGTTTAAAAAATTTTTTTAGATTTTTTATTTTTATTTTATTTTTTTTTTTTTAATTTTTTTTATTTATTATTTTATATAAAGTTTTAACTAAATCCTAGACTGTCAAGGTCACCTTCAAGCCCTCCAAGTGTAGGATTAGCCAATCAACTAGCCAGGTAAGTGTAAGGTTGGTGGGAGTCCCCCCGTTGCTTGCCTTAGACACCAATTATGCTTGGCCAGGTAAGCGAACGGAACCAATTAGAAACCACCTTCCTTCGGGCCCAATCGTCCCTGAACCACTTTCCTAGACACCAGTCAAATTGACTTATCCTAACCCGGTTCAACTCTTAGGATTCCTTGTCCTATTGAGCTCGAGTTCCTAGGGTTGATGTCTAATTGATTTTAATTTAAAGGCTTAGGTCAATGCAGGATGTTGGTTGGTTGTTTGTGGGCTAAGGAAGGGTGATCAAATCCCCACCTTATCTTGTTTAATTGGGTTGTGCCCTTAATTTGATTTAATATGAATATGCAAAAAAAAAAAAAAAAAAAATTCAATCAAAGGGTTCTATGCAATTTAAACTAGATGCATGTAACTAATTGTATTCTGAAAGGCTTACCTTGCCTCCAGCAATCACCAAAAAAAATAAAATAAAAAATAAAAATAAAAACTAATATGATGCATGCTCTAAACAGTTAGGGTTTCTAATCTTATCATGAGGCTTTTAATTAGGTTTAAATGAATATTTTTTTAAATTAATTTAAAAATAAAATAAATAAATAAATAAATAAAAAGGAAAGAGGACTAGGGTTAGGATTGATCTCACCAAAATTTGATGCTTTCTTCGTTTTCTCCTTTTTTTTTCTACAAAATAAATAAAAAAAAATTAGTAAGCAATATTAAAAAAAAATAATTAATTTACAAAAAAAAAAAAATCAAAGAAATCAAAGAAAAAAATAGCATCTATTCCTTCCCCGGCAACGGCGCCAAAAACATGATAGGAACGCGATGTTGTCGTTAAGACACCGTGTTTATCAGTTTAATCCGACTTCTTAAAATCATTGAAAATGCGTAGATAGTAGTGAGTCGGGTCGAATCCACAGGGAAGGTAGTATTTTTAGATTTGAAATCTTTGATTTTTTAAAAGAAAAAAAAAAAAAGAAGAGTTTTCGAATCAAAAGTGAAGTCGGAAAATAAAAAGCAAAAATTAAAAGGTGCAGAAATTTAAACTTGGTACTAAGATCTATTAGTTAGATCTTAGCATCTACTTGCAATAAAATAAAAAGTAATAATTAAAATGCAGAAATTAAATTACAATAAAAATAAAAAGCAAGAAATTAAAATGCAAAAATAAAATTTTTATTAATTAAAATTTTAAAATTTAAATACATAAAATTTAATAAATAAAATAAAATAGCCTGATCTCTGATCTTGGATCGGCATTGGCAGAAAGATGGTGTAGAAGCTCGGCTCTTCTTCTCGGCACCCGTTGCTTCGAAGCAGCCTTTAACCCATAGCCTGGCTTCGCCCTGTACCAAAGCTTCACCTTGATCGGAGATATTGATTTTCTGGAGGCCTGGGGTCCTTTTTATAGAGCTAGGAGGGCTGGATAGTTTTTTCTAAAGGCAATATGGGACTAATGGCCTTTGTAATCATCAAAATCTGAATAAAATTCGGATGAAATTTGAATAAAATAGCTTTGATATATCTCTGATAAATTCTGATAAAATCCAGCCATTCAATAGGAATCCAACGGTCCAAAAATCATCAAAATCGGATGCAGATCAGCTCAGATCGGGTCGGATTAAATTTCTGGCCGTTGGATCGCGCTTGATGGAGGAAATCTGGCCGCAAATCATGCGCCTGAGAGTTTGATCACCATTGGAAGCTTTCTGGACCGTCGGATCATTCGCCTGGATTCGAGCGCTGCCGTCCGATGGTGATCCGTGTGATGTATGTAGCTGAATAAAATTCGGAAGCAACCACAGCCGTCCAATCCTGACCGCAAACAACCACATCCGTCCGATCGCGCAATCACTGTTCCCATGGACCGCGTAGACCGGCCGCACCGCACACCGCAACCAATCAGCGCCTCTATTGCCGAGCGAAAAAGACTAAATTACCCTTGTGAGCCGCGATAAATTTCTGTAGACCCTTTAGGGGTCTAGGTCCACCACGTGGCAAGCTCTGATTCGCCGGATTTTGCTGAGCTGGCGGTCCACGCCTGGATCGTGGACCGGCTGATGGCTTCAACGGCTGAGTCGGCTTTGATGGCTTGGCTTGGCTTGGTGGCTCGGCTTGGCTTGGTGGCTCGGCTTGCGGAGCCGGCTGAGCCATTTTCTTTTTTTATTTAATTTTTATTTATTTTATATTTTTAAAAATTCATATCTTTTTCATTTTAGCTCCGTTTTACTTGAAATTTATTTCGTTGTGATCAGAAAAATGAGCTCTTTCTATTGATAATAAAATTTTATTTTTTTAATTTTTATTAATTTTTATTATTTTTTAATTAATTTTTTAATTAATAAAAATATGAATTTTTCAAAAATTATATATAAATTGATTATTAATTCTTAAAAATTAATATCAATTAATTGATAAATTAATACTTTTATTGGTGAATTTATGATGCTTATCACATGCCAACTGTTGCTATAGGTTTCTAGTGCAAATCGTGCCAACCGCTGCATTAGACCTATGGCAGCGGTTAAGAAATCGCTGCTATAGATTACCTATGGCAGTGGTTATGTAACCACTGCCATAGGTCGATCTATTGTAGCGGTTTATAAACCACTGCAATAGGCTATTTATGGTAGCGGTTCTAACAACCGCTGTCATAGAGCTACGATGATGGCCGCAGTAGCAGCGGTTAGAAAATCGTTATCATAACCTATGGCAGCGATTTTTTGGGCTATGATAGTGGTTATGAACTACTGCCGTAGCTCTTTTTTGTAGTAGTGAAAGACTTGAGAGAGGGCTCTTTGGGCATGAGAAAACCTGGGTGCAAATACCTTGGGCATGAGAATTTGTGGAGAGAAAAACCTAAGTGTTGGTGAGAGAAACAAGGAAGAAGAAGGGTCTTCTTCTAGGGTTTTTTTTTTTACATCTCTTCCTCCATCCTTTTATGATTTTGAGAGGAGTCTCAGGTCCAAAATCTTCTTCCTCATCTTCTCATTATTGGAGGATCCAAAAATTGAAAAAAAAAATCCAGATCGACCATCGAAGAAGAATCAGTATAGTACTAGCATACTATGCTGATTTTTGGATATCAGACTTGTAATCTATGATTGAGGGCTTGTGTGGACAACCTATAGAGGCTGGACATGTGTGTGACTCAGAGCAAGAACCTTAGGCCTGGATCAGCGAGTTAAGGAACTCAAGTTGCAAAGATAAGGATGATTTGATCTTCCTATTACATATCTAGATTTGATCTAGTATAGATCTATATTGATGTGATCAACATTTTTATTTTATTTTTTAATTTAATAACATGCTTTAATCATGTAATAGGATCTTAGATCTAAGAATTTTCTTATTTTATTATGAATTATAATGATTAATTCATGTCTTCCATTGCATAGATCTGAAAAGTTTCAAAATCTAACTCCAAAATCCTAGATCGATTTTCTTCAACTATTACCTGGGTATTCGATATCAGTAGTCCTATACATATTTGTAATTCATTATAAGAACTTTAGGTAAATAGAAAGTTTTAAAATGACGAGAGATTCTTGAATGTTGGAGATGGAAAACAAGTTCTAATCCTACCTTTAGGAATTATCAAACTTGTTTTCAATTCTAAGATTGTCATTTTGAGTGATTGTCACTATTGTCCATTGTTTATGATGAATGTGATCTCTGTTGATCTTTTGGTCAAAGATGGTTATCATTTGTCAATAAAGGATGGTTATTATGATATTATTATGAATGATATTACAATAATGTATGAACAACAAAAATATAGCATATATATATTATCACAGCCTATAAGTGTAATGTACACTTCAAATAAGTGTCCTAAACGAGATAATGTCACTGATGCCTAACTTTGATATTGTAGACTTGGTCATATTAATAAGAATAGGATAAATAGATTAATCAAAGAGGGATTCTTCGATGTCAATTATTATGAATCAATGCCAACCTGTGAGTCTTGTCTTCTTGAAAAGATGACAAAATCATCCTTTACTGGAGAGGGTGAATGAGTTGCTGATGTTCTAGGTCTTGTACATAGTAATTAATGTATGTAGACCAATAAACATAAGTGCTAGAGGAGGGTATAACTATTTCATTACGTTCACAGATGATCTATCGAGGTATGGATACGTTTATCTCATGAAGAATAAATCTTAATCATTTAAAATGTTTAAACTATTCTGTAATAAAGTAGAGAAATAAACTAAAAAGAGTATTAAAATTCTTTGGTTTGACCAAAGAGGTGAGTACCTCTCCAGTGAGTTTCTGACATATTTAGGAGAGAATGAAATTCTCTTACAATGAACCCCTTTTGAAATACCACAACATAATGGAGTGTCAGAAAGGAGGAATCAAACTTTGTTAGACATGATTCAGTCCATGATGGGATTTGCATCTTTACTTATTTCTTTTGGAGTTGTTGGTACAGAATTTGGTTGATGCCGGATCGAGCTAGAGTCGAGAAAGATGAGGTCGCCGTCAATGATCTGCAAAATAGTCCCATCCGGAGTCGATGGTGGTGGCTCCGGCAGGATCCTTCGATGATCAAGTCAGCTCTTCTAGCCAAAAGAAATGAAGTACTTAGGAAAGAGTTTGGCAGAGTTTTGGGAAGGAGAAGAGAGCTTAGACTCCCATCAGTACGGGTCGTGACCTTCAGTGAGCAGCATAACTCATAAGATCTCATAAGCAACCTCGATCTGTTGGAAGAAAAAAGAGAGGAAGCCAACTTATTATTTGAAGATGAAGTTTCCAACAAGTTATGGGATTGGAGAGGTCAGAGGAGATCAAGCTCTAGTAAGGCACTACTGCTCAATTGCCCTGCGAAAGAAAGTATAGTCCAACCCTTGTCCTATTGATGGGCTAGATATCTACGATGACTTTGCCGAAGAACGGGGCGAGCCTTTAGAAGATCTTGTGACCATCCCCTTGAATGACGAAAATGCGGAGCATACGGTGCAAATTGGCTCCAATCTGGAAGATGAAGTTCGGGTGCAGCTCATCGCCTTCTTACGGAGGAATGCCGACATCTTCGCCTAGGTTTCGGTAGATATGCCTGGGATCAACGTCGAAGTTATAGAACATCGGCTGGCCATTGACCCCAAATATCGACCAATGGAAGAAAGAGTTCGAGGCCATGCACCAGAAAAGCAAAAGGTAATAGCAGAAGAAGTCGACAAGCTTCTCAATGCTGGATTTATCCGAGAAATCAGCTATCCGACTTGGGTTTCTAATGTGGTTCTGGTCAAGAAAGCCAACAACAAATGGAGGATGTGCGTCGACTTTAAGAAGCTAAACAAGGTCTACCCAAAAGACAGCTATTCTTTGTCCAGAATCGATCAACCGATGGATGCGATTTTAGGCTACGAGCTCCTCACCTTTATGGATGCCTTCTCTGACTATAATCAAATTCAGATGGCACCGGAGGACGAAGAGAAGACTGCTTTTATTACTAATCATGGTCTTTACTGCTACAGGATTATGCCATTTGGGCTTAAAAATGCAGGCGCGCGACTTATCAGCGCTTGGTCAATAAAATCTTCAAGGAGCAGATCGATCGCAATATGGAGGTTTACGTCGATGATATGCTGGTTAAAAGCCGAAAGACTATCAATCATATCATCGACCTTGAAGAGGCTTTTGATGCGAATATAAGATGAAGCTGAACCCAACCAAGTGCACCTTTTGGATAGTCTCAGAAAAAATTTTGGAATTCATGGTCTTAAGATCAGGGATCGAGGCTAATCTGAAGAAAATTCGAGCTATCTAAGAGATGATCACTCCAAAGCCTATTAAGGAAGTTCAGTGTCTGATCGAAAAGGTAGCATCTTTGAATCGTTTTGTCTCTAGATCGGTCGAACGCTGCATGCCCTTTTTCTAAATTCTCAGGAAGTCGAAAGATTTTCGCTGGATTCAAAAATGCCAAAAGGCATTCGACGAGCTCAAGAACTACGTCAGTTCTCTTTCCTACTAGCCAAACCCGAATCCGGAGAGGAGCTATTTCTCTACCTTGCGGTCTCTCCTGCGGTGCTGGCGACGATCTTGGTCAAAGAAGAGGCAAAAGTACAGCGATCAGTCTACCACATAATTCGGATCCTAAGAGATGCCAAGACTAGATATACAAAGTTGAAAAAATTGACTTATGCTCTTCTACTTGCAATAAGAAGACTTCGACCTTACTTCCAGGGACATGCTATAACACTTCTTATTAATCAGTTGATTAGAGCAATCCTTCATCAAATAGATGCTTTTGGAAGAATTGCAAAATGGGCCATTGAATTAACAGAGTTCGACATCAACTACCGACCTCAGTCAGCAATCAAGGCTCAAGCACTGGCCGACTTTATGGTTGAATGTACCCTTGCAGATGAAGCTGAGCTTGAGCAGAATAAGACCGACATCCCATGGTTGCAGCTGAGCCTCTTCGAAGAAAGTGCCGACCTTCTCGAAGATTTTTAGACCCTTTACGTGGATGGTTTGTTCAACTCCGCTGGAGTAGGTGCGGGGTTAGTTTTAGTCAACCTCAAGGGAGTCATTGCCAAGTACGCGCTATGCTTCGAATTTTCTGTAACTAATAATGGGACCGAATATGAAGCGCTGATTGTCGGATTAAAAATTGCAAAAAATTAAAAGTAGATCAGCTTCAAGTCTATAGCGATTCCTAATTAGTGATCGGTCAAGTTAGTGGCAACTATGAAGCATAGGAGGAAAGTATGATGAAATACTTTAAGAAAGTAAAGGATTTGACTCAACCTTTGGCAATTTTGGCATTCGACAGATTCCAAGGGCAGAAAATACGAGAGCCGACCTCCTCTCTAAATTGGCAACTTCAGTCCCAACTGAACTGTCCAATGAAGTATTTTTTGAAACTCTAAAATACCCAAGCTCAGAAGAATCGCAGCTCACCATGCAGACAGAGCTCGAGCCAAGCTGGATTGATCCGTTAGTTGCCTATTTCAAAAAGGGAGTTCTTCCTTGTGACTTGAAAGAAGCTCGAAAACTCAGAAATCAAGCCTCATGGTACGTTTTGTATGAGGGCAAGTTGTATAAAAGGTCGTATTTGCTACTACTATTAAGATGTCTTCGATCTTCAGAGGCTGGTTTTGCATTATGCGAAATGCACGAGGGAATTTGTGGATGTCATATAGGAGCCAGATCCCTATCATAGAAACTACTTCGGCAAGGATACTATTGGCCGATCTTGTACCATGATTCTTTGAATACGTTAAGAAATGTGACCGTTGTTAGAGAAATGCAAACATACAAAGACAGCCGGCCTTCGAGCTTACTCCATTAAGCACACCTTGGCCATTTGCGTAGTGAAGAATTGATATACTTGGCCCTTTTTCAACAATATTTGGATAACGAAAGCTCCTCCTGGTTGTGATCGACTACTTCACCAAATGAATCGAAGCCGAACCACTAGCAAAAATCACTGAGGCCAAGGTGCAGGACTTCGACTGAAAGTCAATCATTTATTGGTTTGGTCTGTCCCGAACTCTCATAATAGATAATGGATGATAGTTTGCTAGGATGAGGTTCGCTGAGTTCTGCAAAAATCTGAACATCTTCCATCATTTCACATCGGTAGCTCATCCATAAGTAAATGAAAAAGCTGAGGTGACCAACCAGATTCTGTTGCAAGGCATCAAGATAAGGTTCGACAGAGCGAAGGAGGCCTAGGTGGACGAACTTTACAACATCCTCTGAGCGTACCAAACTACTCAAAGGCCACCGACTGGGAAAACACCATTCGTCTTAGCCTTTGGAATGGAGGCAGTCATCCCAATCGAGCTTAAACTCTCATCAGCGTGGGTCGTGGCCTTCAGTAAGTAGCATAACTCACAAGATCTCAGAAGCAACCTCGATCTATTGGAAAAAAAGAGAGGAAGCCCAGTTTCGAATGGCGGCCTACAGGCAAAGGATGGTCCAATACTTTAACTCCAGAGTCAGAGATAAAATGTTTAAAGTGAGGGACTTAGTGCTTCGGCGAGTCGCCATCTCTCGGCCTCTGAGCCAGGAGAAGCTCATCCCAAATTGGAAAGATCCATATGAAATAAAAGAGGTTGTCCGGTCCGAAACTTATCGCTTGAAGGAGCTCAAAGGAACAACACTCCGACGATCTTAGAATTCAAAAAATTTGAGAATGTACTATCAGTAATTTTTCTTCAACAAAACTCCTCCATTTCAATATTATGATTTTCTGGTGCAAAAATTATATGATGATAGAAAAAAAGCAATCAATAGTGGCCATGTTAAGAACAGGAGGAGAATCTCATCCTAACATGAGCAAGGCGAAGGTCTCGTTCAGTTTAGATGAGAAGGGAGAGAGGCTCTTATAATGGCCCTTATGTGCCCCCATAGTCCGTTAGGAATAGGAGGAGAACCTCGTCCTAACGTGAGCAAAATCAAAGCTCTTGTTCATTTTAGATGAGATGGTGATAAGTATAATAAATTCACCAATAAAAGTATTAATTTATCAATTAATTGATATTAATTTTTAAGAATTAATAATCAATTTATATATAATTTTTGAAAAATTCATATTTTTATTAATTAAAAAATTAATTAAAAATTAATAAAAATTAATAAAAATTAAAAAATAAAATTTTATTATCAATAGAAAGAGCTCATTTTTCTGATCACAACGAAATAAATTTCAAGTAAAACGGAGCTAAAATGAAAAAGATATGAATTTTTAAAAATATAAAATAAATAAAAATTAAATAAAAAAGAAAACGGCTCAGTCGGCTCCGCAAGCCGAGCCACCAAGCCAAGCCGAGCCATCAAGCCGACTCAGCCGTTGAAGCCATCAGCCGGTCCACGATCCAGGCGTGGACCGCCAGCTCAGCAAATTCCGGCGAATCAGAGATTGCCACGTGGTGGACCTAGACCCCTTAAGGGTCTACAGAAATTTATCGCGGCTCACAAGGGTAATTCAGTCTTTTCGTCCGACAACAGCGGTGCTGATTGGTTGCGGTGTGCGGTGCGGCCGGTCCACGCGGTCCATGGGAACAGTTATTGCGCGATCGGACGGATGTGGTTGTTTGCGGTCAGGATCGGACGGCTGTGGTTGCTTCCGAATTTTATTCAGATACAAACATCACGCGGATCACCATCGGACGGCAGCGCTCGATCCAGGCGATGATCCGACGGTCCAGAATGCTGCCGGCGGTGATCAAGACTCCCGAAGCGCGATTTGCGGCCAGATTTCCTCGATCAAGCGCGATCCAACGGCCAGAATTTAATCCGACCCGATCTGAGCTTATCTGCATCCGATTTTGATGATTTTTGGACCGTTGGATTCCTGTTGAACGGCTGGATTTTATCAGATTTAGCAGAGTCGTATCAGAGCTGTTTTGATTGAAATTTTATCCGAATTTCTTTGTATTTTTACGATTACAAAGGCTATTAGTCCCATATTGCCTTTAGAAAAAATATCCAGCCCTCCTAGCTCTATAAAAAGGACCCCAGGCCATCAGAAATCAATATCTCCGATCAAGGTGAAGCTTTGGTATAGGGCGAAGCCAGGCTATGGGTTAAAGGCTGCTTCGAAGCAACGGATGCCGAGAAGAAGAGCCGAGCTTCTACACCATCTTTCTGCCAATGCCGATCCAAGATCAGAGATCAGGCTATTTTATTTTATTGTCTTTTCTTTTTAAATTTTATGTATTTAAATTCTAAAATTTTAGTTAATAAAAATTTTTATTTTTACATTTTAATTTCTTGCTTTTTATTTTTATTGCAATTTAATTTCTGCACTTTAAATTATTGCTTTGCAAGTAGATGCTAAGATCTAACTAGTAGATCTTAGTACCAAGTTTAAATTTCTGCACCTTTTAATTTTTGTTTTTAATATTTCGACTTCAATTCTAATTCCAAAAACTCAAATCTTTTTCTTCTTTTTCTTCTAAAAAAAAAAATCAAAGATTTCAAATCTAAAAACACTACCTTCCCTGTGGATTCGACCCGACTCACTACTATTTACATATTTCAATAATTTTAAGAAGTCGGATTAAACTGATAAACACGGTGTCTTAACGACAGCATCGCGTTCCTATCAAGTTTTTGGCGCCGTTGCCGGGGAAGGTTTTTGATTTTTGATTTTGATTTCTTTGATTTATTAAAAATAATTCTGGCAAACCTATCAAGTTTTCCGCGTCGTTGCCGGGGAAGGAATAGATGCTATTTTTTTCTTTGATTTCTTTGATTTTTTTTTTTTGTAAATTAATTATATTTTTTTTAATATTGCTTACTATTTTTTTTTTTATTTTGTAGAAAAAAAAGGAGAAAACGAAGAAAGAATCTTTTTGGTGAGATCAATCCTAACCCTAGTCCTCTTTTCTTTTTATTTATTTATTTATTTATTTTATTTTTAAATTAATTTAAAAAATATTCATTTAAACCTAATTAAAAACCTCATGATAAGATTAGAAATCCTAACTGTTTAGAGCATGCATCATATTAGTTTTATTTTTATTTTTAGTTTTATTTTTTTTTTGGTGATTGCTGGAAGCAAGGTAAGCCTTTCAGAATACAATTAGTTTACATGCATCTAGTTTGAAATTACATAGAACCCTTTGATTGAATTTTTTTTTTTTTTTTTTTGCATATTCATATTAAATCAAATTAAGGGCACAACCCAATTAAAACAAGATAAGGTGGGGATTTGATCATCCTTCCTTAGCCCACAAACAACCAACCAACATCCTGCATTGACCTAAACATTTAAATTAAAATCAATTAGACATCAACCCTAGGAACTCGAGCTCAATAGGATAAGGAATCCTAAGAGTTGAACCGGGTTAGGATAAGTCAAAGTTGACTGGTGTCTAGGAAAGTGGATTCAGGGGACGATTGGGCCGAAGGAAGGTGGTTTCTAATTGGTTCCGTTCGCTTACCTGGCCAAGCATAATTGGTGTCTAAGGCAAGCAACGGGGGGACTCCCACCAACCTTACACTTACCTGGCCTAGTTGATTGGCTAATCCTATACTTGGAGGGCTTTGAAGGTGACTCCTTAGACAAGTTAAATTTTTATAAAATTTAATAAAATAATTAAAATAATAAAATTAAAAAAAAAATATATTCTAAAAATTTTTAAACCATATATTAGGGTTACACTAATACATGCATGGTAGGAAATCATTTTTTTCTGATTTAGTTGAACATAATTGAATGGTTGATTCACATTAAATATAATAATCAAATGGCTAATATGAATCTAATTATCCAAAAATTAGGTAAAGTTGACCTTCTTGCTCAGAAAATAGATCAACTCCTAACCCTAGGTCAACAATCTCCTGCACAATTCACATCATCTTCTAATTATCAGGAGAATTATTCAATCTGTGCTAGTCCAACCCATCATGTAAGTGAATATCCTATAACTGCACAGTTTCCACATTTTTTATCCAAGAACAAGTTCAAGCTACTCAAGGATACTCCAAATTGATTAATGACCCATTTTCAAATTCATATAATTCAGATTGGAGTAACTTTAATTTTTCTTGGACATCCCAACAGACTCAGGCTCAGACCCAAATTTCACTTGAGCAAAATTATCAAAATTATGCCTATAATAATGGTCAGCCTAGTCAGTTTAACCAGCCATCATATTATAATCAGCCTTCATACCCATCTCCTCAACAGACCAATCTAGCTGATGATAGATTTAACCAACTTCAACAATTAATTCTAACTCAACAGCAATCTATCGCCAGACTAGAAGCTCAAATAGGACAATTAGTTGAGTCTAACATGAGGAGAGAACTAGATCAACTACCGAACCTACCAATTTTCAAATAACCCACCTAATGACCACCAACCACCTGGATTAAATTATCAATCTAATGTTTCATCTAAGAATCTCCAATTTGAGAATACCAAACTAATTCCTGAACTTAAAAAGTTATAGGATTCTTATGGACCCATACATCAAGACCAGGTGAGAGAGAGGCTAGTACTGATGCTAGCCAAAATGAAAATTTAGAGGAACTGGTTAGTATTACTGAGACTAACCACATAGAAAGAACCCAAGCCAGGAATTAGTACTGATGCTAGTTCCAGTTTAAATGAGATAGAAATAAGGGAAAAGAGAATAAATGATTTACCCGAGACTTATAAACCTAATATCCTATTCCCTTCAACTCTAGAAGCTGGTTCTTCTTATAAAAATCAAAAGGCATGTAATGAAATGTCAATGGAGTTGTTTAAGCAGGATCATATTAATTTACCTCCAGAATTAAAACCGCCTTTAGTCACCATTCCAGCACCCATTGAATCAAACTTAACTCCTAAAACTCCATTTATGAGCATTTTAGAAAAACAAATAGGAGAAATTCTTAATAAACATGGGTCTGAGAATGGAATCACAAATTATATCCCTAAAATTAACAAAGATTATATCAATAATGGGATTAAACATCAACTTTCTGAGATTGGCAATCCAAAACCATTGAAATTTGTCAATCTAATATTCGACACAGGATAGTGAGCTACATTGTGTCTGGCTGAAGACGGTAAACTTAGCGCTTATTGGGAGGCAACCCAATATTTAGTTTTTATCTAATTTATCTTATTTTTTTTAGGATAATTTGAATAAGTTGGAGGGAGAGCTCAAATTTGTAAAGGCATATGCTGGACCAAAAAAAATAAATAAAATAAATAAATAAATAAATAAATAAATAAAAAATAAAAATATATATATATATACTGGGTTAGGTGTATTCTTTCATGTTCTTTATTACATCCTTTATTTTTTCTTCTCCATTGAGGATAATGTCGATTAAGTTGGGGAGAGGAAAAAATAAAAATTTTAAAATTTTAAGTCCTCAAAAAAGTTAGTATTTAGTATTTAGATACCTGATTATGCTTAAGAATCGAATAAAACTAAGCATTTTTAAAAGAAAATTGATACACAGATCAGAGAATCTGTGAGATATTGAGGAATCAAGTATTAAGAAAATTCAATAAAGAGTTAAGTCCAGGACATAAATTTTTTTTCTTGGAGCATTTCTAATTATTTCTACTAGCATCAAAGAAAAGTCTACTTTTTATAGGCTTGTGTAGGGTAACTATACGTTTCTTCATAAAAAAAATTTATTTTTAATAAAATAGTTTTCAAGTACTTCTCACTGAGTAACCGGGCCTCTTTGCCTAAGCAAGCATTGAGTTTCGCGTCAAAAAGGTGGGAAGGGCAAAGAAGCTCGTTGTAAAGCTAGTCTTAACTCGTAGCCTATTTGATTCGAGCTAGTAAGCCCGAGGGGTATTCTATACCTAGTGCCCTAAAGCCAACTGGTTTGGGAGTCATTGGCCCAAGACTCGCTACATGGATCAAATAGAAAGCTTAAGGAGTTAAGATACTCAATAGTGGTACAACGTTAAAAAAAAAAAAAAAAAAAAAAACATTGGTTCCCACCAAGTAACCGGGTCCCGTTGCCTAAGTAAGCAATGATATTCGCGTCAAAAAGTGGGCAATGTAAAAATAAAAATTAATAAATGAAGGATGGAAGTAGCAATACACCTGCCTATATGAAAGTTTAGACAAATCAGAGATAAAAGTGGAATAATTTAGAAAAAGTTCTGAAAAATTTAATGTTCTTTACTTAATTTTTCTATTGATAAGTATTAATACCCCAATGATATATCTCATTTAAGCTCTACTGAATATCAATGGTCATTTTGAAAATTGCTTAAGTAAAATTCGAAACTCTAAAGTTAAAAAGTATTTAAAACTAAATTCTTTCTTTACTCGAGGACGAGCAAAGCTTAAGTTGGGGGTGTGATAAGCATCATAAATTCACCAATAAAAGTATTAATTTATCAATTAATTGATATTAATTTTTAAGAATTAATAATCAATTTATATATAATTTTTGAAAAATTCATATTTTTATTAATTAAAAAATTAATTAAAAAATAATAAAAATTAATAAAATTAATAAAAAAATAAAATTTTATTATCAATAGAAAGAGCTCATTTTTTTGATCACAACGAAATAAATTTCAAGTAAAATGGAGCTAAAATGGAAAAGATATGAATTTTTAAAAATATAAAATAAATAAAAATTAAATAAAAAAAGAAAACGGCTCAGCCGGCTCCGCAAGCCGAGCCACCCAAGCCAAGCCGAGCCACCAAGCCAAGCCGAGCCATCAAGCCGACTCAGCCGTTGAAGCCATCAGCCGGTCCACGATCCAGGCGTGGACCGCCAGCTCAGCAAATTTCGGCGAATCAGAGATTGCCACGTGGTGGACCTAGACCCCTTAAGGGTCTACAGAAATTTATCGCGGCTCACAAGGATAATTCAGTCTTTTCGTTCGACAACAGCGGCGCTGATTGGTTGCGGTGTGCGGTGCGGCCGGTCCACGCGGTCCATGGGAACAGTTATTGCGCGATCGGACGGATGTGGTTGTTTGCGGTCAGGATCGGACGACTATGGTTGCTTCCGAATTTTATTCGGATACAAACATCACGCGGATCACCATCGGACGGCAGCGCTCGATCCAGGCGATGATCCGACGGTCCAGAACGCTGCCGGCGGCGATCAAGACTCCCGAAGCGCGATTTGCGGCCAGATTTCCTCGATCAAGCGCGATCCAACGGCCAGAATTTAATCCGACCCGATCTGAGCTTATCTGCATCCGATTTTGATAATTTTTGGACCGTTGGATTCCTGTTGAATGGCTGGATTTTATCAGATTTAGCAGAGTCGTATCTAAGCTGTTTTGATTCAAATTTCATCCGAATTTGTTTGTATTTTGATGATTACAAAGGCATTAGTCCCATATTGCCTTTAGAAAAAATATCTAGCCCTCCTAGCTCTATAAAAAGGACCCCAGGCCATCAGAAATCTATATCTCCGATCAAGGTGAAGCTTTGGTACAGGGCGAAGCCAGGCTATGGGTTAAAGGCTGCTTCGAAGCAATGGATGCCGAGAAGAAGAGCCGAGCTTCTACACCATCTTTCTGCCAATGCCGATCCAAGATCAGAGATCAGGCTATTTTATTTTTTTATATTCTATGTATTTAAATTCTAAAATTTTAATTAATAAAAGTTTTATTTTTATATTTTAATTTTTTGCTTTTAATTTTTATTGTAATTTAATTTCTACATTTTAATTATTACTTTTTATTTTATTGCAAGTAGATGCTAAGATCTAACTAATAGATCTTAGTACCAAATTTAAATCTCTGCATCTTTTAATTTTCGCTTTTTATTTTCCGACTTCACTTTTGATCTCGAAACTCTTCTTTTTTATTTTATTCTTTTATAAAATCAAAGATTTCAAATCTAAAAATACTACCTTCCCTGTGGATTCGACCCGACTCACTACTATCTATGCAATTTGAATGATTTTAAGAAGTCGGATTAAACTGATAAACACGGTGTCTTAACGACAGCACCGCGTTCCTATCAGATGGAGGAGAGGCTCTTACAACAGCCCTTATGTACCTCCATAGCCCATTAGGAATAGAGAAGAACCTCATCCTAATGTGAGCAAAGTCGAAGGCCTCATTCATTTTAGGTGAGATGGAGGGAGAGGCTCTGACAATGGCCCTTATATGCCTCCACAGCCCATTAGAAATAGGAGGAGAACCTCGTTCTAACGTGAGCAAAGCTGAAGGTCTCGTTCATTTTAAATGGGATGAGAGGAAAGGCTCCAACAACGGCCTCAGTGTGCCCTACAATAATAGGAGATAAGATCTCCTTTAACCTCGATTGGAGATAAGATTTCTCCTGAGCTTTTCTTCAATGATAACCTCGACTGGAGGCAAGATCTCCCTCGAGCCTCAACTTCAACTTCAATCTCGGTTGGAGATAAGATCTCCTCCGAGCTTCAACTTTAACGTCAACCTCGATTGAAGATAAGGTCTTCCCCGAGCTTTAACCCCAACGGATGCAGAGCTCAAAAAGGGACTTCAACGGTCGCCTTTTTTTGTACTCCCTTCGAGTTTTGAACTCGAAAGTTGAGAGACTATTGTTGGGGATAAACTCTGCTCCTGTCGAAGTTCAATCTGATGCTTAGCTTAATGCAACCAATAATCACGGAAGTGCTTCGATCGAAAATTCTTCTCCAGTGGCTAAACCTATCCCGGACTCACTCCAATGGTCGAACCCCAGCTAAACTTCTTTAAGCACCCAGACTCCTTCCAGCGGTCGAACTCCTACCAAACTCCTCTTTCAGTCAGATTTCTCCAAGAGCCGAACTTCTTCCGGATTAATCTAACAGTTGAATTTCTCCAGGAACCGAACTCTTTCCAAACTCCTCCAACAGTCGGATTTCTTCAGGAGCTGAACTCCTTTCGAATTACTCCAGTAGTCAAATTTCTCCGGGAGCCAAACTTTTTTCGAATTACTCTAGTAATCAAATTTCTCTAGGAGCCGAACTTCTTTCAGATTACTCCAGCAGTCGAATTTCTTCAGGAGCCGAACTTCTTCCGAACTCTTCCAGCAGTCGAATTTCTCCAGGAGCCAAACTCCTTTCGGATTACTCCAACAGTCGGATTTCTCTAGAGGTCGAACTCCTTCTAATTTCCTCAAATAGTTGGATTTCTCTAGGAGTCAAACTCTTTTCGAACTCGTCCAGCAATCAAATTTCTCTAGGAGCCAAACTCCTTTCGATCTCCTCCAGCAGTCAGATTTCTCCAGGAGCCAAACTCCTTCCGAATTACTCCAGCAGTCGAATTTCTCCTAGAGCTGAACTCCTTTCGAACTCCTCCAGCAGTCAGATTTCTTCAGGAGCCGAACTCCTTCTGGATTATTCCAGTAGTCAAATTTCTTCAGGAGTTGAACTCCAGCAGTCGAATTTCTTCAGGAGTCGAACTTTTTTTGAACTTCTCCTTCAGTCAGATTCCTACAGAAGTCGAATTTCTTCCAAACTTTTCCTTCAGATGGATTTCTATAGGTGATCCCACTACTAAATGGTTACAATTTTTATTTATCAGGATAGCTATGATTGTCATTTATCAAGATGATTATGATTGATATTTATCAGAATGGTTATGACTGTCATTTATCAGGATGGTTACGACTATCATTTATTAGTTTGCTACAGGCAACCCTACATCGGATAGTTACAACAAGCTCCATCTATAAAAAGGGATCCTCCAGATATGTTTTCTCTAAGCTTTCTTCTCCTTCTCAAAATTCTGTTAAACTTTTCTCTGAGTACTCTATTTTTATTGAACAGAAGAGCTGACTTGATCATCGGAGGATCCTACCAAAGCCACCACCACCAACTCTGAACGGAACTTTATTTTGCAGATCATCGGTGGTAATCTCATCTTCCTCGACTCTAGCTCGATCCGACATCAACTAAATTCTGCACTAACAGGGATCATGCGTTTGAGACAACCTATTTGATTCTGAATAATATTCTGAGTAAGTCGCAAAAACTGCATATGAGATATGGATTGAACGAAAGTTGATGCTCTTATTTTCGGATTTAGGGTTGTTCGGCTTACTTCAAGCTTTTGTAGACTGATATGATTGGACCATGATTCGATAGGTATTTGTTTGTAGGATATTCTAAGAAAATTGAGGGATATTACTTCTACCATCCCAAAGAACAAAAATTGTTCATCAGTAATAGGGCTATCTTTTTGAAAAATGAGTTTTTTAGAGAAAGACCTAAAGCCTCTAAGGTTGAACTTGAGGAAGTTCAATAGGTAGAAGTACCAACACAATCTTGTAAACTTGCATAGCTGAATTTGATTAGATGAAATCCTAAACATGTTGTAGAGCTATCATTAAGAAAATCTGATAGAGTACCATATCAATCGAATAGATACTATGATTTTTTGATTCGGGATAACGATCCTATTGAATTTGATGAGAACAATAAGGATCTGATTATCTATATGAATGCAATGTAGAGTCTTGACTCTGAGAAATAGCTAGAAGCTATGAAATCCAAAATGAAGTCCAAAATGGAGTCCATGAAGGTCAACGATATATGGACATTCATTGATCCACCTAAAGGAATGAGACCCCTAAGGTGTAAGTGGATCTTCAAAAGAAAAAGAGGCGTAGACGGAAGGTAGAGATCTATAAAGCCTGTCTCGTTGTCAAGAAATATCGTCAGTATTAATGGTATAAACTATGATGGGATGTTTTTTTTATAGCAATGCTCATGTTCATTTGGATTATACTTGTGATAGTAGTATATCTAGATTATGAAATCTAGCAAATGGAAGTAAAGATAGCTTTTCAAAATAGAAAGTTGGATGAAGAGGTGTATATGATACAACTTAAAGGATTCACATTTATAGATAACTATAAGATATGCAAGCTATAGAGATCCATTTATGGATTGAAGTAGGTATCTCGGAGTTGGAACTTGTGTTTTGATAAGGTGATCAGAACGAATGGCTTCATTAAGAATGGAGAAGAATCCTGCATCTACAAGTGGGTTAATGGTTTTGTAATAGTATTTTTTATTTTATATGTGGATGATATTTTTTAATCAAAAATATTATTCCAATATTGCAAGGAATAAAGGTTTGGCGGTTATCATAGCTCTCTATGAAGGACTTAGCAGAAGCATCCTACATCCTAGGGATGAAGATCTATAGAGATAGATCTAAGAGATTGCTTGAGTTATCCCAGTCTACATACATTAATATTATGCTGAAGCGATTCAGCATGGAGAATTTTAAGAAAGGCCATCTTTCGATAGACCATGAAATTTTTCTCTCTATGAGGGATTGTTCGACAACATCTTAAGCGAGAGAGCATGATAATTATCATAAATATATTAATAAAAATATTAATATATATAAATTAATATTTATTTTAAAAAATTAATATTTTTAGTTATGTTTTGTAGGAAAGAAGCTCACTAATATAAAGAACTCGATTTATGGGTTCAAACAAACCAAATTTGATGAAAATTGGAGCTAAATTAAAATTTAAAATAAGGTCGGAAGAAATTAAAAAAAAATTCTGGCTAGTTTGGATTGAACTGGCTCAGAAGAACCAATCCAATCGGCCTAATCACAACCCGCCGCCTGGTTCGATCGTAGCCTGCACCAGCCCTACCCATGCGTGTGCAAAGCCAAGCCTGTGGCCCATAGCCCACTTCTCCTTAGCACCCGGTCCATGATAGACCGACGACTGACTCAATAGGCATGGACCCTTAAAGGATCCACAAAACTAACCACATGGCATTCAGGGTTGTTTTCATAAATTCCCTGACATGTTATGCTGTGGTTCGTCAAGGTCTTCACGATGCCTGGTCCACACAGTCTATAAGAACAGTTATGCACGATCCAATGGCTCCCAGCTCTCTTGATCAAGATCGGATGGGTGGCATCATTTTCTGATTTGATTTGAAGTCCGTCAGCCCCTAAACACCATCAGGTGTTCTAGAGTCCTTGATTTGGCGATCCGACGGCATTTGATGGCTTGATCAGAAGATCCAATGGCTGAGAATTGTTTCTAATTTAAAGGATTCTTGAGCTCTTTTTGGCACAATCTGATGGTCAAAATTCACCTGAAGACTCGATCCTACAGCCTAGAGTGCATCAGGCACTGATCAAAGCAATAAGCAGCGAATTTTAGTTGATTTTTATCCGATTAATCTTGATCTAATGGCCAGAAATTCAACAGTAGGTGGAATATGTTGCAAACTCCAATTTGAGTTCAAAAAGAACTCAAAAATTCTGGTTTCTTCCTCTATTTAATCCCTCATATTATGCCAAAAGCCACAGAGACCCTCCCCTAGGGGGATTAGCCTCTCTCCAAGCCTTCTCTACCCTCTCAACCCTTCTCTCTTCTTCCCTTCTCTTCTCCTCTCCTCTCTTCTTCTTTCTTCTTTCTTTTTCTTCTCTTTTTCTTTCTCTGGGAAGTTCAAAGATGCCAAAAGCTAGAAGGATCAAAATCATGTTCGGCTAAAGGACTCGTGTCTTGGGAAGTACGGAAAGTCTTCTAATAATGAGAGTTTATAATTTAAACCCTATTTATCTTTTTATTAAGTAATAAAATTTATTTATTTTTATATGCTTTCCTTATTTATGCTTTAATGTTTATTATTCTTGCACTTTATACTTAAAAAATAGTTCGTGATCGTAGAAAGATATGATCTATGCTCAGATTAGGATGAATTTTAAGAATTAATTAAAATTTTTATTTATATTCTTTGATTGCATGATCTAAATAATCTATCTGTAAGATGGATCATGATCATGTTAGTTATGGTCCATGCTCCATAGAATAGGTTATGTTAGAATTGGATCAAGAAAACATATACACTACTATAGAATAGGACTACGACAGTGGTTTGTAACCACCATCGTAGCCCAAAAAATCGCTGCTATAGGCTATGACAGCGGTTAGCTAACCGCTGCCACTACAGTCATCGCCGTAGATCTATGGCAGGAGTTTTGAAAACCGCTACCATAGAGCGTCTATTACAGCGATTTCTAAACCGCTGCCATAGGCTCTATGATAGCGGTTATGGAACCACTGCCATAGGCTCTATGGCAGCGGTTATAAAACCACTTTGACTTGTCTATGGCAGCGTTATGTAACCACTGCCATAGGTCTAATGTAGCGATTGACACATTACCTATGGCAGCGGTTGGCACGTCTTCAGCAGCGATTGTAAAATCACTACCGGAGCTTTTGAATAATTAAAAAATATAAAATTTTTAATTTTTTATATATTTTATTTGATAAATGTAGAGATATATAACATAAAAAAATATTATAAATATAAAAATATTTTTAAAATATTAAAATTTTATTATCGAATAAATTTTATTATAATATTTTTTTTAAAAATACATCAAAAGTCTCATAATTCTACATCGTCATCATCACTGGGAGACGGAGCACGAGTCGGAGTCGGAGCTGGAGCTGAAATATGGGCCAACATATTCTCAAAGCCCGTGAAGACACCTCTAAAACGTGCGCTAAGCATCGACACCATGTCTCTCACGATTCCTTCCAAATGAGATGCGCGCTCCTCAGCCTGATCTATCCGCATCATAGCAAGATCTATCAATGCCAATGCCTCCTTAAGCTCCTCCCGATTGACGACATCGAAAGTTTATGAAGAGACGCTCGTCTTATACCAATAGCTGGTCAGCCTATGTCTAGGCCTGCATCGGATCCTCCTAGAGTGCTCAGGCCCCAAGATTTGAGACAGATGGTCATGAGGGCCAGAGATATCCGGGCCCTCATTCGCAAGCGCATCTAATTGATCCTGTAATTATAAATTTAAATAAAATTTTATAAGAAATACTATAATACTAATCATATATAATAATATATTTAATACTTATAAAAATTCTTTCGATTGTGGCATTCATCGGCTTGCCCTTCTTATTCGTATGGCTGGATTGGAAGATCTCGCTATGGCTGGGCATCATTCAATCTCTCATCAGATCTAATAATGGATCAATTTATCAAAAATATAAAAAAATATCAATTTAATTTATCTAGTAAGTTTTAGAATTTATTACCTTTTTATGCACATGATTGGCTATAGACTCACGATCGAGAGTGTGCGTATACTCTTGGGCTATCCGATTTTTTCGATTCTAATGGAAGATAGCCTAACAAGTATTCAAATAAATAATAAATATTTAAAAAATATTTATATATAACTTTAAGTGTATTGAAAAATTAAAAAATTAGTAATTTTATCTCGAACTCCTGGCTTCAATATGTAACCATCCTCTTCCACTGACTTGGAGGACAGTTCTGTATCCAAGAAACAAGCTCCTCCGAAGTGTCTCATCGGTGCTCGAGCCATCCTCTATGGAGCTTGATCTTGTAGCTTCGGTACAACTTTTCGATCTTCTTCAGTCAGGCATCTCGAATCCTTCTGTGATTAGGAAAGTCATACCTCCTTCGCACAAAGTTATCAAAAATCAGTTACAAAATTATTCTAATCAAACATAGTGTAAACATATAAAATGCATAAATATAATTAAGATGCACTTATCCATATCTCCTTTCACACTCGATCCCTGACAACAGCACCTATCAATCGTCAGTCTCTAGGCTCTGCGGGAATAATGTCTGACCGCCTCATAAGCACTCCAAAAAAGAAATGTATGTCCTATGCAGTCTCTCCTACTAGCCTTCCCTCTGCATCATACTGCACCATCACCTGATGCTGGCAGTTCCACACATGCACTATACGTGTGGGACTATAAAATGTTTGACTAGATGATGCACTTGCAATGAAAATACGTATGCAAATATATAAATATATAAATACTGTATAAAAAATAAATAAATGATAATAAAAGCATACATTTAGATGTTGGTGGAGTAGCATATGTCGGAGATGTGGATGACGATGGAGGCTCAGATGTCGGTGGAGTAGATGCTGCTAGTGGAGTAGATGCCGATGGTGAAGGTTCTTGAGCTGCCGATGCGGAGGTGGATGGAGTATGCTTCGACTGCTCAGATGCTGAATTATGCATAAACCATCGAGGAGTAGGGATGAAAGTTAGATGATATTTTAGTGTCATCGTGACCTGTAACGTTAATGAATATTAACCAATATAACATATTGAACAATAACCAAAGATATGCCTAGGTACCATCCATACAATTACATACAAATATACGGATGCCGAAGATTATGTACACTAATCAATTGACGGGTCTATTGCTATGCAATGCAATAAATAAAAGCAATAAAATGTAAGTTCTCTTAGCGGTCAGGGGTTCTCTTAGTGGCAGGCATAGCACAAGGCATGGCCTATCGATATGGCATGACACGGCTTGGCCTACCGATACGACACGGCATGGCTCGACCTACCGACACAGCACAACCCAAGGCACAGCATGACACAACATGGCCCACTAGCATGGCACGGCCCGACCTACCGGCATGGCTCAGATGCGGAGCTCCACGTAGTCCGTCGAGGGATGGGGGTGAAAGCTAGATGGCATTTTGGTGCCATCATGACTTGCAACGTTAATCAACATGAGTTTGAGTATTTAACCATGTATTTTATGAGTGGATGTAGGTCTTTCCAGATATTTAAATTGAAGAATCATTTCAAAAAAAAATCTATAAAAATTCATCAAGTCAAGATCCTTAGAAATTTTTTTTTTCTTAAGCTTCCAAAGATCAGAAGAAAGAGAGCTCTTTGATCAAAATAAGAAAGATATAAAAAAGAATTCAAATAAAAATCAAATCTCTTTGATTGGTAGCAAAAATCCTTCAAAATAGTCTTGGAGTTGTTTTTGAGACGTCTCAAAATTTTTTGGAGAGCCCTTGAGTGGACTAGCATGCCCAAATGAAGTTCCGGCATAGTTTCGAGAGATCTCAAGTTGAACTCGAGACGTCTCATTCTCAGGAGATAGAAACTCAGTTT
Organism: Cocos nucifera; assembly: GCA_006176705.1. Lineage (NCBI taxonomy): Eukaryota > Viridiplantae > Streptophyta > Magnoliopsida > Arecales > Arecaceae > Cocos > Cocos nucifera. Next base: position 687,166 of record QRFJ01000156.1, on the reverse strand, counting down.
CTGTGCTCTGAGAGTGAGAAGTCTCGTAGAATTCTTAAGAGGTCTCACGATTCTGGTGAGACGTCTCATTTAGAATCAAAAGGTCTCGAAATCTCTCTCCAACCATCTCTGTTTTAGAAATTTAATTCACTCCCCCTCTTAGGTTACAACCTCTGGGCAATAAATATAACATGTTGAACAATAATATTAGCAATACATCAATAAATAGACTCTAATAATTTATACCAGAATATTGAAGTCATCGTTTAGTGGTATCTACAATATGGACATCACAATCGCTCTTGACAAATATGTCTGGAACCTCAACAGTATCAGGTAAGTTTTGTCCTAGAGGAGCATTTTGCATGTATGGTCCAACATCATCATCAACTTTGGTATCATCAAAAATATGTCTAGGCACTATCTTCACAACAACACCCTATTGACATTCCAAGGGATCACTAACGTAGAAGACTTGACTAGCTTGGGAGGCAAATATATATGGTTCTTTAGTGCAGAGATGGCATTGCATGTTAACGAGAGTAAAACCACACTTATCAGTTTTCATCATAGACTATGACAAGATGTCAAACCAATTACACTTTATCAATGCAATCCTTCTTTTAGAATAATAGTCCAAGATGACTATCTTCTCCACCATGCCATAATAGTTCAAATTCTTCGTACGAGATTGTGAATCCTCGAGCTAGCATAACACCAAGTGGTGGCGCTTAACATAATGCCACTATTTTATATTGTCATATTTATGGACCTACTGTGAATATTAAACCTATAGTCATTAATGACGAGCTTTTATACTCACGCACAGTATGATTAGGACCCATTAAAAAGCACGCACTTCAAGGATCACATCATTGAGCAGAAATCTCTATACCTAATTAAGGAGATGATATCTAATTAATAAATATATTCAAATAGTTGTACAAGATAAGAATATATAATCGCTTACATGATCTTTGAATCATTCTGAAAATTCTTTACTATGCATTTTCTCTTTCTTCCGCATACTTAGAGCACCATATTTTACTTTTATGACCTTCTTGTGTTTGCTGCATGCACAAAGAATAAATTTAGGTATAATTAGATATTTTTTTTCTAATTATGAAATAAATAAGGCTGAGTGACTCATCTTATGTATGGCTCAATGATATCATAGTTGAAGAGCACGTAGTAGTGTGCCCTATTTCTTTCCTCAATGCTTAAATTAGTGAGGTGATATGAAGTGGAAAGTCCACCTGACTGTGGAATAAACTTAAATGCAGGCTCAATTGGCTCATACTGATCATTCTGATTCTTCATTGGTCGATTACGACATGTCTCGAGTTTATTTAAGTACATGGTACAAAAATTCATAAACTCTTGATCCAAATAACCTTTTACTCTGGATCCCTTCGGGCAATTTATATTTCTTACATAAGATTTTAGAGTTTGAATATTTCTTTCAGTAGGATATATTCATCGGCAGAACACTAGACCTCCAAGTGTAACTTTCTCCGTAAGGTGCACGGTGAGATGCATCATAACCATAAAAAATGATGGTAAAAATATCTTCTCTAGATCACATAATATAGTCACTATTCTTGTCTTCATTTTTTTCACGTCTTTCTTAAGCAACCTCTTTGTACAAATATCTCTGTAAAAGTTGTAAAGACGAATAACAACCATTCTAACATTTTTTGGCAACATGCAGCGAATAGCTATTAGAATCAATTTCTGCATCAGCACATGATAATTATGAGTCTTCAATCCTCCAAGTTTGACATCCTTACTATGCACACATTTTGATATGTTGCTTGAGTATTCATCAAGGATTTTTATGTTCTCCAATACACAAAGAAATGTGGATCGTTCAGAGGTATTCATAACAAAGCTTGCATGATGGAGCCTCCACTGTTCTTCCCCTATCGGCTCTGAATGGAGTGATCTCCTAATATCCTATTCTTTCAAGTTAAATTAAGAATTCAAGTCATCCTTAGTCTTATCTTTGATATTTAAGATCATTACCAATAGAAGTTCGCACACATTCCTTTCAATATGCATTACATCTAAGCAGTGGCGTAATAAGTTTGTCTCCCAATATTACAAGTCAAAGAAGATTCTTTTTTCTTCCAATTAAAGTGTGTGTCATCTTTCTTTGATCGACGCATCCTCTTTTTACCACCAATCGGATTATTTTTTCCAAATTCAATATTGAGACCATCCAACTCTCTAAGTATATTACTTTCAGACATTCGGCTAGGCGCCTCACCTTCTTCAATAGTGCCATCGAAGGAGCGTGCATCCCTTCTGTATGGATGGTTTCGATGGAGGAAACATCGATGCCCCATATAGCCAAAGCTCCTTCGATGTGTCAACCTTCTACATTGGATATTTTTTTCATAAATCAGGCATGCTAGCTAAGCTTTAGTGCTCCAACCCGACATTAGGGCATAGACTGAAAAGTCATTTATAGTCCATAAAAGCGCTGCATGCATGGAGAATGACTCATTTAGCAAAGCATCAAAAGTTGGAACACCTTGAATGCTCCATAACTATTTTAACTCGGTAATAAGAGGCTACAAATAAACATCAATGTCATTACCTACCTTCATCGATCCAAGAATGAGCACTGTTATGAAAGCAAAGGATTTTTTTATACACATTCATAGTGGGAGGTTGTAAATATGAATAAATATTAGCCATATACTATGGACGGTATTCATATGCTTGAACGAGTTAAAACCATCGCACGATAAGTCCAACCTCATATTACGTATCTCATGTGTGAAGTCAGGATGTAATTCATTAAACTTCTGCCATGCCTCTCTATCAGCTGGATGTCTCAATGCATCATCTTTTGTTCAGATCTCTTCATACCATCTTATGTTCTTTGATGTTCTTGCCGACATAAATAATTTTTGTAGTCTCGAAATCAAAGAAAAGTGCCACATCAACTTTTGAGGTACACGAGTTGATGTACCATCTTTATTCTATTTCTATCTTGATACACCATACTTCATGCACTTATTTTGGTTGACATCCCCCTCGCAATAGAGCATGCAATCATTGGAACATGCATGTATCTTGGTGTAAGCAAAGTCCAGCTGTTCAATGATCTTCGATGCCTCATAATTATTCTTCAAAATTAGTGCATCGTCTGAAAGAATGTCTCCTAAAAGCTCTAATATAGTTCACTCTATTATTATTGAACCCATTAGAGCATTTTGCATGATACAATTGGATTAAGAACTCCAGCTTTGCCATTTTTTCACATTCAGGATACAACAGAACATTAGCATCCTTCATCAACTTGCTGGCCTTCTCTATATCCTCACTGTTTGTTATTCCACCAACCACAGGATCAGGCATGGACGTAGATGCACCATCATTATGGCCAGCAAACGAAAAAATATCACGAATCATTTGTTCCACTACCCCATCATGTTGATCGCCTTCTTGCGATCTGCCCTCATCATGTTGGTCCCAATAAATTTCATAATCGACTTTAAAGCCATAAATAGTGAGGTGATCATTTACATCTTGACGAGGTAGCTATGGTCCATTCATACACTTTTTATAAGGACATTGGATCAGTCCATAGTTCCTAAATTTTTCTATAGCAAAATATAGAAATTTTTGAAATCCAGCCTCATATTCTGATGAGAGTCTACTAAACTTCATCTATCCCTTATTCATTTTAAAAATGATGATACTGTAATTAAATCATGTGTGGAACTTAAAATATGTACTAATGCATTATAAATAAATATGCACTATAAATAAAAAATATATCATAAACAAGGATTGAAATAAATATCATGTGTGAAACTCACATTAAATATCATTTTCAAACATGCAATAAATACATCATATCACCAACTAATAGGTAAAGATAGGTCCTATTCCATTCAAAAATTGCATTAATTCTATAGGTTCATTACAGTAATCAAACAATGTACAATAAGGATCGAATAAAATTTTGATAGTATTTTTTTTTAGTTCTCCTATGTAGGAAGAATAAAAAAAAACTATCCAAAATTTTATTCGAAATTTTTAGCATACCATTTGAATACTGCAACTACCTATAGAATTATCTATAATTTTTAAACTATCCAAATTGGACAATCAATTGATCATTGTATATAATTCCCTCATCCATATAATTACATATAATTGTACGGATGCCAGAGATTGTATACACTAATCAATTGATGGGTCTATCGTTATGCAATGTAATAAATTAAAGCAACAAGATATAAACATCCAAAAAATGTTATTCAATAAATTTTATAATATAAATTACATTCATAAATAATTAAGGATGACCAATAGTTGTAGATCCAATTTTTTGTACAAACTTGGGTGTTAATCTAGAAATCTAAAAGAAAAACGAAGTAGATGATGGCTGCACCTTAGGGCTTAAAGTTGAAATCTTAGAGAGACATATCAAATTCTATTCGCATCCATCGAGCCGGCTCGCTTAGAAGCTAAGCTGACTCCATGCCTGAGACAGTCAGCTCCATACTTGAGACATCTGACTCGGGTTCTCCCCTAGCCAGCTTGATCTCGGCTCAAGCTGGCTTGGCTGCGTATCTGAGCCGGCTCGGCTGTGTGCCATTTCTTGTTCTTGGCTGTCTCTATCCTTTCCTCATCTTTTTGACTGCCCATCTCCCACTCAATCTCCATCACCGGTGAGGTCGGACCTCCTCCTTGGATTGATCCCTCTCTCTCCCTCTCCTCCTCTCTCCCTCTCTCCCTCCTCTCGATCTTCCTTACCGACGAGGTTGGACCCCTCCCTCCCTCTCTCCTCTTTCTTCTCTCTCTCTCCAGCGAGGCGAGGCCAAACCCCTCCCTCCCTCTCTCACTCTCTCGATCTTCCTCATCGATGAGGCCGGACCCCCTCCCTCCCAGTGATGCCGGGACGTCGGACCCCCTCCCTCTCTTTCTCTCTCTCGATCTCCCTCACCGATGATAATGGCGAGGTCGAACCCCTTCCTCCCTCACTCCCTCTTCCTTTCTTAGTTTCGAATCCTGAAATCAGATCCGGATATCCAAAATTCTTTAGGGTCCGGATCTGGTACTTCAAGTATGGATCCATTAAATTTTTGGATTTGAGTTTGATATCAGTAATTAAAATCAGATTCGGATCTGAATATCCAGGTTTCGATCCAAATCCGATCCATTGATAGGTCTAGTCCAGTGATTAATAAATAATACTATGAAATTAAAATAAAATTTATAACTATGGCTACAGAGAGAGGGTCGTACCAAAAGCTTCGAGGGTCATCGACGATGGTGCTAGAGGAAGACGATGATGCTAGAGGTAACCTACGAAACAAGAGCAAGATAGTGAGATAGAGAAAAAAGAGAAAGAAGAAAGAGAGAGAGGGGTGAGAGAGGGAGAGGGGGCCCGGAGGGGCGTCATGAAGGGAGGCCAGGGGAGGGGGAGGGCAAGGGCGGTGGGCGGGATGGGGAGCGTAGGGCGGTGTGGTTGCCGAGGATGGGCAGGGATAGGCAGGTGGGCGGGCGGTCGGGGATGGGAAGGGCAGGGGGCGGCGGTCGGAGAGGGCAGGGGTTGGGCGCCGAGGATGGGAGGGCAGGAACTGTGGCGACCGAGGATGAGGAGGGCAGGAGCAGTGGCGACCGAGGATGAGGAGGGTAAGGGGTAGGTAGCTGGGAGGATAGGAGGTTGGTGGCTAGGGTTGGGTGGGCAAGGGGCGGCAACGGTCGGAGATGGGAAGGGTTGCATGGGGATGGATGGGCGGGTGTTGACGGGCGGGGTTGGGCGAAGACTGCCGGGAAGGGGTTAGCACGGGGGGGAGGCGAGCGGGAGGGGGTGGCATGGCACAAGCAGGGGGCGGCGACTGTCGGGGATGGGGAGGCAAAGGGGGAGGAGGAGGGCACCGAGAGGTGGGGCCGATCGGGAGGGAAGGATCATAACAATCGACGGAGTTTAAGAATGATTATTAGCCGACATAGTTGTAGATCATTTTTAGCCTCATGAGTTGAATTTTATAATTACCACCATCAAAAAATGATTATAGTAGCCAAGATCATTTATAAAAAAAATGATCTCATAATTGGATACCATCTGGTCCTTTAATTACTTGTTTATCATTTAACGATCGAAATTAATCTATACTAAATTGATCAAGATAACAATACTCGATTGAAGTAAAACTTTGATAGTATGCTACAAACATAATTGAGATCATCGTTGTAGATTTTTGGATCCATCGGAGGTCTTCATCTATCAAATTATTGCATTATCGTTTATGATCGTCGAAATTAAATTTTTTTGATCGATGAAGCTAGGGCCATTGGATCGAGACGATCTTTTGCGACTATACTTTAATGATAATTATTTAGATAATGAATGGTGAAGATGGATATTAAATTTTAAAATTATATAATATTTAAAAAAAATAAAAAAAAAGATATGACAGTGGTTACAAATAATCGCTACCATAGATCGACTTATAGCAGCGATTACAAGAAACCATTGTTATAGAACTGATCTATAGCAGCAGTTTTTCTAACTGCTGCTATAGGTCCGACCTATGATAGTGGTTGTCGTTAACCGCTGTGATAGATCGGATCTATTGCAACAGTTACAAAGAACCGCTGCCATAGGTCGACATATGGCAGTAATTTTTTATAACCGCTACTATAGATCGACCAATAGCAGCGGTTCTTTTTAACCACTATCGTAGACTTTATTACAGAAGTTTCGAGAATCGCTGCCATAGTATGCACTATCGTAGGCATTTTTTGTAGTAGTGATATCTTATAAGATTGCATGTTGACAATGAAAAGATTATATAATCAATTATAAAATTAAATATTAAAAGATGGAACTGAAACCCTGAATAACTTTCTTTTCTTATCTTTAATTAATTTCAAAACCCTAGTTTATTTATTTTCTTTTATTTTAAATCTTAATTAATCCTCTTTAATTTACTTATTTAAATTTTTGCTATATAAATTAATTTAAAATTTTTTAATTAAAATTAAACATAATTTAGCCTTCAATCCTTTAGAAAATCGATATCTGATTCACTACTATTCTAAATAATTAATAATAAAATTAGTTAAATTTTTATTTATGTTATAACGACAAGCATCAGAGCATATTAGTAGGATTTCATATGCTTCGATAGTAGGATCCATCATGTATATCGTGATATGTATACAACTAAAAGTGGCATACTCACTAGGAGTCATGAGTAAATACCAGTCTAATGTGAAGAGAATCACTGAAAGATTGTAAAGATAATCATTAAGTATTTGAAAAATTTTAAGGACTAGTGGTTGGTTTATGAAAAATTAGATTTAAAACTTGTGAGGTTTATAGACTTCAGTTTTCAGTCTGTCATGACGATAGTAAAAGCATATCAGGATATGTGTTTATTCTAAACGATAGAGCAATCTGCTGAAAAAATTTCAAATAGCATACTGTGGCCGACTCAGTTTGAGAGACTAAATACATTGTGTTATTCGATATTGTGAAGAAAGCTGTATGATTGCGAAAATTAATCGGCAAGCTTAGAATGGCATCCTTCCTTGATGGTTTAGTGTTGCTTTATTAAGATAGTTTTGGAGCCATAGCTCAAGCGAAGGAACCCAAATCTCATCATTGCACCAAACATATTCTATGCCGCTACCATCTTATCCAGAAGATCACGGAATGAGGTGACGTTGAGCTTCAGAAGATCAATGAAAAGGAGAACCTGACCAACCTATTTACTAAAGCCCTCAGAGTCAAGGAGTTCAACGATCACAAGTCGAAGATGGGTAAATGATATTGTATCGATTGGCTTTAGTCTAAGTGAAAGTTGCTGAGAAATATGTTCCAACGCTAATCATTTAGGTTGTAGACGGCTGTGCTCATTATAAATATATATAAATTATAAATAAATAAAAGTTATTTTGATTTTTTTGTCATATATATATATATCTTCTAATGAACTTCTGTGATGTGATGAAGTCCTTAGAACTATACTAACTCGATAAAAAAGGATTTATCGTTTGGTCCTTAAATCTGTTCATGATCAAATAATATACTATTAAAAAGATGATAGTTATATCGAGTGTAGGTTGTTGTGTGCCATATGGATTGGTTATCCTCTTAACCAAGAAGTGTGAAGATATTGGTATAGCATATGGATGAGATATAAGAATACATCTGCACTGAATGTGATCATTTCGGAGCACTCTGCTGTCAAGAGTATTTTAAATGGCTATAAGTAAAAGTATCCTCCAGACCTAAGATCACCACAGTGACTTATAAGTAACTCACTATACTTTGGTGTTGGACTATCTAAATTTCTAATTCAGTGATGGAAGGTTTCTGAGTGCAGTCAAATACTTTTGCAACTTTTGCAAGATTTTAATTTGCTAAGAATTTAATTGTCAATTCGATTGATGATTAACTTTATGCAAAAGTTGTAATAAATTAATTTACTAAGAGTTAGTGAATTAAAAAAAAATTAGTTAGCAATTGGGTTGCTAATTAGTTTAATTTGATTGAGCAATAACGATTGGATCAAATCTAATTGAATTGTATTCAATTTAGTTTGACCTGATTAGTTTATGGGATGACCTAATCGCCAAGGGTGGATGTTCTATGATTTGAGCGGATCTTTAGCTCAATTAATTAGGATTAATTAAGGCTATAAGGTATCTAATTAGATTAGATTCACTATGGATTAGTTTGGATCTAATCAGATGAGATTTGGTTGGAACCAAATAACCAAACCTAGAGTCCAAAAAGTTTGGACTACACCCTGCACCACCTATTTTGTGCACCAACAATTCTCAATGCAAAAGAATGTTTTGCATGAAGAATTTCCATGCCCCTACCCTAGATGTCGCCCACTCGTAGAGCCCTTAGATGAGAATTGAATGGAATTCAGATTTGATTTGAATTCAATTTGAGATAGGGATGAGTCATAATTTGAATTTGATTCAAACCAGTCCATGACTCATCAATCCTATCCTCTTCTCTATATAAGGGCCATCTTGGATGTGAGAGATATGATTCTTTGAGCTTTTGGCTGACCAAAGTAAAAGCTCTAAGGTTTTGGGCATGAGGCTTGGGTGGTTATTTCTCTTAGCGTGAGTTCTAGAGGAAACTAGTTCTTCTTTGGATGAGAGAAAGATCTAAATCTGATCTATATTTTCTTGTGAGAAAAATCAAAGAGAGAAGTGAGTTCTCTTCTATCTTCTTCTTCCACCAAATTCTCTTCTTTTTTCTTCAGATCTGAAAGTGTTCAAAAGTTTTGAGAAAGAAGACAAATCAGCCACAAAGCAGCCTTTCACGCGAGTTAGCACTCTCGAGAAGGTAGATCAGATCGGAGCTTCGAGTGGATAATTCATCAAGGCCGAACACCCTGTGTAGCTGAGAGCAACCCTCAAGAGCTTCATATCTTCAAGATCAATAGCGATGTTCATAAACTCGTGTAAAGATAATGAGTTCTAAACTCATTAAATTAGAACTAGATCAATTCTAATAGTTAGGCTTGATCTAGGGCATCAATGTGATGGATGCAGTACTTTATTTTTCAGATCTTTAAGCATCATAAATCATGTTAAAGGAACTGAATAAGGTAGTTTAGATTTGATCTCTTGCATGTAATCTAGATTAAATTATTTAATTTAGCCTATTCTGCTATAAAATTTTAAAATTACATGCATGGAACTATCCAACTTTTTCTTCATGCTGTCCTCCCTATGTGTACTCATCCACCTACCCTAGTTGGTTCCTAGGAAGTAGTTGCTACTAGGGCTCTTGAAGATGTTTCATGGCCACTTCAGAAGCTGCTCAGATTCTAGAAGTTTCTCTCAAGGCAGCATAAGCTTCTATGGTTATTTCTAATTCCAACACCAATGCCTAGGCCAGGACCCACCTCGATTGCCATGGTTGAGACTTTATAGGCATCAACTTTCACCTCTCAGTCTTCATTGTAGAGGACCAGGATTGTGACGTTCCGGCCTGACTGGTCGATCAAGATCACCGACTAAATGCTCCTCCAGGGCGACCCTCAAGTAATCTACAAGATGATTGGAGGATTTATGCTCCTTGTAGTTGAGGAAGAGCTCTAATAGCAATTAGTTGAAGGTGATATCCCATCATTATGCCATGCCACTATTGAGGCAAGGGTGTGAGCTTTGGCACTTTAGAACTTTTACTTAGTCAATAGAATGGATCCTCTTTCTACTTGTAGGGGGTCTATGTTGCTTGAATGCTCATGGACGTCACCTGCTCCTACCAGTAGAGGCTGAAAGGGCTGATTATTGGATCCTTGAGGCTAATAAGGGAACTGAAGATGGATTGCCTGAGCCTCAAGCATTGTAGTGGCATTGCATGGTCGTGCTGTGGAGATTTGGCCTGTGTTGTACATTCGCCCAATCTCCACCCCAGGAGTTGCAAAGTATCGAGCGGCATTGCACGGGATGAGTATTTTCTTACCTAAACATCCGTACGGTGCCCCAGTATTTCACATACCAAGGCCAGCCCTCTTGAGTCATTTCCTCGGACATGCCAATAAGTATGCAGTAGTTTAGCTACATAAGTCAAGCATACCCCTCTGTGCCTCTGCCTGGCAACTCTGTTGCACTGAACACATGCAACACCTTCAAGTGCCTGCAAGCAATTCGATCCTTCTAGTTGACTGCAATTACTCATATGCACCTTCGTGCTTGAATATAGACTCTTCCCAAGGGTGCTCCACAGCTCGGCACCTCTGTGCCAACCTCAGGCTTTGCCCCACAAGCCAAGTACTGCTCACCCAAGATGTCCCTATTCTTAGCACACTTTCGTGCCATGATAAACCACTATGTCACTGATCTACAATCCACCAAGTTATCCTTCGCTGAGGAGAAGTGATCGAAGGCCAAGAGAGTGAAGGAGGAGGTGATGGATCTAGCTCATCTCGTCGAGTGAAGAGTTGATGCTGCATGCAGAGGCACAGCTTGACCTGATAGAGCCCAAGCTCAAGAGGATTAAGGATGAGGTTGCATTTTAGATTGCCAGGACTAGGAAGGGGGATGCAGAGGAGATTGCTCATCTGAATGGTTTAGCAATACAAACTAAGGGTAGGGCTTCTTGAGCCAAATAGAGGTTTGCCTAAGTAGCAGACAAGGCCACCCAATCTAAGGGGTAGGCTACTTGGGCCAAGGAGGAGGCTCGGTAGTCCATCATGGAGTATAAGAGCTCTAAGAAATTTCGCAATAAGATGTTGGAAGCTACTAGAGACACTACAACAAAAATAATTTTTAGCGGCAAATTACTGATAGCATTTCTTATTATATGCCACAAAATTTTTTCTTTTACTCTATTTTAATAAAAATATCACTATCTTTCAATAAATATTTTTTATTGGTGGTACTTTTTTATAAATACTACTATAATTTTATATTTTATAGTATATAATTTGAAATGCCAGAATTAGAACAGCTATTATGGCGTTTAACTAATATATTGGTAAATAATATCATCATTTGCTGTATTTTAAAAAAATATTGCTAAATCTTAAATTATTAACTTTATATAGAGCTTGGTTTAGTCATACTGATCTCATAAAATATGTTATTATTATATATATATTCTTAACATTACTTATTTAATGACATGAATGCATGTTTTAAATAAATTATTTTTATATCCTAATAATACAAGTTGTAGTTTGGTGGTTAAGAGCTTGCCATTCAAATAAGAGATCACTCACTTGAAGCCTCTTTTTATTCTAATTTTAGAATATATAATTTATTTTTTGATAATTTTTATCGGATAAAAATTTTTATCGATATTATTTTAAAAATGCTGATAATTATTTACCAATACCATCTTAAGATGTATATAAGAAAATGCCACAATGATGTCGGTAAAGATATTTGCGGCATTCTTTCTAGTCTATAGCGGCACTTAAAAATATTGCTAATGGACATTTTTATTGTAGTGGGACTTGAGAAAAACTTTTTCGGGGTGCGAAGGAAAGGTCTTCAACTTATTTCCTAAAGTTGATCTCTTTTCCTAATGAGTCTTCTGGTGATGGGGCTTTGTCGGGTAGAGACAGAAAAGAAGAAGACAAGGGAGAGGAAGAAACGAAGGATAGTCAGGAGCTGCACTTTTGTACTCTCCTTTCTTTTCTTCTACTCTTTTGTTTTATTTTTTTTTTTTTTTTTTTTTGAAATGAAATGAAATCTTCCTTTTCTATTCTTGTTATCTTTTGTCGGGTTGGCACTAATTATTTTTCCTGATGTAGTTTGCTCCATAAGCTTAGCTCAAATTTTGCTAAGTCCTTTAGGTCGCCCGGAATAGGTCAACCTCTTTACTAATGTAGACTTTGTTGTAGGTCAACGTATAAGCTAATGCAGGTCTACTTGGGCATGCAAATTGCCTTCTACCCATGGTAGGTTGGCGGACATGTTGAGATGAGCTTAGAGGCGACTTGCCCCCTAATCCTAGTGTGGCCGGGTTTCGTATCTAGAGTGGGCCTTTAGGGTCATCAGTTCACCTCATGAAAATGTGGATGACATCATGCTTGCTTATCTCAAGATCCCGAGGAATTTCTCTTTAGCACACTATTTGGTGTGGATCTTTTGTACGACTTCATGCTGCCTCCAAGAGGGTTATAACTCTAGGACGGTGGTGTTCCAAAAGATAAGAACAAGAAAATATTTCCCAAATGGTAAGTCAGACCATCAAGGGCTTGATAAGCTTGATATATGGAAAGCGATAAAATAGAGATGGCGTGATCTTGGCCATCCAAGAACTCCATAAAAGGAGATGGGGTTTGCCCCTTATCGGTGGAGCAATTCTATTTTCTCTTCTTTATCTTCTTTTTTCATCTTCTTCCCCCATTTACGTTGCTGCCATGAATCATTTGCCAGTAGAGCAGTTGCGAAAACCATTTGGAGGTGCTTTAACCGGCTCTCCATTTGACCATGGTAAGGGTGGTGGATGTCGAAGGTGAGCTGGTGCTCTTTCAGAATAGGTTGGCCATATAGAAGGTGGCAATAGAGATGGAGCTGGAGCTAAGGGCAGCTGAGTTTTGATAGGATGGAGGTGGCCTCAAGGTCTTCAAATTCCTAAAGGAGATGCAGGTTGCTTGTCAACGGGCTGCAGAGGTTGAGAGGAGGGTCTCCTAGTCAATGGAGTGTAAGCCTTCGACCAAGCTTGAGTGGGACAATATCGAGTCCTCACAGGGAGCCACTCAACAAAGGAGTCTCCCTTGCCCTCCTTAGTCTTCCTGAGGAGGTGCAGTACAAGAAGAAAGTTGGACTCCTTTTGAACATTGTAGTTGGTGAGGGTCCAACCATCCTCAAGCTATATTTTGGCAAGGATGCAATAGCGATCGATTGAGATAGAGCACAACATTTTGGTGAGTGGCCACTTCATTCAAACCACTAGTAGTTATAAGATATACTACTTGGATATTGAGCTAACACCATTGTAGTCAAAGCTTTGAAATAATGGAGGCTCTTTTGTCTTTCTGCTTCTTCTTCTACCTTGATATATGTGGTGTATGAGACCCTATCGAGCTGATCTAGTCTGCAATCATCTTGATTAGCTTTCCCAAGGGCCGAGGCATGAGCTTGTCATTGGGGAAGTATCGGGGCTTTATCCCCCAATCTTGGTCTTGTTCATTTGCTATTAGGAAATCATTAATGTAGCCTTGCCCCTAGCTTCAACATTGCTCTACTTAAGTGGAACTTAGAGCATTTGTAGGCAAGATTTACTTGAAGACTTGATCTCTAAGATACCAGAATCTAAGTACTAGCTGGTTACTTTGTCGGTTGGCACTTCCACTTGGGCTGTCCCAATCTGAAAATGTTAGTTAGCTTGTAAATGTTAAGCTTAGAGGCTAAAATCAACACTGGGGCCATCCCAACATGGATAGATTGGTTAGCTCCCCAAGTCCTCAACCCAGAGGCTGGGAGGTTGGAGGTTGGAATCTCTACTTGAGCCATCCCAACCTAGAGAAGTTGGTTAGCTTACCAAGTCTTTGGCTTAGAGGCTGATAGGTCAGAGGTTGGTATCTCCACTTGGGTCATCCCAACCTAAATAGGTTAGTTAGCTCACCAAATATTTGGTCGAAACGTTAGAAGGTCAGAGGTCAGTATTTTCATTAGGACTGTCCTAATCTAAAGAGATCCATTAACTCACCAAGTTTCTAGCTTGGAGGTCAATATCATCACTTGGTCCATCCCAACATGGAGACTTGGTTAGTCCATTAAGTCCTTAGCTCATAGTTGGAAAGATGGGGATGTAGGCTCTTAAGAACTTCTTAGCCATGCAAGCTTGTGGATTGGGACTATAATATGGCTTGCTTGATGGATATGTGTAGGCCTTTGGAAAGTCCCCCCTAGGAACTTTCCAACCATGCAAGCTTTATACGATGGATCTGTAAACCTCCAGAAAGCTAATCCAGGAATTTCCTAATTGCGTAGGCTTTGCAAGATAGTGGTGCGGGCCTTTGAAAAGCTTCCTTGTGAACTTCCTAGCCATACAAGCTTTATAGGTTGAGATTGTTGGATGACTCGCCTAATGGACGTAGGTGTAGACCTCTAGGAAGCTCCTCCAAGAACATTATAGTTATGCATGCTTTGTAGGTCAGGGCCATTGGATGGCTCACCAAACAGATGGAGGTGTTACCTCCTCGGGGTCGGGGTTGTTAGATGGCTCGCTTGACCTATTTTAGCCACTTGGGTTTGTAAGATGGAGGTGTTGCCTCCTCAGGGTCATTAAAAATCTTCCTTGACCTATTACTCTAGAGAGCATCTTTGTCGGTGGTCGTATCGAGATGTGATTGATCTCTTTTGCTTGGAAGCTAATTGATCTAAAATACTTTAGAAAACTTCTTGCAAGAAGAAAAGAGTTTCATTGATGAGTTAGGTTTACAAAATATATTGATATATCTTATTAACAACACGGTCAAAGGTTGATTAAATTCCATGTTTGAGGTATAAGAGTTGCATCCAACCGCACTAGATAGTAGGTTCCAAGGTGCACAACCTCAAATGCATTGTACAACCAATCCTAGTTCAGTGCGAGCTTTGTCGTGTTCTACTTGTTGAGCCACCTTGGTCTTTTTGAGCACTAGCTCCTTAGGTTGGAAGAATTTAACTTTTACAAAGAAACTATAGTATTGAGCTACTCATAATTGATATGTAGCCATCTGAATCTAAGCTTATTCTCTTATTTCTTTGAGTAGGTTTAGGTTGGCTTGGAGGTCTTCTGGATTCCTCTACTCATTGAAGGAGTCCATCCAATGAGAGGATAGATTGATCTCTAGTAGGATTAACATTTCGGTGCTAAAGGCAAGGCTAAAGAGTGTTTTTCCTTTTGGAGTCTAATGAATGGTCTGGTAAGCTTAGAGAATACTGTGTAGCTTATCTAACTAGAATTTTCTTTCTCAATCTAATAGCATCTTTAGATCTTGTAGGATAGTTCTATTAGTTACCTCAATCTCTCCATTGGCTTGGAGGTGTTCGACTGAGGTGAGCCGGTGATCAATATGTAGGTTGATATAGTATTTCCTAAAGTGGGTGTTGTCAAACAACCTCTTGTTGATAATGATGATCCAAGGAAGTCCAAAGCAGCATATGATGAACTTCTAGATGAAAGTTGGGATATTTTTCTCGGTTATCCAAGGTAATGGCTCAGCCTTGATCCACTTGATGAAGTAGTGGATGGCCACTGTTTGAAGCTTCCTCTGCATGGTTGCTAGTGGGATGATCCTAGGATATCCATCTCGTATTCGGGGAAAGGGCAACAAGCGCTAATTAGTGTAAGTGGGGTCGTTGGCTAATGCTGGATGTTTGCATGCCATTGGCATTTGTGCACCTCTTTATAGAGTTAGCTACATTTTTTTGAATGCTCGTTTAGTTGTAGTCTTATTGTAGGCCTTCGTAAGCTAAAGCTTTACCTCTTAGGTGATTCCTGCAGATTCTTTTGTGGACTTTTTAAAGTGCATATTCAACCTTGGAGGGCTGGAGATAATGAAGAAGAGGTAGAGAGATTGACCTCTTATAGAGCTTTTCCTTCAAAAGTTATCTAATTAAGAAGAAAAAAGATTTTTTTAATCCGCTCAACTTGAATCTCACACAAAAAATGCTAGAAGAAGGAGAAGAATTCTGAAAGTATAAAATGAGATACAACATCTCTATTTTATAATAGTGAGGTCTGCTCTTATGTAATTTGGATCAGATTTCTCTTTTTTATTTCTAAAAAGACATCCGCCCCTTATATAATTCAAGTTAGATTCCTCTTTCTAGTTATAATGTGACTCTGTTACTTAAAATAGATGTATCTAATAGAAATAATTTAGAAAAAATCAAAATTCTTGAGGAGACATATTTTGACATCTACATTAACTCTGCCTTCTATCATTCCATTAGATTCATTTTATATTAGAAACTATGTCCGATCAAAATTTTACTTGAAAAGAAATTTTTTGATTTAACCTTCTAGTTCAGACCCTAAATGAAGAAATATGGTCCTAATTGCTAGAGGCATTGCCCCGTAAAGTATGGAATGTCATATCATAGATCTTGAAATATTATCTGATTCAAACCTTATTGATTGAATTTGGTCATAATGAAGTCTGTACTTCATAATTCATTGATGAGTTAGTTAGATTTGACCAACCTAGAGCCATTGAATGCTATCACTCGATCAATAGCATACCATTCCCTTTTTTGATTATTTTATTACTATTAAAGTCAACAAATAGAAATTAATTATGCTTTTAATTTTTTATGTAGGTTTAACAAATTTGCCTAGAGGTAAGTAAACCTTGTATTCTTTCTTAATTTTTAAATTATCATATTTTTTATGCATATGATTTGCCAATGATAATATCATATTTTTCTTAAAATAAAAGGATCAACATATATGATATGAAAATCATAATAGAAATTATTACTATAATATTTTAATAAAAATAGTATGTTTGTGAAGTATGAGTCTTATCATGCCATTTTTTCTACCTACTTATGTGTATATTTTAAGAAAACAAATAAACATCTATGTAAAGATTGACACCTGGAACTGGGATTCATACAAAACACGACCTTACCAGTAGATATGAAGTTAATATAAAAAATATAAAATTCTATCGATTATGAAACATAATTTTGTTACAGGTATAAGTGACCGTAATATGAATATTTGTGAACAATTTTTTGAACTATGATGTGAAAAAATGTTAAAGAATGATTTATGAATTTATTTGCAGCATAAATTTGGAACCATGTTCATAAAATATTAATAACTTATGCATATATGATTGGCTTTATGACTTACTAAATATCATATTGTACTATGAAATGCTTTATTTTGTAATTTCTATTAATTTCTTTAATGAGGCATTGTTTGCATAAGAATTTATGCTTAATTAAGTAAGAAAGCATAAGTTTTACATACTAAGTTATATATCTCATATTTCTTTTTATTTTTTATTTTTTACTTTCTAGATGAGTAGGGTTACTAGGAATGAGAATGGTACAGGCTTGGAGTTTACACTTGTTTGGCGATTTTATAGTAGAATTTTAATTTATTAGTTGTTTATGATATTGTAGTTGGTGATTTCATGAATTTTGGATTATTGGTTTTGGTATTTACATTTACATTTAGTTGCTCTAAACTGGTATTTGTTTAATTACTTAATGGACGATAGAATGAGAACTTTTTATTATGTTCTATTTATAATGGTTTGTAGGCAAATTATGATTGTTAGCTTTGTGTTATCGTGGACAATCCCTCATGGTATTATGGCTATATTATATCAGTATAGATTTGGGATGTGACAAAGATTTTCTAACCTTTGATGAAGTTATTATTATTATTATCATCATCATATCCGATCAATGGACTAGACTCTGTATCAAACTAGCTAAACAGCTAGGCCTCACAAATCATACACTATATATGACTGCATCTTGAAGCATGGCAATTGGCATCGTGTGTGGTCTACTTTGATACATTGTTATAGCTTGGGATAGGGATGTCATGTCCTAATAGGATTGAAATCGAATCGGATACGGATCGAATAATAGTATATCAATATTCATATTTATTTTAAATGGATATTCATATTTGTATGGATATTATTTTGATGCAAAAAATTCATATTTATATTTATTTTAAATGGATATGTATACAATTCAAATACTGAAGGTATGGACATAATTACAGATATAACTTAGATAATTCAACTTTATGACTATAGAATCAAAAATATTACTAAACAGATGATAAATTAAATTAATAATATATTTAGTAAGTTGTATATTTTTCTTAAAAATTAATAAGTACTATATAAAATTATATAGGATTATATATAGTTTTGGATATTTGGATACAGATCAGATGGTTATCTATCAATATCTATATCCATTTTTCTTTGATGGATATGGATATGAATATAGATAGTGGTTGGATTTTCAAATCTCTATCCATATCCAAATTGATTTGGATACAAAAATGGATCCAGATGGATAGTATCCATACTACTTTCACCCCTATGTCCTAGTCACTTATGTCAATATCCCAAATGATCATAACTTAATCTCTGATACCATTCTGTCATGCTCTGAATCCAGCATTCTGATCGGATACATGATAGCCATATACTCTTTAGAAAAAGACCTTAAAAAATATGCAAGATTTTAAAAATCATTAAAATCTCAAGATCCCATAGATACTATTGATCTTAATTTATAATAAATATTTCATATTAACTATTGGTGCGAATTCTAGTTATCGCCAGAAAAGTACTGGAGTCGGAGAAGATGAGGTCACCATCGGTGACCTGCAAAATAAGTCTCATCCAAAGTTAGGGGTGGCGGCTCTAGAAAGACCCTCCGACGATCAAGTCGGCTCTTTCGGCCAACAGAAAAGAAGTACTCAATCAAAAAAGTTGCAGAGTCTTGGAAAGAAGAAGAGAGCTTAGAAAAAATGTATCTAGAGGGTTTTTTTATAGATGGAGCCTCTAACAAACTGATAGCGACAGCCATAACCATCTGATAATATACTGCTCAAGTCATGCAAAGTTTGTTACGGAGGATGGTGTCTATTGTCGTGACTTGCCAGTCGAGAGTGGTGTCCATTGTCGTGACTTGTCAATTAAGAGTGGTGTCCATTATCATGACTTGCTAGACTGTTGAGATTTAATAGTTGAAGTTCGGATGGGGTAGACGTCGGTTGGTGAAGAACTTTGAGTTATATCAATTTCAGAGGAGTTCGGACTTCTCTAAGGCAGTTTGTGTGTGAGTTGATTCATGCTATGTATGGAGCCGGATTCGAGGGAAGATCTTTCTAGGCGATTGTCGGAAGTTCGATCGGAAGGGGTTCGGGAGTCCTGCAACTGGAGGAGTCTTTGAAGAAAGTTTGCCAGAGATGTCTGAACATGGATCTGCTGGGAGGATCCGAAATTAGGTATGTTGGAGGAATCTGCATGTAGATCCATGGGAGGAGAGACCTAAAAAAAAATTATCTGATGGAGGGATCCGACTGAAGGTGAAGTTCGAAAGAAGTTCGACTGCTGGAAAGATTCGAAAGAAGCTCGACTGCTGGAGAGGTCCCAAGAGAAAGAATTCATGATCGAAGCTTTTCTACGATTATCAGTTACATTAGACTAAGCATCAGACTGGACTTTGATGGGAGCAGGATTTATCTCCAATAATAGTCCCCTACTCTTGAGTTCAAAATTCAAAGAAAGGGAGAAAAAAGGCAACAGTCAAAGTCTGGTCCTGGGTTCCTGCTCTTGTCAGGACGAGACGTTTTAATGTTTACCATGTTGGCACCGAAGCTTTCTAAGTCTGAAATAAGTTCGAAAAGATGATCCTTCGAATCTTCCGTTGAAACTCTATCTCAGGTATGGTGCCATAAACACTCCATCCATAGCCACTCTTCTATCATGACGAGTGGGACACATGGTGCACGCTGATCGATCAAAGTCGATCTGCAATCATAACCATCTCGGATTATCTCTAGCTATTTAAGGGCTTCTCCTTTCATCTGGAAGCCATTCTTGCCTGAGTCTTCTCCTTCCTTCGATCTCCGTTCATCTTTTTTCCAAGGGTTTTGGCCTCCTTCCTCGTCTTTCTGAGCTCTGGACACCCTTTCGATTGATTTTCATCGCATCCATCATCCTTTTATTCTCCCCAGATAGCTTAGATCAGTTTTCTAATCCTTCTCTTAGATTATTCGTGCTTTTTCTTTCTAGCTTCTTGCTCTCCTGATTTCTTGATAGCAATATTTGCTCTGCATTTTTTCTTATTTTTTGGAGATTTTCTTGGGATCTAATTTCGATCGATATGTCTTTCGAAACCTTCCACTCTATTAGTTCTTGGGGCTCACCTAGATCGACCCTTCTTAATCCTACACCCTCGATCGACATAGAACCTAGGAGCATGTCTCACTCGTCCTTCATTTCAGATACCATCCCGTCTGTTCTTACTCCAGATGATCTTTTTTTGATCTGAATCCTATATGAAATCCCTCTGAAATATGATCTTGAGCTCCCTAGCTCTGATGACCAAGTCAGCTCTCCTTCGACCGACCGATTTTATTTATACTTAGAAACTTTGCTTGCCAGGCTTAGGCTCCCACTGCCCTCTTTTGTAGTCGTCCTCTTCTAGTTTTTAAATATCTCTTTAGCATCTATCGTACCGAACTCCTTTCGGTTCGTCATTGATTTTCCTTCCCTCTGTCAACTGACCGAGGTCTAGCCGACCATTTCATTCTTTAAAAATTTCTACATCTTCAAGCACCATCCTTTCACGAAGGACTGGTGGTACTTTTTTTCATAGTTCGGCAAGAAGGGGTTATTGAAAGGTGTCCCTTCTTTCATTCATAACTGAAAGAAAAAGTACTTTTTTATGCATTGTCCGATCCTGCTCTTAGATCTTCCTCCTTGGGGTTATATTAGGAAGTCAGTTCGTTGAGCTCCTAGCTTAGATGGAGCTGACCTTGATTCCTTCAATAAACTCAAAGCATACCGAACTCCTCTCCTTCTCATCCTTTTGAGAGAACAGATCTTGTTCAACCTAGATCCGAGTCCTCTTGACCCCGCTGGTACACCTTTTGATTTTTGAATTCATATGGTTTTGCACATGTGTATTACCACTGACCGCACTTCTTTTCTTGTTGTAGAAATGAATATCAAAGTCATCGAAATGCTTACCAAAGGGCTTTACACCAAGAAGAGGAAAGGAAAGGCGTCAAGCAATAGCTTGAAGAGGATGAAGGTCGGTGCTTCCAGCTCCACGATCCCTACCTCCACTACCATTGTGCCCGAGGTCATTGCCAGCACCGAAGTTGCCTTAACTATTGAGGTTGGCACCACTGGCGTGGGCTCCATGCCTCCCATGCCCTCGGGTCCTTCCAGCAGGGATCGGGCTTTGGAGCCCCCTACCAAGGAAGAGATAGGTGAAGAAAGAAGAAAGAAGAAAGCTATCGCCAAGACGTCCCGCAAGACTCATCTTAGCGGGCCGGATGGCGATAGCGATGAACGAGGGGAGGATCCCTTCGACAACCCAAAGATCATTTGGGATCTAATCGACAGGTTCGCCATGCCGGAGGTGGTGGACCACATGTCCGACCTTGACCCGCTGCAGCTCGTTTGGAGTTCTCTTGGAACCATCCTCAAGGTAATTGCTCCATCGCTCGACCCTTTTGCTCCTCTCTTTTCTTGTCCTTCTTCTCTTCTTCTTTTTTTTAACATCAATTGTTTGTTGCAGTCGGGTCACCAGATGCTCACCTACATCAAGAGGGCGCGCCGTTAGGAGGCGGAAGCACAAAAGATCTAGGAGGACCTTCGAGCCAAGATCTACCATCTTTAAGATAGGGTCGCCGAGGTTGAGCACTTTGTAGAGGAGAAGGTGACGGACATCGGGAGTCTCTAGGGTGTGCATCGGAAAGAGGAGCTCATCTCAGCTGAACTCAAGGCTGCACTAGCCCTGGAGGAGGAGAGGAAGAAGAAAGCAGAGAATAAGGTCGCCGAATTAGAGGCTCAAATGGTGAAGTTGGTCTCGGAGGCGATGATTCGGGCCATAGAAGAGTTCAAGGCTTCTTCTGAGATGAGAAACTTGAATGTCAAATTTGGTCAGGAGACGTTCATTAAGGGTTTCAAGCTCTGCGAAGGTAGGGTGGCTCGGAGGTTCCTTGAACTCGACCTCAGATTTTTGGAGGAGGATGATGTAGAAGCAGGACCATCCGATGCCACAGTCGATCCTTCCTTCACCGAGCTCGCATCCAATCCATCCGAACTTGCCGCAGAAGCACCCAAGCCTATTCGGGTACCCGAGGCAGTCGAGAGTGCTCTGGCTCAGTCTTCCATCATCCCTCTTGAGGTTGAAATTCTTGAGTAGTTGTATATTTTCTTTTTTTTTTTTTCACTTTGTACTCAAAATTCTTGATTAAATGAAAGTGTATTTATGAATTTCTTTTTATCTATACCTTTGAGCATTTTCATACCTCGAATGCAATCTTCCGTCAAGCTGACCCACTGCCTCAGGGGGTTCTCCCGAAACCCTTAATAAAAGGCCTGAAGAAGGAAGTCCATCTGCTGAAGAGGAAGTTAAAAAAGATAGAGGACGACCTTCAAGCTTCGCGGAAGAATGCTTCGAAAATAACCAAAGAGGTCACTGGCCTCCGAAACTTGCACATGAAGGACTCCACCAGTTTTAGCATTTGAAAGGGGAGCTTCGAGAGGGAGCTGGCCGAACTTTGGAAGAATGCAAGCGATAAATCCTGGGCATTGATGGCGAAGATCGGCTCCCTTGAGACTCAACTCAAGGCGGCGAAGAAGAAAATTCAACTTCTGGAGGGGAGCTCGTTGTGGTCCTCTGATAAGTCATGATTTGAGTGGGAGTAGTCGACGAGGTTCTTCACACTTCAAAAGTAGCTGCACGATGCTGAACTCACATATGAAACTTACCGACTAAACTGGAGTGGCAGGATATCAATGTTAGAACAAAAGCTTCGTGCCTCCAACAATGAAGTAACCCGACTTCAGCAGCAACTTGATGATGACTTCTAGGTTGGTACAAGTAGGGAGGTCGAGGAGGTCGCCTCCTTGAGAAGGACCGTTGGTGAGCTCTAGGAGTCGGTTGGTGCGAAAAAGATCGAGGTGCAATGGCTGAAGCTCAAGCTGACTTATGAGAGTGAAGCTACCAAGAATGCGGAGGTCGAGTCTGAGGTCCTAAGGAGGAGGCTGCGAGAGTCAGAAGAAAACTACCACCGAGCTGATAGGATGTTCCGTGATAATATAATGAGGCGGAGGGAGCTCGAGGAGGAGGTCGATCGTCTTAAGGAATCTTTAGTAATGGCCACCAATCTGAATTATGAGGAGTCTATCCCTTCTTCTTAGAATTTCAGCGACCCTTCCCCTTTCTTTCTCCTATATTTATTTTTATTATATATATATTTTTAGTGTAATTGGTCATCTTGACCCGCGCTTTGCATGTAAAGACCTTATGCTTGTAATGAAATGGTACCTTTTTGTTATTTTCATTTTGCATGGACTTGAGGTTTGTTTGTGGCTTTATCTTCTTTACTTTGTATGTCTCTATGTTGTCTTCTGATGCAATGCTTGCTGTGGATATTGAGTCGAGATTTTTTCTGCGAATCGAGATAGGGTCCTTTTTATGTTTGGCATAACTATATAAACATAGAAAGAACACGTGTAAGGGTTGTTGAGCTTCTCTTTTTTCCTTGTTTTTGGTCAATGAGGTCCTGACTTTTGCTCACGTTAGGATGAGATTTTCCTTTTGTTCCTGACGTGGTTTATGGGGGCATGTTAGGGCCGTTGGTAGGGCCTCTCCCCCCATCTCGTCTTCATTCAACGAGGCCTTCGACTTCGCTCATGTTAGGATGAGATTCTTCTCCTATTTTTAATGGGCTGTAGGGGTACATTAGGACCGTTGGCAGGGCCTCTCATCTCACGTCATCTTAATTTAATGAGGCCTTTGACTTTACTCATGTTAGGACAAGGTTCTCCTCCTATTTCTAATGTGCTATAGGAACAAGTTAGGGCCATTGACAGGATCTCTCCCTTCATCTCATCTTAATCTAACGAGGCCTTCGACTTTGCTCACGTTAGGATGAGGTTTTCCTCCTATCCCTAACGGACTGTAGGAGCATATTAGGGCTATTAGCAGGGCCTCTCTCCTTATCTCATTTTAATCTAACGAGGTTTTCGATTTTGCTCATGTTAGGATGAGGTTCTCCTCCTATCCCTAACGGGCCATAGGAGCACATTAGAGCCATTGGCAGGACCTCTCTCCTCATCTCGTCTTAATCTAACGAGGCTTTCGACTTTGCTCACGTTAGGACGAGGTTCTCTTTCTATTCCTAACAGGCCACTTTAGGTTGCTTCAGAGAGTTATTTGTCATCATGCAATTTTTAAGCCAGGAAGTAATAAAAATAAAAAAATTTTATTAAAAAAAGTTACTGATAGTACATTATTAGATTTTCAGAATTTCAAGGTCGTAGGAGAGTTGGTCCTTCGAGCTCCTTCAAGCGATAAGTTTCAGGATGGACGACCTTCTCTACTTCATATGGACCTTCCCAATTTGGAGCGAGCTTTCCTTGATTCTGAGGTTATGAAATAGCTGCTCGTCAAAGCACTAGATCTCTCACTTTGAATATTTTATCTTTGACTTTTGAGTTGTAGTAGCGAGCTATCTTTTGCCTGTAGGCTGCCATCTGAACTTAAACTTTTTTTCATTTTTTCTCTAATAAGTCGAGGTTAGCCCTAAAGTTTGGTGAGTTTTGTTGCTCATTGAATACCATAACTCATGCTGACAGAAGCTTAAGTTCTATTAGGATTACCGCTTCTATTTCAAAAGTTAAGGCAAATGGGGTTTTCTTGGTTAGCAATCTTTGGGTAGTTCGGTATGCCCAGAGCACATGATAGAGCTCATCTACCCAGGTCCCTCTTGTCCTTTTAAGTCTTACTTTGATATCTTGCAGCAGAATTCTGTTTGTTATCTCTACTTCACCATTTGCCTATGAATGGGCCATTGATGTGAAGTGATGAAAGATGTTCAGATCTTCACAGAACTCAGCGAATCTCATCCCAGTAAACTATCATCTATTATCGGTTATGAGAGTTCGGAGCAGACCAAATCGGTAGATGATTGACTTTCAGATGAAGTTATGTACCTTGGCTTCAGTAATTTTTGCTAACGATTCAGCTTCGATCTATTTGGTGTAGTCGATCATAATCAGGAGAAACTTTCATTATCCGGATGCCATTAGCAAGGGTCCGAGTATGTCCATCCCCTACTGCACGAATGACCAAGGTGTGCTTAGTGAAGTAAGCTCGAAGGTCGGCTGTCTTTGTATGTTTGCATTTCTCTGACAGTGATCACATTTCTTGACATACTCTATAGAATTATGGTAGAAAATCGAACAATAGTACTCCTGCCAAAGTAGTCTTTGTGATAGGGATCTTGCTCCTATATGACTTTCGTAAATTTCCTCATGCACTTCATGTAATGCAAAGTTAGACTCCGAAGATCGAAGATATCTCAAGACTGATAGAGAATACAATCTTTTATACAGCTTGTCTTCATACAGAACATACCAAGAAGCTTGATTTCTGAGTTTTCAAGCTTCTTTCGGATCATGAGGAAGAGCTCCATCCTTAAGGTAGGCAACTAGTGGATTGATCCAGCTCGGCTCGTACTCGACTTGCATAACAGGCTACGACTCCTCTATGCTTGGGCACTTTAGAATTTCGAGAAATACTTTTTTGGACAGTTCGGCTAAGGCTAAAGTGGCCAATTTAGAGAGAAGATCGGCTCATACATTTTCTATCCTCAGAATCTATTGAATGCTAAAACTATCGAAGGCCGAAGTCAAGTTCTTTACTTTACCAAGATATTTCATCATGCTTTTCTTTCGAGCTTTGTAACTACCACTAACCTGTCCGACCATCAGTTGGAAATCACTATAGGCTTGGAGCCTGTCTGTTTCTAACTCTTTTGCTATTTTTAACCCAACGATCAAAGCTTCATATTCGACTTCATTATTAGTTGTGAGGAATTCGAAGCATAGTGCATATTCGATGATGACTCTCTCGAGGTTAACCAAGACCACCCCCATGCCTGTTTTAGCGGCATTGGATAAACCATCCACGTACAGGACTCAAAAATCTCCAAAAAGGTCGGCTCTCTCTTCGAAAGGGCTCGGTTGTAACCACGAAATATCGGTCTTATTTTATTCAAGCTCGGCTTCATCTGGAATGGTGCATTCTACTATAAAATCTGCTAATATTTAGACTTTGATCAACGGCTAAGGTCGGTAGTTGATGTCAAATTCTATAAGCTCGATTGTCCATTTTATGATTCTTTCGGAGGCATCCGTTTAATAAAGGATTGCTTTAATTGATTGATCCATGAGGACAGTTATGGTGTGCCCCTGAAAGTAAGGTCGGAGTCTCCTAGCAGCAATTAGAAGAAAGTAAGTCAATTTTTCTAATTTAGAGTACCTGGTCTCTACATCCCTCAGGATCCGACTTATGTAGTAGATCGACCGCTGTACTTTTGTTTCCTACTTGATCAAGTTTGCTACTAGAGCTGCTGGAGAGACTGCCAGGTATAAGAATAATTCTTCTTCGAGCTCAGGCTTTGCCAGCAGTGAAGGTGAGCTGAGGTAGTTTTTAAGCTTCTCAAATATCTGTTGGCATTTCATCATCCAGTAAAAGCTGTTTGGCTGCTTGAGAACTTGAAAGAAGGGCATGCATCGCTCGACCGATCTTGAGATGAAGTGGTTTAGAGATGCCATATTTTCAGTCAGGCGCTGAACTTTTTTAATCATTTTTGATGTGGTCATCTTCTGAATAGCCTGAATTTTTTTGAAATTTGCCTCAATCCCGTGCCTCGATACCATAAATCCCAAAAACTTTTTGAGATCACACCGAAGGTGTACTTGGTCGGATTTAGCTTCATCTTGTACTTTTTAAGTGCACTAAAGATCTCTTCGAGGTTGGTGATGTGATTTATTGAAGTTTGACTCTTGACGAGCATGTCATCTATATATACCTCCATGTTTCGATTGATCTACCTCTTGAAGATTTTGTTGATTAGGCATTGGTATGTTGCTCCTGCATTTTTGAGTTCAAAAGGCATAACCTATGGGAGGGGGGAGTACAGCAGAGTTCCTCGATCCATTGGTTCATCTTCTGTAGTTTCTGATCCAGAAGATCTTCTCGATCGTGGATCTCCAAGGTTTTCTGATCGAACGGGGGCAAAGTTTCTCCAAGGATAAAGTCATGATCAGAGCAGGGGCTCTCTGCCCTCTGCTTTCCCTTTCTAGAGGTCACCGATCGACTAGTCTGAGTCGACCATCTTCAGACAGGATCCTGAGGTTTTGGAGAAGTCTGCTCTGACTGAATTGATGTCGGAGGCTGCTGCCACCGCATGGCCTACATCACTTTTGTGAGACTGCAAACCTGCTGGACCAGCAAGTTGAACTACTTTGTGTCCACCATTGCTGCAGGTGGAGCTTGAGTTCTCGGTGATGAAACAAGGGCGGGTAGATCTGGATGGGATCTGGCCATGGAGGTTGTTGACCGTCGGGTTGAAACCTTCCTAGGGGGCATCCTTCCCAGGAAGAAGAACTTTGGAGGAGAAGAAGAGAGATCTTCATTGAGCACTCCTTTAAGAATAAGAGAACCTCAAAAGGTGAAGGTTCAAGGCCCCTCCTTCTAGTGCCAATTTTGTTTGTGCAAAATCTGGTTGAAGTACTAGAGTCAGAGAAGATGAGATCGCCATCGATGACCTGCCAAACAAGTCTTGTCCAGAGTCGGAGGTGGTGGCTCTGGCATGACCCTCCGACGATCAAGTTAGCTCTTTTGGCTAATAGAAATGGAGTGCTCAATCAAGAAAGTTGCAAAGTCTTGGAAAGAAGAAGAGAGTTTAGAGAAAACGTAACTAGAGGATCCCTTTTATAGATGGAGCTTGTAACAAACTAATAGCGATAGCCATAACCGTTTGATAGTGGATCGCTCAGACCATGCAAAGTTTGTTACGAAGGATGGTGTTCGTTGTCGTGACTTGCTAGTCGAGAGTGGTGTTCGTTGTCGTGACTTGCTAGTCTGTTGAGATTTAATAGTTGAAGTTTGGAGGGGTAGATGCCAGTTGGTGAAGAACTTTGAGTTATATCAATTTCAGAGGAGTTCGGACTCCTCTAAGGCAGTCTGTGTATGAGTTGATTCATGCTGTGTATGGAGTCGAATTCGAGGAAAGACCTTTCTGGACGACTGTCGAAAGTTTGACCGAGAGGGGTTCGGGAGTCTTGCGACTAGAGGAGTCTTTAAAGGAAGTCTGTCAGTGATGTCCGAACGTGGATCCGCTGGGAGGATCCGAAAGTAGGTCTGCTGGAAGAATCTGTATGTAGATCCACGGGAGGAGAGACTTGAAGAAAAATTTATCCGATGGAGGGATCTGACTGAAGGCGAAGTTCGAAAGAAGTTTGGCTGCTAGAGAGATCCAAAAGGGGCTTGACTGGTGAAGAGATCTAAAAGGAGCTCGGCTGCTGGAGAGGTCTCAAGAGGAAAAATTCACGATCGAAGCTCTTCTGCAATTATTAGTTACATCAAGCTAAGCGTTAGACTGAACTTCGATGGGAGCGAAATTTATCCTCAACATTAACAAATATCAAATCTTATACATCTTACAAAACTCAGTCATCCAATTATTATTGTTGATACTTTATTTAATCAATCATTTCAAATCAAAATTCCAATCTTAGCCGAATATAAGCATCCTATAACTCTAAAAAAAGGAAAAAAATGGAGGGGGTAAGCTTTATAGTCCAGTAAGAATCCTATATCACACACACTAATATAATAATATAATTTTAAAAATGATGAGTAATATCGAAGAGAAATCATAAGTCACAAACTCTTGTATCAAGCATGCAATATAACTTAATAGTTATATAAATATATATATCACAAATCATGTATTATCACAATTTCATCATAAATATCACATGTATATTTATATCCCTCATCATTTATATTTTATTAACCTTTTTTCAAGTCAATCATTATCTTTCAATTTGGACTAATCATGGTTAAGCTTTAGTTCGTGACTGGCAAACCATAAATCATGCTTTGGTTTATGGTGGCAATCCACAATAATTATGTTTTGGCTTGTAGTAACAAATCAGAATATTCGCACTTCAGCCTATAGTGATAAATCAGGATATCTGTGCTTCAGCCCGTGATGGCAAATCAAGATAACCATGCTTCAACTTGAGGTAGCAAATTAACTAAAGTGTCATGATTCGGGCCATGACCGGCAATCCAATATGTCACAATTCAGCCTGTGACTAGCAATCTACATCATGGCTTGTCCAAATTCTCTTATATATTTAAAAGTTCTTTCAATAACTTGTTCAAATTTAAAACATCATATAACATATTTTCAATAATCAAAATAGTCAACATGTAAAAAGATTCTTACTTCTACTAGTCTCAGACTTACGTATAGCTATTGATCAACCCTTCGATAAATGAACTCAAGATCAAGATATTTTTGCTCAATATCTTGTACAGATATTTACATCGCTATATAATTAAGATCAAATATAAAAATTATTGATGATTATAAAAATAGAAAATCATGATAAATGATCATAACACTATAGGTCCAAAACTCCTCACATGATTAAATGGTCAATCTGAGCGTACCTAGACATCTGGATCCTCTACTGACCTTAAGATTTTTAGAAAAAAAAATCAAGAAGAGAGAGAGAATCAATCTAGAGAGAGAAAATTTTAGAGTGGAAAAAATAGAGAAAGAAGATAGAGAGATGAGAGGGGGAAGAGAGAAAAACTCTTTAACTTTTTTTTTTTTATTTCTTTTCTTTTTTCCTTCCTTTTCTTTTCTTCTTCTTTCTCTCTTGGCGAAATAGGGGACTTCCCTTCCCCCTCTTTTCCAAAGTAGGGGCTCACAACCAATGGCTGATGGGGTCTGTTGGGGATAAATCCCTCTCTCGTCGAAGTTCAGTTTAAAGCTTAGCCAAATGCAGTTGGTAATCATGGTAGAGCTTCAATCAAAAATTTTCTCCCTAGCAGCCCGATTCATTCAGTGGCCGAACTACCCAATGGTCAAACCTAGTCAAACTTCTCTGCGGTCGAGCCTCAGCCAAATCTCTTCAATTGGCCAAACTTTTCAGCAGCCGAACTTCTTTCGAACTTTTTTAACGGTCGAACTCCTTCCAAACTTCAGTCGGGCTTCTATGGGAGTCGAACTTCTTTCAGACTCCTCCAGCAGCTAGACTCCTATGAAAGCCAAACTCCTCCAGCAACCGAGCTTCTACGAAAGTTGAACTCTTTTCAGACTCCAGTCGGGCTTTTATGGAAGCCAAACTTCTTACGGATCGTTTCTTCAGATAGATTTCTACAGGCGATCCCACTACTGAATGGTTATAATTATATGATAATTATGATTGTCATTTATCAAGACAACACGATCAGCATTTATCAAGACAACATGATCGATATTTAAGACAATCACGATCGGCATTTATCAAGACAATCATGATCGACATTTATCAGGATGGTTACGATAAGCTCCGTCTATAAAAATGGATCCTCTAGATACATTTTCTCTAAGCTTTTTTCTTCTTTTCAAAATTCTACCGAACTCCTCTTTGAGCACTCCATTTATATTGGCCAGAATAGCTAACTTGACCATTAGAGGATCCTATCGGAGTTACCACCACCGACTCCGAACGAAACTCTATTTTGCAGGTCACCGACGGCGACCTCATCTTCCTCGACTCTAGCTTGATCTAGCATCAACCAAATTCTGCACCAACAGAATTGGCGCTAAAGGAAGGGCCCTCTGTTTTTGAGATTCCTTTGATCTTAAAGGAGTGCTCAGCAGTGATCTAGAGTTCTTTCCAAAAAATATGCCTTCCAGAAAAGCTTCGATCCGATGATCAACGGCTTCTGCAGTCAGATCCCATCCAGATACATCAGTTTCCACTCTAGCTTTGATAACTCAAGCTCCACCTACAGCCATAGTGGATTCGGAGCAGTTTAACCTACTGATGCAGCGGATTCAGGGCCTCATCGAGATGGTGCAGGCCATGCGACAATCTCCGATGGTGACTCCGCCAAGAAACCCACCATCAGGTTATCGAGAATCGATTTCAAGGAAGAGCATTTAGGCTAGCATGCCCGTCATCGCAGGGAAGGAGAAATAGAGAATAAAGGATCCAAGTTCGGATCATGATTTTTCTCTGGAGGAGACCTTCCCCATCTATAGTCGGAAGCCCTCCAAAGTCTGTGATCGAGATGACGTCCTCAATCATAAACTACGAGATTTGGATCAACAGATTGAGGAGCTCAGCCACGTTGCCCCAGCTCACCATGATGATGTCTGCACCAATCCTTCTTTCTCTTTTCGAATTATGCAAGAGCCCATTCCACCAAACTTCAAGCTCCCTCAACTTGAAAGCTACGATGGAACCTTTGATCTGGTTGATCATCTGGAGGCCTTATGGATCATGATGCTGCTTCATGGTGCACCAGATGCCATCTTATGCCGAGCTTTCCCATCTATCTTAAAGGGAGCAGCAAGAAATTGGTACTCAACGTTGAAGCTAGGTTCGATCTTCATTTTTGATCAGATGAGTCATCAGTTCGTGGCTCGCTTCCTCAGCAACCGACGTCCGTGCTGAGGTTCAGATTTTCTGATGAATGTCAAGCAGAAGGAGGAGAAATCCATCCGAACTTATGTCATCCGATTTAACGCTGCGGCATTGGAGGTCCGGGACTTGGACTAGTCTGTTGCAATAGCCGCACTCAAGGGTGGCCTTCAGAAAAATAATTTGCTATTTTTCCTGAAAAAGAAGTATCTCAGGAACTTTGCTGATTTGCTAGCCCGGACCGAGAGATATATCCATGCAGAAGAAGCCTTCAAATTGAAGGATGAAGAAGTCGTAGGAGAGCGATGGATGGATGAGTCTAACAGACCCACCATCGATGGAAGGTCGAGTGAAGTTTGGCCATGCTTACGGACTCCCCCTGGGTACAAGCGAGTTCGAACTCCTCGAGCTCGTCATCAAAAAAGCTTCGACAAAAGGATGTGAAGAAGTCCTCCTTTCGGAAGGTTCCACAACTATGCCCCTCTTAACGCTCCTCGAATTCAAGTTCTAATGAAAATCAAGAGTTAGCTACCAAGATCAGAGGAATTACGGTCTCCTCCGAACAAGCATAATTGAAGCAAATACTATCTCTACCATCGTGACCACGGCCATGATACTAAAGAATGCATTTAGCTCTAAGATGAAATTAAGGAGCTCATCAAAAAAGACTGGTTGGGTCAATTCCTCTGACGCCGACCTGAAGCAGAAGAAGATCGGCTAAGGGCATTATCATAGCCAGGAACAATAAGGAGGTCAGTCGCCTCTCGATGTCATGAACGTTACCCCTGAGGGGGGCTCGGTACCTTGGCGAGCCATCATCTCTCAGCCTCAAAGCCAAGAGAAGTTTGCTCCAAATTTAGAAGGCTAGCATAAAATAGAGGAGGTCGTCCAGTCCAAAATTTATCGTCTAAAGAAACTCGAAGGAACAATGCTCCTACGACCCTGAAATGCAAAGAATTTGAAAACATGCTGCCAGTAATTTTTCTTCAATAAAATTTTTTCTTTTCAATATTATTATCTTTTAGTGCAAAAGCTATGTGATGACAGAGAAGAAGCAATCAATAGTGGCCATGTTAGGAACAGAAGGAGAACCTCGTCCTAACATGAGCAGATCAAAATTCTTCAACCTCGGCTAGAGATAAGATCTCTTTCGAGCGTTCGAGTCAACCTCGGTTGGAGATAAGATCTTTTTTGAGTGTTTGAGTCAACCTCAACTAGAGATAGGATCTCTCCCCAGTGTTCGATTCAACCTCGACTGGAGACAAGATCTTCTCCAAATGTTCGAGTCAATCTCGGCTAGAGATAGGATCTCTCCCGAGTGTTCGGGTCAACCTCGGCAGAGATAAGATTTCTTTCGAGTGACTGTGCCAACCTTGGCTAGAGATAAGATCTCTCTCGAGCGACCGAGTCAACCTTGTCTAGAGATAAAATCTCTCCCAACCATGTTAGGAATAGGAGGAGAACCTCATCCTAACATAAGCAAGTCCAAGACCTCGTTCATTTTAGATGAGATGGGGGGAGAGGCTCTCACAACAGCCTTTATGTGCCCCCACAGTCCGTTAAGAATAGGAGGAGAACCTTATCCTAACGCGAGCAAAGTTGAAAGTCTCGTTCATTTTAGACGAGATGGGGGGAGAGGCCCTGACAACGATCCTTATGCGCCCTCACAGTCCGTTGAAAATAGGAGGAGAACCTCATCCTAACGTGAGCAAAGTCGAAGGTCTCGTTCATTTTAGATGAGATGGGAGGAGAGGCTCTAACAATGATCCTTATGTGCTCCCACAGTCCGTTAGAAATAGGAGGATAACCTCGTCCTAACATGAGCAAAGTCAAAGACCTCATCCATTTTGATCATTTTAGATAGGATGAGAGGAAAGGCCCCGAAGATGGCCTCATTATGCTCAACAATAATAGGGACAAGATCTCCCCTAAGCTTCAACTATACTTTCAACCTCGGTTGGAGATAAGGTGTAGAGCCTTGAAGAGGACTTCGCCAGTCGCCCTTTTTGTACTCCCTTCCTTTGAATTTCGAAGTCGAAAGTGGGGGGACTATTATTGGGGATAAATTTTGCTCTCGTCGAAGTTCAGTCTGAAGCTTAGCCTAATGCAGTTGGTAATCACCGAAGAGCTTCAATCAAAAATTCTTTCCCTAGCAGTCGGATTCATTCAGTGGTTGAACTACCCAGCAGCCAAACCTAGCCGAACTTCTCAGCGGTCGAGCCCAAGCCGAATCTCTTCAACCGATCGAACTTTTCAGGAGCCAAACTTCTTTCAAACTTTTTCAGTAGTCAATCTCCTTTTAGACTCCAGTTAGATTTCTATAGAAGCCGAACTTCTTTCGGACTTCTCCAGCAGTCGAACTCCTATGAAAGCCGAACTCCTTCCGGACTCCTCCAGCAACCGAGCTTCTATGGAAGCCAAACTCTTTCCAGACTCCAATAAAATTTTTATGGAAGTAAAACTCCTTACAGACCATTCCTTCAGACTGATTCCTATAGGCGATCCCACTACTGAATGATTATAGGTATCATGATAATTATGATTGTCATTTATCAAGACAACACGATCAGCATTTATCAAGATAACATGATCGGCATTTAAGACAATCACGATCGACATTTATCAAGACAATCACGATCGGCATTTATCAGGATGGTTATGACAAGCTCCATCTATAAAAAGGGATCCTTCAGATACATTTTCTCTAAGCTTTCTTCTCCTTTTCAAAATTCTGCCGAACTTCTCTCTGAGTACTCCATTTCTGTTGGTCAGAAGAGCTAACTTGACCGTCGAAGGATCCTACTAGAGTCACCACCTCCGACTTCGGATGGGACTTTGTTTTGCAGGTCATCAGCGGCGACCTCGTCTTCCTCGACTCCAGCTCGATCCAGCATCAACCAAATTCTATACCAAAAGAGTCTATGGCCGATAGTGTCTAGGGCCACCAAACGCCATGGAACCTTTGATCCGATTGATCATCTGGAGCCTTCCAGACCATGATGCTGCTTCATGGCGCACCGAACGCCATCTTATGTCGAGTTTTTCCATCTACCTTAAAGGGAGCAGCAAGAAACTGGTACTCGACGTGGAAGCCAGGTACGATCTTTGCTTTTGATCAGATGAGCCATCAGTTCGTGGCTCACTTCGTCAGCAGTCGACATCCGTGCCGAGGTTCAGATTTTCTGATGAATGTCAAGCAAAAGGAGGAGAAATCCATCCAAACTTATATAATCTGATTTAATGCTGCGGCATTGGAGGTCCGGGATCTGGATCAGTTTGTTGTAATGGCCGCGCTCAAGGGCGGCCTTCAGAAGAATGATTTGCTATTTTTTTTGAAAAAGAAGTATCCTAGGAATTTTTTCGATCTGCTAAACTAGGCCGAGAGATATATCCGTACGGAAGAAGCCTTCAAATTGAAGAATAAAGAAGTCGCAGGAGAGTGGTGGATGGATGAGTCTAATAGATCTACTATCGATGGAAGGCCGAGTGAAGTTCGACCGCGCTCATGGACTCTCGCTGGACGCAAGCGAGCCCGAGCTCCTTGAGCTCGTCATCAAGGAAGTCCCGACAAAAGGGTGCAAAGAAGTCCTCCTTTCGGAAGGTTCCACAACTATGCCCCCCTTAACGCTCCTCGAACTTAAGTTTCAATGGAAATTAAGAGTTAGCTATCAAGATCATAGGAATTACAGTCTCCCCCGAGTAAGCATAATCGAAGCAAATACTGTCTCTATCATCGTAACCATGGCCATGATACTGAGGAATGCATTCAGCTCCGAGATGAAGTCGAGAAGCTCATCAGAAAGGGCTGACTGGATCAATTTCTCCGACACCAGCCTGAAGTAGGAGAAGATCGACCAAGGACGTTGCCATAGCCAGGAACAATAAGGAGGTCGGCCGCTTCCCGATGTCATGAACGTTACCCCTGGGGGGGCTTGGTACCTCGACGAGCCGTCATCTCTCAGCCTCAAAGCCAAGAGAAGTTTGCTTCAAATTTAGAAGGCTAGCATGAAATAGAGGAGGTCGTCCGGTCTGAAACTTATCACCTGAAGAAACTCGAAGGAACAACGCTCCTACGATCCTGAAATACAAAGAATTCGAGAACATGCTGCCAGTAATTTTTCTTCAATAAAATTTTTTCTTTTTAATATTATTATTTTTTAGTGTAAAAGCTATGTGATGACAGAGAAGAAGCAATCAATAGTGGTCGTGTTAGGAACAGGAGGAGAACCTCCTCCTAACATGAGCAGGTCGAAGTTCTTCAACCTCGGCTAGAGATAAGATCTCTTTCGAGCATCCGAGCCAATCTTGGCTGGAGATAAGATCTCTTTCAAGTGTCCAAGTCAACCTCGGGTAGAGATAGAATCTCTTTCGAGTGTTCGATTCAACCTCGGCTGGAGACAAGATCTCCGAGCGTTCGAGTCAACCTTGGCTAGAGATAGGATCTCTTCCGAGTGTTCGAGTCAACCTCGGCTAGAGATAAGATCTCTCCCGAGTGACCGTGTCAATCTCGGCTAGAGATAAGATCTCTTCCGAGCGATCGAGTCAACCTCGGCTAGCGATAAGATCTCTTCCAGCCATATTAGAAATAGGAGGAGAACCTCATCCTAACATAAGCAAGTCGAAGGCCTCGTTCATTTTAGACAAGATGAGGAAAGAGGCCCTGACAACAGTCTTTTTATGCCCCCATAGTCTGCTAGGAATAGGAGGAGAACCTCATCCTAACATGAGCAAAGTCGAAGGCCTCATTCATTTTAGACGAGATGGTGGGAGAGGCCCTAACAAAGGCCCTTATGTGCCCCCACAGTCCATTAGAAATAGGAGGAGAACCTCGTCCTAACGTGAGCAAAGTCAAAGGCCTCGTTCATGCTAGATGAGATGGAAGGAGAGGTCCTAATAACGGCCCTTATGTGCCCCCACAGTCCGTTAGAAATAGAAGGAGAAGCTCGTCCTAACGTGAGCAAAGTCGAAGACCTCGTCCATTTCGGTCATTTTAGACAGGATGAGAGGAAAGGCCCTGAAGACGGTCTTATTGTGCTCAACAACAACAGGAGACAAGATCTCCCCCGAGCTTCAACTATACTTTCAACCTTGGCTGGAGACAAGGTGCAGAGCCTTGAAGAGGACTTCGTTAGTCGTCATTTTTGTACTTCCTTTTTTTGAGTTTCAAAGTCGGGAGTGGGGGGACTATTGTTGGGGATAAATTTTGCTTCCGCCGAAGTCCAGTCTGAAGCTTAGTCTAATGTAGCTGGTAATCACGGAAGAGCTTCAATAAAAAATTCTCTCCCTAGCAGTCGGATTCATTCAGTGGCCGAACTATCCAATGGCCAAACCTAGCCGAAATTTTCAGCGGTCGAGCCCCAGCCGAATCTCTTCAACCGATCGAACATCTTAGCAGCCGAACTTCTTTCGAACTTTTCCAACGGTCGAACCCCTTCCGGACTCTAGTCGGGCTTCTATGGGAGCCGAACTCCTTCCAGCAGCCGGACTCCTATGGAAGTCGAATTTCTTCGAGACTCCTCCAACAATCGAGCTTCTACGGAAGCTAAACTCTTTTCAGACTTCAGTTGGATTTTTATGGAAGCCGAACTCCTTACATACCATTCCTTCAGACGAATTCCTACAAGCGATCCCATTACTAAACGATTACAATTATCACGATAATTATGATTGTCATTTATCAAGACAACACGATCAGCATTTATCAAGACAACACGATCGACATTTATCAAGACAATCACGATCGGCATTTATCAGGATGGTTATGACAAGCTCCGTCTATAAAAAGAAACCCTCAAGATACGTTTTCTCTAAGCTTTCTTCTCCTTCTCGAAATTCTACCGAACTTCTCTCTGAGCACTCCATTTCTATTGGTCAGAAGAGCTAACTTGACCGTTGGAGGGTCCTATCGGAGTCACCACCACCGACTCCGGATGGAACTTTATTTTGCAGGTCACCGATGGCGACCTCGTCTTTCTTGACTCCAGTTCGATCCAGCATCAACCAAATTCTGCACCAATAGGGTCTATGGCCGGTAGTGTCTGGGGCCATAATGGCACAGCCGGCGGTCATCCATCCTAGTGATCGATGGCAATGATTAGCACTAGAAAATCAAGGAAAAACAATGGAAAACATATGGGAGAAATAGGCTCCACTCTTCTCAAAAATTTTTGGCAATATCGGTCAAAACTGAAGCTTTAAAGGCTGAGGGAGAGGGAGAGGAGGTAACTTAGGGAACTTCAGCCTCTTACCTATTTTGCTGATGGTGCTTGGTCTTGATTTCTAGTGGCTTGGTGATAATCATCCATGAAGAAGGAGAAGAGAACAGATGAAAAATCACCACCGATCTCTGGCGACTCAAATATAGAATCCAGGGGGAGGGTGGGGCTCTTCAAATAGAGTGGAGGGAGGGCCGATTCCCACTCGAAATTGAGTTCCCTTTGATGAGATCGAGAGGGAGAAGGAGACCTTAGGGAGTCTTCTTCTCTATTTTCATTTTGTTTAAAAATTACATAAATTCCGGTGATCAGCAACAAAAGAAAATTTTTTTTAGGGTAGCCTACTAGATGAGAGCAAAAGGAACCAAAGTGTAGGTCTCCTTATTCTGCCTGAAACGGATTGGTTTAATATTGAATGCTCATAATCTTCAATTCAGTTTCTAAAATCTACTTCCAAAGATTAACCATACACACTTACCTCTAGAACAGATAACGGACTCCATCGTTGTGGGCCTTGGACGGTCCAACCATTACCACAAGATCTCCAATAGGTTCAATTGCCTTAAAAACAGTGACATGGTAAATATAACTTATGGCAACATTCATGGAAATGAACTATAAGGATTAAATCAAGGTCTTATCACCCTCATTTCCCTAAATTATGCAGTGAATGAATGTAACATCACCCATTATGTCAGAATGTTTTAAAGTGACATTCTGAATATTAAGTCACCTGCGGAATACCCTTATATCATCATATTTAAAACAATGCTGGAAATTACTGGTAAAAAGTTAATACATAATGTTATGATTTGATGGCATACCAGCATTAGTTAAATGGCTCTTTATTTTACAAAAACAATATTATCTTTTATGCTATTATTCCTACTTCTATCGCTATTGGTATCCGACATGCAAAGCTGTATTTATTGATCTGATGGTCTTTATAAGCTAATTATTCTATACTTCTTACTTAGTTTGTCAGATGGGTGATGAGTTAGTTCATGTGCTGTTGCATTTAGCTCGTGTTGCAACTGCTACTGCTATTTTTTAATCTATACCTCATTAGTCAAGAAAGTTTCTCTCATGGCGTGGCTTCAATCATGTCTCTTAGTTTCAAGACTGTCTTCCAAATACAAGTGGAATCGGCCGCTCATTGCACAATATTTCTCGGAGGAACTAATGCAGAGGATTTGGTTGAGATTCCATCATCTGTTGGTGATTGTGGTGACAGATTAGGCTGGATCCTTCGTTCTAAGTTGATTTTTATCTAACTTTTATTATCTTCTTTTTTTTAAACCACAGCTTGTTGACAACATTGTTTGGGTTTGGAAGCTACAAGTTGACCAAGAATTGCCCTTTTTATGTGGAAATTATAGTATGGTTTCAACCCTCATGTTGTCACATCCAGATCTCGAATTTAGAAATCCAGGACATGAACAGCCACCGCATACCTACAGAGGACCATTCCCATAGGCATACAAGGTACATAATCTATCAATAATTCATTACTAAACTAATACAGTGATAATCATAATATAAGATCCACTAACTCAAATTCTAAAATAAAATATTCATAGTTATCGTACACATCTAATTTTAATATGATAATTTACATAATTTTACAAAAAAAAATTATAAAGAGGCTTTCACAAAATTTTAAAAAAATGGTCTACAAAATTTGAAAGATTGGTCTGAGATGACTAACTTTATTCTTATTCCCAATCTCTACCCATCCTCATCAAGTTTCTAGCTATGTAAAAACATAAGAATTACAATAGTGAGCTAATAGCACAGTAAGTAACCAAGATATAATCAAAGAAATTAAGTTGCTAAAGTCAAATAAATGATTAATATAAAAACTAGTGAACAATATGACATTTATAATTAGATTTAAATTTTTAGTTTTATAACATAGATATAACCATACAACATATTATGCTGAAGTTTTCGATAATTTCATAAGTCCATATCTTTCAAAAGTATTATATTAACTTATTAGTCTATACAACTACGACCATATATAATCTCTATGATAGGGTCCATAGTACTGCACTTAACTCCTATGGAGTAGGTCTATAATACTATATTTAACCCCTACGGAGTGGGTCCATAATGTAAAATTTTGGAGCAGTCTATATCAATTACCAACGTACAACCGCTATATAGTAAGATTCAAAATATAGGTAGATTGAGAGTTCAATATATATACACAAATTTAATTTAAATAATTATTACTATAACATATATAAGTTGCAACATATATAAAATTCTGAATCACTATATTAAAATTTATAAAAGTGACTACTCATCAAACTTTCGATAAATCATATGCAATATAATTTTTTCAGATCAACGTATTTATAATTACCATATTAAGTTTTTTCAAAATTCTATTAACTAGAAATCATTCCAATAAACCTATAATTACCAATTACCAAAATACTATGAATACTCAATACTTGAAATATACATTCTTCTATAATTTATGCTTGATAGAATATGACTAATATAACCAATAAATAGTATAATTTCAAGGTACATGATAGTAATTAAGTCAATAATTAATCTCAAATCATATGTATTCATCGTGTTATGTAATTATTTTGATTAAGTAGAGGTTATTTATCTTACAAATATCTACTATCGGATCATCTAGTGCTTCATCGATACTCTTTGAAATCTAATAGTCCAAAATACATTTATATAATCTAAAATTAGTATCATATTATTTTTTTTGTAATAATCTATAAAACTTTCTAAAATTCTAAAACTTAAATTTTTGAGTAACTCTTTTACCTGGCACAACAGCTCTATTCCAGGACTTAATTATCCTATCAAAGCGTAAAAATTTTTTAATTATGCAAATTAGTTGAGTAACAAGTTATCAACCCTTAATTAAATTTTTAGATTAAAATGCTTAATTATTAGAGAGATAAAATTTTTAGACTACTATAGGATAGAATCCATCAGCCCAAAATCAGCAATAATCATCCCTTAATATTCTTTTCCTATTACCCCAAACCATATAATAATTAAATCCTATATTTAAATCAGATTAACTATAAAGAGATTTAGGGTTAACTTACGTTGATGGGAAGGAACACCTTAGTGTGCAGCACCATACCAAAGAAGAGGAAAGAAGTAAAGAGGAAGAAAAAGAAGAAGAGGGGGAAGAAGATAGGGAATGAAAGAGAGAGATGGTACGTGGAGGAGAGGGAGATGGGAGAGAGAGGGTGCAGGAGTTAGAGAAGAGAAAGAGAAGGAGAGAAAAAGGGAGAGGCGAGAGAGAAAAAGGGAGAGGCGGTGGGGGTTTGGATTTTGGGGATCATTCGGGGGAATAGGAAAAGATTTTTCTGTTCTCGATTTCAAGCATCAGCAGGGCACCACTTAAGGAGTGGGCCCTATTGGGGGGTATGTGCTTGGGCCAAAA
The DNA here is from genome assembly GCA_006176705.1 of Cocos nucifera. NCBI lineage: Eukaryota > Viridiplantae > Streptophyta > Magnoliopsida > Arecales > Arecaceae > Cocos > Cocos nucifera. The sequence goes on along the minus strand of QRFJ01000156.1, from coordinate 645,854 downwards.
CTGGCCCAAGTCATCACATTCTTTTTCATTTAAATAAATTTTATTCTTGAAATTTACATACCTAAGTTTGCAAAAAGATGAGGGTATCTCTCTTGAATTTCATTCTCCAGCTTTTAGGTAACTTCTTTCTCAGTATGATTACTCTATTAAACTTTGACATAAGAAATGGTACGATACCTCTCAACTTGATCTTTTCTATCTACGATTTGTATTGGTTATTCATCATAAGTCAATTCCTCTTTGAGCTGTAAAGATTCATATTCTATAATATGGCTAATATCTGATACATATTTTCTTAAATTGATACATGAAACATATTATGAATTCTAGCAAAGCACATGGTAATGCAAGTCTGTATGCTACATCTTCAATTTTTGCTAATATTTCAAAAGGACCTATAAATCGAGAGCTCAATTTATCTTGAATACCAAATCTCATAATATCCTTAGTAGGTGACACCTTTAAGAATACATGTTCACCTACTTGAAACTCCAATTTTCATCTTCTAACATCAGCATAGCTCTTTTATCTGTTTTGAGCTGTATGGAGTCGCTTCCTGGTTAGTTGCACAATCTTCAGTCCCACCAATTTTCTTTCACCTACATCATCCCAATAAATAGGTAATCTACATTTCTTGCCATACAATGCTTCAAAAGGGGCCATTTGAATACTAGCTTGATAAATAACAGGCAAATTCTACTAAAAATAAATATTCTTCCCAAGAGCCTCTATGATCCACAACACAAGCCTTCAATATATCTTCTAAAATCTGAATAGTTTTTTCTGATTGGCCATCTGTTTGAGGATGAAAGGCTATACTAAAATTTAGCTTGGTCCCCCATACCTTGTGCAAACTCTTCTAAAATTGAGATATGAATCTAGTATCTCTATTTGACACTATGGTTACTGGAACTCTATGCAATTGCATAATTTCCTTAATATATAGCCTCGTCAATTTCTTAAATGGCCAAGTCTAAAAGGTAGAAAATGTGTTGACTTAGTTAATCGGTCCACAATCACCCAAACAACATCATTACCACTGGAGGTTATGGATAATCCAACCATAAAATTCATTATAATATGTTCCCATTTCCACTCAAGAATGTCAAGAGGTTGTAGCTACCCTGCTATTTTCATATGTTCAGGCTTCAGTTGTTGGCATGCCAAATACTGTACAATATACTGAGCAACTTCTCTCTTCATATTGTTCCACAAAAAAATTTGCTTTAAATTCCTATACATCATAGTACTCCCAAAATATACTGTATAAGCAGTATCATGGGCTTTCTTCAATATTTTCTTCTTTAGTTTTACAATATTAGGCACACGCAGTCTAGTACCAAATCTTAAAGAACCATCACTATGAATATAAAATTCTGATCGAGTACTCGCTTCTACTTCATCTTTGATTTTCTGTAGCTGATAATTACTGCTCTGAGCTTTTTTATTCTCTTAATCAATGTAGGCTGAACTATTAGATAAGCTAGAAATTTACTAGAGCCATGCATTAACACCTCAAAATCTAATCTTTTCAAATATTCTATGATCAACTTTTGGGTAGTGATCAAAGCAGCCCAATATTTTGAGGATTTTCTATTCAATGCATCTGCTACTACATTAGCTTTGCATGGATGATAATTAATGGATAGATCATAGTCCTTCAAAAGTTCTAACTATCTTCTTTGTCTCATATTCAACTCTTTCTGGGCGAAAATATATTTCAAATTCTTATGATCAATATATATCTCACATTTTTCATCATAAAGATAATGTCTCTAGATTTTAAGAGCAAAAACAATAGCAGCTAATTTAAGATCATGGGTAGGATAATTTTGCTCATAAGGTTTTAACTAGTTGGAGGCATAAGTTATAACTTTACCATGCTGCATTAAAATACATCCTAACCCTTTTTTAGATGCATCACTATAAATAACAAAACCTTCATTTCCAGAGGGTAAAGTTAAAACTGGAGTTGTTATTAATCTCTTCTTCAATTCTTTAAAGCTTTATTCATATTCTTTTATCCATTTAAATTTGACCCCTTTTTGAGTTAAATAGGTTAATGGTACAGTTATACGAGAGAATCTCTTAACAAATCTTTTATAACAACTAGCCAATCCCAAGAAGTTATGAACCTCCAAAACACTGGTTGGCCAACTCCACTTAACAATAGCCTCCATCTTGCCTGGATCTACTAAAATGCCATCCTTTGATATCACATGCTCCAAAAATGCTATCCTATCTAGTCAAAATTCACATTTCTTTAGTTTTATAAATAACTGCTTCTCCCTTAATACTTAGACTAGTACACAACTCAAATATTTTTTATGCTCCTTTTTATTGTTCCTACGACTGCTTGGAGCCACAGTCGTAAGATCCGATCTCTTGCACGAACCTGGGTGTTAATCCAGCAAACTAAAGAAAATCTAAAAAAGATGAGAAAAGCTAGGGTTTTGATGTTGGAACCAAAGAGAAGAGAGAAGAGAGTTAGGGAGAAAAGCTCAATTGTATTTCCTTCTTATAGTAAAAGTTACAATGTTCTGGTTTATATACCATAGAGTTCCCACATGAACCCTAATAAATCCTAGTTCAAAAACTCCCTTAGGCTAACTCAATACATGAAAGCACTCACCGAGCCCAAGTCTCACATGCTCTCATCTCTTGGATCTAATTTCAATCCATACATGAATTAGCCCCCTTAAGACCTCTCAAATCAGACCTTAAGATCCTTAGGATCAACCTACATCCTAGTGCAAAATAGACCCTTACGTAACTCTGCCTGCGCACTGAGCTGGCTCAGTCTCAGCATTGAGTCGACTAAGTTTTACTAGGTTGGCTCAGTTTGAAATTGAGTCGGCCCAGTTCTGTACCGTGCCTGCAGTCTCGAATGCTTAGCTCTCTATTTTGCTTGTGCTCTGAGACTTAGCCAATCCAGTTTTGGACTGAGCTGGCTAATCTGCAGAAAATCTTTTTTTTACAGTTTTGATTCTCCGACTTTGATTTCTTGCTCCATCTTGAATTTTAAATCTTCGAAGCACCAACCAAGCCTCTTAAGTTTCTCAATATCCGAATCTTAAGCCCATGGAGAGTTACATGCCACCTCCACCTAAGACAACTCCTGCCCTAGTCCTAGGACCATATCTATCCTAGCCTCTCCGGAGCCCTCACCTTGGCTCCATCCATGGCCTCCCAAGATTTAGAAGTACCACACCACCTACAATCTCCACCTTGGTATGCCCAAATCTGGGCACACCTGGCAACATCCTCTTGCATGATCTTGCTGTTCCTGCATGTCCTGATAGCCTCTCATGCTCACCTTCCCACTGTCATTCTTCTTCAACTGCTGAGCTTCCTTTGAGGCCTTTGGGATGACCGCCTCTACCGCTGAAGTTCTTGACTTGTTTCTCTACACTATTTTTGGAGTTATAGGTATCCTTCTGCTAGGCAGTTTCATCACTTGTCCTGAACTTTTTTGGAGATCAAGCAATGTTTCTTTATCGGCACTCGCTGCATATCCTGATGCTCCACCTACCACTGTTCCCTCAGAGCCACGCCTATCTTCCTTCACAATCCTTTCCATCTAGATCTGTACAGCCCCAACACTGATGCTGGGATATAGATCCTCCCTCTGCATCCTCCTGCTCTAAATCCATGTCATAGCTTCCTTCATCCATGAAGCCATCTCTGTCCGATGCTCCACCTAGAACTGAAGTTCCCCTGATGCCGTAGAAGCTGACTCTATCTCCGAGTCCCCTGAGGTAAACTATCCAATGCTGCACTGCTGGGTCTACCGCTATACCTCGAATACCGTCGCTAATCCTTCAGACCCTCTGTACTCTACAAATCTATCCAAAAATATCTCAGATACACCATACCATGCGGACTCCTCCGAGACCACCAAGAGCTCATCCGAATCGTCACTTTCAGCGACTGTACTGATGGAATTCAAGCTTTCTCCTTCCTTGCACTTCTTCTAAAGTGGATACTCCCACTTAAAGTGCCCTGCTTCTCCGCACTTGAAGCATCTCTTGGACCCCTTGTTGCCCTTCTGTTCGCCCTTCTTCTTTCCTTTTCTGTGCTTCTTTGAAACCATAAGACTCTCCTAGAAGACCTCCCTCTTCGTCATCCATTCTCGTTGCTTGTTGGATCTGAGCATTGATACGATCTCCTCGTACATCAGTATCTCCTTACTATACAGTAAAGTTGTCACCAACGAATCAAAGCTCCCGGATAGTGAACACAGCAATAATAGACTCTTATCCTTCTCTTCTAAATCTACCCCTATATTGAGCAAGTCCATGCTCATCCGATCGAACTGCTGAATATGCCCCGCAACATCCTCACCCTCTTGCATTCAAAGGCTATACAGTTGCTTTTTCAGCATCAACTTGTTGTACATGTTCTTCCCCATGTACAACTGCTGTAACCTCGACCATAATTCCTTGGGTGTTCTCTCCTCCAACACACCATACAAAATCTCATCCGCCAAACAAGCCTTAGTCCTGGCACATGCTCTTTTCTCCAAGGACACCTACTCCTTGTGTGTGATCTCCTCCGACCTATCTTCCAAGGCTGAATCCAACCTTATCTGAACAAGCAGATCCTCCACCCTTATCATCCACATCATGAAACATTTTTTTTCATCAAACTTCTCTAATCCTACCTTCAACCCACTGTTCTCTATGATCAATCCGAATCAAATAACAGCAAACAGATAGATCTGAGAAATACCTTGGCTAGGGATGGTGGACAATAGCCCTGTGATCTCTTTCTTCCTCATGAAGCTTTGAGAAAGTCTTTAGATCTGAATCTCGCTGCGATCTATGCTGAAAACTGATCATCTTTCTCTTTCATGCTCAATCTAGCTCTGATACCAATTATTGTTTCTATGACTGCTTGGAGCCACAGCCACAGATCCGATCTCTTGCATGAACCTAGATATTAATCCAACAAATTGAAGAAGATCTAAGAAAGATGAGAGAAGCTAGGATTTTGATGTTGAAACCAGAGAGAAGAGAGAAGAGAGCTAGAAAAAAAAGCTCAATTATATTTCCTTCTTATAGTAAAAGTTATAATGTTCTGATTTATATACCCTAGAGTTTCTACATAAATCCTTATAAATCCTAGCTCAAAATCTTTCTTAGGCTAACCCAATGATAAGTGATAAAAATATACTAATAAAAATATTAAATTATAAAATAAATTAATCTATTTCTTTAGAAATTGATATTTTTATTAATTTTATGTAGAAAACAAGGTCACCAATGTGAAGATCTTATTTTTTTGGTTCAGATGAAATAAATTTCAGGCAAAATGAACTTCAAACGAGCTCGAAATTGAATTTTTTTTAAAAAAACCCAGTCCAGTTCAAATCGGTTCAGAAAATTGACTCAGTAGATCGTCCAGTTCGATCACATCAGCAGACCGACCCGCTGATGCAGCACTGATGGTAGGCTGACGTTAGCATTTTTTACGGCGCACGGTGGACCGACTTGAGGGTATTTTGGAAATTTCACATGATGAAATGCGCTCTGATTGGCTGAAGAATGTGATGGTCCACACAACACCAGGCTCGCACATGATCTGCAGAGGGCAATTTGAGAATTTTGTCTAATCCAACAGGCGCCTTTCATTGAGATTTGATCGGACAGTCGAAAAGAATATGCTGACGAATGGCATCCGCAGCTCCCAGTCGAGATCCAACAGCTGAGATTCATCCCGATGTTAAACTAAAGATTAGAAGCCTTCTTTGTGCATGATCGGATGGCCCAGATTCAATCCAACACTTGATCCAACGGTTGGCATGAATTTCGACTTGATCTGGGATATTTTAAAGGACTTTTAAGTGATTTTTGGATCATTTGATCAATATCCAATGGTCAGAATTATTCAGATCTTAATTTGAGTTATTTTGAAAGTTTTAAACCTAATTTTAAAAGAATTTCAAAAAAAAATTGATATTTGGGATGTAAAACCTGCTGTTGTCGTAGAAAAAAAAAGGGAAGTAAGAGAGAAAAAGAAAAAAAAGATAAGTCAGAGAGAAAAAAAAAGAAAAGAAGAGAAGTAAGAGAGAAAAAGAGAAAAAGGGATAGAGTTAGGAAAATAAAAAAAAAAGAGAAAAAGAGTGGAGAGAGGTAGAAAAATAAGAGAGACTTGTGAGAGAAAGAAAAGAATTTTTCTTCCGACAATCAAGACATCGATCAAGGAGCTTCTTCTTCTTCACCAAGTTCTCCACACCAAAAGCAATGGACAATCAATTTCAGCAATTAAATAGTCTAATTTCTCTATGCTTTTTATTTTATTTGCTATTTTTGAACTTGTTATCATGAACTAAACTTTTTTTACTAAGGCTAAGGTGTAGCCACTCTTTTGATGCAATATTCAGTATAATTTATTTTTAATTTTTAATTTTATTCATGATGAGTATATAAATTTGATCTTAATGCTTTTAGATTATTGACCATCTTCTAATTGTTCTGATGAACATAGATGTTACGGACCAAGTACATCTATGTTATTGCTTCTTGATTATATACCTTGTATTATGAATTCAAATTAGAATTCATATGCATGCAGAAATTTTAGTGCGCTTTGGACACAGCGTATTTTAATTAGAGGATTTTATAAAACTTAATGCATTAATATTTATTTAAATTACACCTGAACCAAGGATAATTAATAAATATTGATAGTTTTGCTATGCCTGGACCAAAGGATAGTGAATAAATTAGGATACTCCACCGTCACATGAAATAAAATTAATCTAATAACCTAAATATTGTATTAACTAAGTTGTTGAACCGATTGCCTTAGTAACACATTGCTCTTGAGTTTAAAATCCTAATAATTACACTCTCTATTTTCTTAAAATTTTTAATTATTTCTTTATTTTATTCTTTAATTTTTTATTCTCATAAATTGATCTTCTAAATAAAGCATAGGAAAGAGCTTTTCAGTACTTATTTTTCAATCCTCTAGGGACGATACTCTACTCATTCACTTTATTACTTGATCGATTAGTGCACTTGCCATAGCTATAAATTAGCACACATCAAGTTTTTGGTGCCATTGTCGAAGATTTTGTCTAAAATAATATTAAAATTTTGATCCCAGCTTTACTTTAGAATTTTATTTTTAATTTTTATTATTTAAAAAAAAATTTGTTCAGTGCATGACACGTACTGGACATAGTAACTACCTTTAGATCCAGAAATTGAAAGGACCATTAGAAGACTACAACAAGAAAGAAACATGGCAGCTGAAGATCCTAACGACATCAATCTAAGATTGGATATGGCGACTAAAGGATAGCATGAAGCTATTCGACTAGTACATCATCTATTAAATGATTACATCACATCATCTGTAGTCGATGCAGCTTCGAGCATCAGGAGACCGCCTATACGAGCAAACAACTTCGAAATAAAATTGGCAATGATCCAGATGATTCAATCAACTGTCCAATTCAGTGGACACATGCATGATGATCCGAATGCCCATATTTCTAATTTTCTTGAACTTTGCGATACTTTTAAAATTAATGGGATGTCGGATGATGCTATTAGATTAAGATTATTTCCTTTCTCTTTACGGGATAAAGCTAAGAGTTGGCTTCATTCTCTTCCTGCAGGTTCTATCACAACTTGGGATGTCCTAGCCTAAAAATTCTTAGCCAAATACTTTCCACCTTCCAAGACTGCCAAGATGCGCAATGATATCACTTCCTTTATGCAGATGGACATGAAGACACTATATGAGGCTTGGGAGCATTTCAAGAAACTATTGAGGAGATGTCCACATCATCAACTACCCATATGGCTTCAGGTACAAACTTTCTATAATGGTTTATCTCCTACTAATCATTCTATGATTGATGCAGCAGCAGGAGGAACCATTAACCAAAAAATGGTAGAAGAAGCCTTCGATCTGATTGATGAGATGGCATCAAATAGCTATCAGTGGTAGATAGAATGCATGATGCCAAAAAGACTAGCAGCTGTGCAGGGAGTAGATTGCATGCCAAACTTACTAGCTGAAATTGCAGCCCTTAGAGCCGAAGTCAACAACTTAAAGGGAATAGCTATGCATGTTCAGAGCATCACTTGTGACCTGTGTGGAGGACATGATTCGAGCAATTGCCAGATAGGTAATCTTTTTGCTAAAACAATTGATACAGATAATTATATTGGTAATTTTTTTAGGCCGCAACAAAACAATCCCTACTCCAACACATACAATCAAGGATGGAGGCAGCACCCAAATTTCTCATGGGGCAATCAAAATGCAGCACAACAGCCAACCCCGGGATTTTAAGTATCTAAAAGGAAGTCCAACATGGAAGAGCTGATAGTCAAATTTATCCAAAATTAAGAAACAACTATAAAAAATTTGAAAGCCAAACTTAGGCAGGACCAAGTAGCAGCAATTCGAAACTTGGAGATGCAAATAGGTCAAATAGCTAAGATAATCTCCGAGAGACCTCAGGGATCCTGCCCAGCAACACGGAGACCAATCCAAGGGAGCAAGTCAATGCTATCATCCTAAGAAGTGGTATAAAGATGAAGGAGCCACATCAGAAGAAAAAGATTGAAGAGCCAACTACAAATAAGGAACCATCAACTAAAATTCGTCAGTCATCAAAACAACCAGCAGATGGATGGTCTCCAGGTATACGATTTGCTGATCCAAATGTGAAGCCCTACGTGCCGCTACTACCATTCCTAGAGAGACAAATACAGCATCCAGATAAGAAATTTTCTAACTTTTTTTAAAATATTAAAGAATTTACATATTAATATTCCTTTTGTAGATGCTATCACTCAAATGCCCAGGTATGCCAAGTTTCTCAAAGAAATTCTAACAAATAAGAAAAAGCTGAAGGAGCATGAGAGAATAAATTTGAATGAAGAATGCTCAGCAATACTTCAAAATAAATTACCACAGAAGCTAAAAGATCCAGGGAGTTTTACTATCCTTTGCATTATTGGTGATTGTAGTTTTGATAAAGTTTTATGTGATTTAGGAGCAAGTATTAATCTCATGCCTTTTTCTATTTTCAGGAAGCTGGGTCTAGGAGAACCAAAGCCTACCACTATTACTCTTCAATTAGCCGATAGATCCATTAAATATCCAAGAGGTATAGTGGAGGATGTCTTGGTAAAGGTAAATAAGTTTATTTTTTCTGTTGATTTTATTGTTCTTGATATGAAAGAAGATTATGATGTACCCCTTATTTTAGGAGAGACCCTTTTTAGCTACTGGAGGAGCTTTAATAGATGTTCAACAAGAAAAATTAATTCTTAGAGTCCAAGATGAACAAGTTACTTTTAATGTTTTCAAAGATACTAAACATCCTGATGATAATCAAACTTATTTTCTAATTGATATTATTGACAATTCAGTATATGAGAATTCTGTAGAAAATAGGTTTGAGACTATAAAAGCTAGCAATGTCAAATTGAAAGAGGACTCGATCAAACATGAAAGTATTCCAATTGAAGTGGCACCAGATTGATCCACTTTAGAACTCAAAGAAAGTCAAGCTGAAGACTATAAATCAGAACTACTAGATAGGTTGTTTCTTTTCTTTTTAGTTTTGATCATTTTTCTTTTATTTTTCAGTAATTTGTTGTTGCTCTTTTACTGCTTTGGTGTGTATTTTCAATTTTGCAGAGAAAAATCAATGAGAGCTCAAGCAAAATTTCAAAGCTCCAAAGAACCAGACTGAACCAAATCAGGTGTATTCCTTCCTATCCTTTATTGCACCCTTTATTTTTCTTTCTCCTTTAAGATAATGTAGAATAAGTTAGGAGATATAATAATAATAATAATAATAAAATAAATTTAAAAAAAAATCATGTGTCAAGAAGAAAATCTTGAGCAAGATAGACTGGATAAGTGATAAAAGATAGAATTATTTGCTAATGAATGTAACGAGTTAAAGAAGTAGATTAGTTGGTCAACTTTTAGCAGCCTACTTAGGTCATTAAAAGATTATTAGCACTTTCTAATTGCACATGCACACTAACAAGGCAAAGTAGGTATTGATTATAAGGCCAACTGAGGATTCAATTATCACTAAAAATTGGTAATTAATATACATTCTAATCAAAGAAACTTGAATTTAAGGAAAGAGCTACCTGCCTAAAAATAAAGTGCAAAAGATAGAGTATATGTGGATTGCCCAAAGCCTAGTAACTGGGTCTCTGCACCTAGGTCAAGTGTGAAAATTCACGTAAAATGGTGAAGGAAAGGCCAGGATGCTCAGCACAGTAAAAAAAAAAAAAAAAAAGGCAGTGTGAAAGCTACCTTAATTCATGAGTATAAAATTGAGAATGTATAGAAAATTGACCAAAATAGGTGATAAGAGAGGATACTTTTGTTCTTTTAATTTAATACTGAAATGCTAAAGTTAGTCATCACGAACACAAGTGCTATAGATCTTTGATGTACTCTAAGAAAGTTTTTAATTATATTGACTGAAAAATTTGCTTCTGAAGCTCAATGCTTAGTTAGCAGTATTTTCTAAACTTTTTGACCTTTAGTCCTAGATTTTATCTTTATGATGGATAATCTTATTGAAATATGGTATTAAATAAAACATTGCTAAGGGACTAGCAATAACTAAGTTGGAGGGTGTGATAAGTGGTAAAAATATACTAATAAAAGTATTAAATTATAAAATAAATTAATCTATTTCTTTAAAAATTGATACTTTTATTAATCTTATGCAGGAAAGAAGGCCACCAATATGAAGATCTTATTTTTTTGATTCAGATTAAATAAATTTTAGGCAAAACGGACTTCAAATGAGCTCGAAATTGAATTTCAAAAAAAAAAAATTGATTCGGTTCAAACCGGTTCAGAAAATTGGCTCAGTAGATCGCCCGATTCGACCGCATTAGCAGACCGACCCACTGATGCAGCACTGACGGCAGGCTGACGTCAATATTTTTCATGGCGCACGATGGACCGACTTGAGGGCATTTTGAAAATTTCACATGAAGAAACGCGCTCTGATTGGCTGAAGAACGCGGTGGTCCATGCAACATCGGACTCATGCATGGTCTACAGAGGGTAATTTAGAAATTTTGTCTGATCCAACGGACGCCTTTCATTGAGATTTGATCGGATGGCCGAAAAGAATACGCTGACGAACGGTATCCGCAGCTCTCGATCAAGATCCAACGGTTGAGATTCATGCCGACGTTAAACTAAAGATCAGAAGCCTTCTTTGTGCATGATTGGATGGCCCAGATTCAATTCAATGCTTGATCCGATGGCTGGCATGAATTCTGACTTGATTTGGGATATTTTAAAGGATTTTTAAGTGATTTTTGGATCGTTTGATCAACATTCAATGGTCAGAATCATCCAGATCTTAATTTGAGTTATTTTGGAAGTTTTAAACCTAATTTTAAAAGGATTTCAAAAAAAAATCGATATTTAGCCTGTAAAACCTGCTATTGCCGTAGAAAAAAAAGGGGAAGTAAGAGAGAAAAAGAGAGAAAAAGAAAAAAAAAGAGAAGTCAGAGAGAAGAAAAGAAAAGACGAGAAGTAAGAGAGAAAAAGAGAAAAAGGGAGAGAGTCAGGAAAATAAAGAAAAAGAGAAAAAAGAGGAGAGAGGTAGAAAAATAAGGGAGACTTGTGAGAGAAAGAAAATGATTTTTCTTTCGATAATCAAGACATCAATCAAGGAGCTTCTTCTTCTTCACCAAGTTGTCCACACCAAAAGCAATGGACAATCAATTTCAGCAATCAAACAGTCTAATTTCTCTATGCTTTTTATTTTATTTACTGTTTTTGAACTTGTTATCATGAACTAAATTTTCTTTTACTAAGGCAAAGGTGTAGCCACTCTTTTGATGCAATATTCAGTATGATTTATTTTTAATTTTAAATTTTATTCATGAGGAGTATATAAATATGATCTTAATGCTTTTAGATTACTGGCCATCTTCTAATTGATCTGATGAACATAGATGTTACGGATCAAGTACATCTATGTTATTGCTTCTTGATTATATACCTTGTATTATGAATCAAATTAGAATTCATATGCATGCAGGAATTATAGTACGCTTTGGATGCAGCATATTTTAATTAGAGGATTTCACAAAACTTAATGCATTAATATTTATTTAAATTACACGTGGACCAAAGGATAATTAATAAATATTGATAGTTTTGCTATGCCTGAACTAAAGGATAGTGAATAAATTAGGAGACTCTACCGTCACATGAAATAAAATTAATCTAATAACCTGAATATTGTATTGACTGAGTTGGTGAATCGATTGCCTTAGTAACACATTGCTCTTAAGTTTAAAATCCTAATAATTACACTCTCTCTATTTTCTTAAAATTTTTAATTATTTCTTTATTTTGTTCTTTAATTTCTTATTCTCATAAATCGGTCTTCTAAATAAAGCATAGGAAAGAGCTTTTCAGTACTTGTTTTCCAATCCTCTAGGGACGATACTCTACTCATTCACTTTATTACTTGATCGATTGGTACACTTACCATAGCTATAAATTAGCATGCATCATCCAATATATGAAAGCACTCACCGAGCCTAAGTCTCATATGCTCTCATTTTTTGGATCTAATTTCAATCCATACATGAATTAGCTCCCTTAATACCTCTCAAACCAGACCTTAGGATTCCTAGGATCAATCCAGACCCTAGCCCAAAATAGACCCTCGCCTAACTCTGCCCATGCACTAAGCCGGCTCAGTCTCAGCACTGAGTCGGCTAAGTTTCACTGGATCGGCTCAGTCTGAAATTAAGCCAGTCCAGTCTTGTGCCATGCTTGCAGTCCCGAGCACTCAGCCCTCTATTTTACCTGTGCTTTGAGACTTAGCCGATCCAGTTTTAGACTGAGCTGGCTAACCTGTAGAAAATTTTTTTCTGTAGTCTTGATTCTTTGGCTTTAGTTTCTTGCTCCATCTTGAATCTCAGATTTCTGAAGCACCAACCAAGTTCCTTGAGGCCCTCAATACCCGAACCTCAAGTCCGTGGAGAGTTACATGCCGCCTCCACCCTGAGACCTAGGACCACACCTGTCCTAGCTCTAGGACCATATCTGACCTAGCCTCTCTAGAGCCCTCACCCTGGCTCCACTCGTGGCCTCCCAAGGCTTGGGAGCACCACACCACCTACACTTTTTACTTTTAGAATAAACTAAAATGTCATTAATAAAAACTACCATAAACTAATCCAATAAGAGTTTAAACACTCTATTCATTAGATCTATAAATGTTACTAGTGCATTAGTCAATCCAAATGATATTACCAAAAATTCATAATATCCATATGTTGTCTTAAAAGCTATTTTAGAGACATCTTCTGCCTTGATTTTTAATTGATGGTAGCCCGATTGAAGATCAATCTTATATAGAGAAGACATGGGCTCCCTATAGTTAATCAAACAAGTCATCAATCCGAGGTAGAGGATACTTATTCCCCACAGTCATTTTATTCAATCCTTTATAATCAATACATAGTCTCATACTTCCATCTTTCTTTTTCACAAATAATACTGGAGCTCTCCAAGGTGATACATTGGATCTAATAAAAATTTTATCCAATAATTCATGTAATTGTTTCTTTAATTCTTTCAATTTAGCTGGAGCCATTCGATATAGAATCTTAGAAACTAGGATAGTACTAGGTACTAACTCAATTGAGAATTCAATCTTCCTATCTGATGGAAACCCTGCCAAGTCCTTAGAAAAAACATCAGAATATTCACAAAAAATAAGTATGTTTCTCAGTATCATGCCTTCTTATTGAGTATCCTTCATAATGGCTAAATCGGCTATGCATTCCTTCTTTATCATTCGCATAGCTTGCAATGCTGACACTAATTATGGAGGGGCAGTACCTTTGCTTTCAATAAAAAAAATTTTTGGTTGATCTGGAATTTAAAAAGTAGCATTCTTTTTATAACAATCTACTAAAGCATGATAAGCAGCTAAACAATCCATTCCCAATATAATATTAAAATCTTGCATATCTAATACTAAAATCTGTCGATAATTCTGTATCTCCTATTCTAATTATGCAAGACTTGTAAATATAGGCAGCAATCAAGGTACTTCTAACTAAGATGCTAACATACAATTCAACATCTAAAGGCTCGTAAGATAATTTATGCTTTTTAACATAATTAGCAGATATGAAGGAATGAGTAGCACCTAGATCAAATAATACATTTGTATAGGTTGAAGAAACTAGAATGGTATCTGTCACCACCGCATTAGAAGCCTGCATATTCTGTTGGGTTATTGTATAAACCCTTCCTTGAGTGCTAGACTTTTGTGGTGTCTGCTTACTTTGACTCCCAAGATAAGATCTCCACATTATAGATGTTTGACTCATCTAGTTGGATTAAGTAGGTTGATTATCCTTCCCGAAAGGATAGTTAGCAACCTTGTCATTTAATTAGCCACATCCAAAACAAGCTCTACTAATCTAACGTCAATCTTGTTTTTTATGACTCCCTCCACACCTAGGGCATCGCATCCCTCTATTTAGTTGAATATTTGTTAGGATTTGATGCCTCAAATTTGATTCACAGTAGAAAAGAATCAGTATCAGCATAGTAGTTGGACTAGCTCAGATATGGGATTGAGCTGGCTTGGGTTGAAATTGAGCTAGCTCGGATTGTAGTCGAGTCAGCCCTCTCAAATAGACAGAAAATAAGTATTTGAACAAGATGTAGTCGAGCCAACTCGACCTCTGATAGAGCCGGCTTGATGGAAGCAAATAGAATAGGATGGAATTTTCTATGTAGATTCGGATTGTGATTAATTCAAGAGATCTATGAGAGTTGGGCATGGACCACAGGATCCAGCAGCCATGGAGGGCTATGATCATGATCTGACAGCTGTGGACATGGTCAGAGTCTTGTTGGACTCGTATTGGGAGACAGAGTCATGTTAAGACTCCCTTGGATAGTTGATGTGAAGGTTCTTATCCTATTTAAAGATCTAAAATACTGTCGAGAGGAAGAAGCATAGAGAGGCTCTGGCAGCCATCGTGAGGAGCTCGGCAAAGTATCGAGCACATGCAACCCACGGAGCAGATGCAGGCGGAGCATCGAGGCAGAGCAGAGCATCAGATAGAGTGAGACAATGATCGTGTGAGTGGCCGTAAGGCATGATATAGCAACTTTCATAGAAAGCGTCCAAGGATGTCGAGGATCTTGGTACTAGCAGGCCAGTGAGAGAGTCTCTTTGGAGATTTTGAGAGAGCTTTTGTGAGGATAGCTTCTAGTTGAGATAGATTTATGTACAGTGAGTTGAGAGTGGGTGTTCTTCTCTTATACTTATTTTTTTCTTTCATAGTGAAGCTTTGCATACCCTATGGAGGCGAGCCTTTAGACTGATCCACGTACTTAATAATTTTTTTATTTTATTTTTTTTCTTTCTACCATGGTAATTGGGTACTAGATCCTCAATAAGTATTATTAGAGGAGTTGATATCATCAATAATTGGTATCAGAGCCAGATTGATATCGGGATAGATTACGGTGGTGGTGATTAAAATTGAATATGAAAGAAGACAAGCATAATCAAGATGGAGATCAACCATGAAGGATTGATCGATGCTCTCTTATACAAGGAGGAGCCATCTATATAGAAGATGCCAGCAAGAGCTCAGTGCGAGGTAGAGCTCTAGGTGGAGATGGATCGAACATAAAATGGAAGACTCGGAAGGATGAGCGACATCTCCAGAAGGCTACCTCGAGCAGGTAGGTGGAGCATGACACATGATGGAGAAAAAATCGAGTGGCTTAGCTCAACTCTCATGTTTTCCTATCTATGAGTAGCAGATGATTACTTCAAGGCATGGGGGCGAGAAGATCTAGAAGCTCTTAAGTCAAGTGGAGGTCGAATGTCGAGTCGAGTTAGAGATTGTTAGAATTTGACATCTCGAATTTGATCTATAGTAGAGAAGAATCAGTATCGGCACAGTAGTTGGGCTGGCTCGGATACAGGATCGAGCTAGCTTGGGCTGAGATCAAGCTTGCTCGGACCACAGTCGAGCTAGCCTCAGCTCAAATTGACTCAAACCACAGTCGAGCTAGCCCTCTCAGATAGACAAAAAGAAGATGTTCGTGTAAGATGCTGTCAAGCTAGCTCAACCTCTGATAGAGTTGACTTGATGAAAGCGAATAAAATATGATGGAATTTTCTATTTGGACTTGAATTATGATTAATCCAAGGGATCTACGAAAGTTGCGCATGGACCATAGGATCCAATGGTCATGGAGGACTGCGATCATGATCTCAAGGCTGTAGATATGGTCAAAGTGCTATTGGACTTGTATTGGAAGATAGAGTTGTGTTAGGACTCCCATGGATAGCTGATGTGAAGGTTCTCATCCTATTTAAAGGTCTAAGATGCTATGGAGAGGATGAAGCATAGAAAGGCTATGGCAGCCACCGAGAGGAGCTCGATAGAGTGCTGAGCACGTATAGCCCGTAGAGCAAACATAGGCAGAGCATCAAGGTAGAGTAGAGCGTCATGTAAAGTGAGATAATGATCGTGTGAGTGGTCGTAAGGCATGATGTAGCAACTTTCACAGGAAGCATCCAAGGACATCGAGGATCTTGGTACTGGCAAGCCTATAAGAGGGTCTTCTTAGGGATTCTGAGAGAGCTTTTGTGAGGATAGCTTTCAGTTGAGAGAGATTTATGTACAGTGAGTTAAGAGCGGATGTTCTTTTCTTGTACTTATTTTTCTCTTTCATAGTAGAGCTTTACATGCCCCTTGGAGGCGAGCCTTTAGGCTGATCCACGTACTTGATTATTTTCTTATTTTATTTTTATTCTTTCTTTCTGTCATAATAATTTGGTATTAGATCCTCAACAAGTGGTATTAGAGGAGTTGATATCACCAACAATATTAACCATAGGGTATTGAGTTTTTCTTCTCTTAATATAAGGATTAACTGTAGTTATCAAAAGATTTTTTTTCATCAATAATTCATGTGACATAGATCACTTTATAAAGCCTAGAAATTTAGCAACTATGAAGAAAATCCTGATTTTCGGACCAGGTTCGTTCAGATCTGATCAGATCAAGAGATATATTTCAAAAATTTTTTTCTTTGATCTCAATCAGATC
The DNA here is from genome assembly GCA_006176705.1 of Cocos nucifera. NCBI lineage: Eukaryota > Viridiplantae > Streptophyta > Magnoliopsida > Arecales > Arecaceae > Cocos > Cocos nucifera. The sequence goes on along the minus strand of QRFJ01000156.1, from coordinate 628,716 downwards.
TTGATATTTTCAGATCTGATTCTTATTATTTTAATAAATAAAATAAAATTAAGATAAATTAAATCAAATTTAATTTACCTTGATTTGGGTAATCCTATTACCCTGTTGATGATCCTGTATTGCAGCGGAAGGTTCTGGATCTAGCCACGCAAGCGCCTGGCCTCTACCGGTATCCACTCGGGTTGGATCTGGAGATCCTCTTCTTCTCTATCACGTCTCCAAAAATCAGATCTGGATCTGATCTGGAGGATCTTCAAAACTCCTTTTGAAGATCAGCAGTCGTCCTTTGCAGCAGCGCAGCCTTCTTAGCTTTTGATCGCCTTTTCTTGATCTGAATCGCACCAACCAAGGTCCAAAACTCTTTTGGACGTGGAGAGGAAGAGGGAGAAGGTGGTTTGGCATGGAGGAGGAGGGAGAGGCAGCCTTGGGGCATGGGAAATTTGAATTGCTCTTTGAGTTGGGCGCAGGGTCTTATTTATAGACTAAGCTGTGATCCAACTCCTCTTCTTCCCAACCAATCACAACCCTTTGTGAAATCAGATCTAAATCTGATTGGTGGGAATAGAGTCCCCTGGATTCCTCCTTAGAGGGCGCCTAAGACCAGTCAAAGTTGGTTCTTAGGAGAACTCTAATTGGAATCCAAAAAGGAGATGGAGTCCTTGTCCAACAAGGACTCCTAGGCGCCTCCAACTTGGGCACACGCCAAGGGTGGCGTGCGCCCTCCTCCTTGCCAGGTTCTGGCAGGGGGACAGGCCCCCACCAGCTCTCCAATAGGTGCATGACATGTGGTCAAAAGTCAAAGTGTCAATGGTCAACATTTGACCAGTCAAAGGTAGACTTTTGACCAAAGTCAAAGAACAAGAAATGGCAGGTGACCAAAAATGGCAGGTAATGTCTTACAAAATAAGACAACCTTTTCTGACTTGGACAACCTCCAGTCAGACCATATGAAGGCCTCTGATTGAGCACAAACTCCTTTGGCTCAGTCAGGACAACTTATTTATGATAGTAAAAGAAGAACGTTAGGTTCAATCGAGTGCTAGCACGATTTCCTTGAACCTAATTGAATCTCATTCAGATCAATTGAACTAGATCAGTTCAATTGATGATCACCAGATTCAAACCCTTGTTTGTGTGACCCAGTTAGGTTCAGTTCTGTATGGTAATGGGATATGTCATGATCTCTATCATCGACATCATCGAAACTCCTTTCGATGGATCAGAACTCTTCTGATTCGAACAGCTAGAATGATCGATCATCTAAATCATTCTAATTGCTCCCAAAATCCACCAGTGACACCTAGCAGTATATGGTGGCAACCCATCAGAGCTGAATGCGAACCTCTTGGTGCAGCTACCTGTGTGATTAAGTTCTTCTATCTTGAGCCCCGATCAGATTAGGGTTAAGGTGAACTCGTCAAACCCTAGTCTCTGTCATATGATGTAATCATTCGATTCGAGTCCAATGTGAAAATCTAAATAGAAACTCTTTCTATTATTTCACTCTGCCATGGCCATGGGACTTCTGGACTTGATTCTCATGATCATCATAGGGCTGCTCCTCTACCACCGAGGTAGATAGATTCCATCTTGATGCAATCCAGTTCCTACAATGAACATGCTATAGCCAACATACACCTCAGGGTTCCATATGGCTAGGAGACCGAGTAATGGTGTAGTCAAACTATAACACCCTCAAGGTGAACTGCCGATGCATCTCAGGTCAAAGAACCAGACACACTACTGCAGCATCGAGTCAGTCATTGACGAGAAGGTAGACTTCCTAATGACTACTCGAGGTGGTCACGCTCAGTGCCCTCGTTCTCTAACGAGTACCTGTACTCTCGCTCCGGTGTCTCCACACCGTAGACTCAAGACTCATCTACTAAAGAGAAGCGATTGTACACCAACCTTCCGGATCAATCACCATCCTCGTGATGATCCTATGGTCGGGAGCATTTTATGAGTTAATAATGATTATTCATGTCTTAAATTTTCAACTCTTGAAAATATGAATTATCATTACCATTAACTCAAAGGATGTATCACAGACACTAAATACACATATGTGATAGAAAATAACCCATTTTATTGATTATTAGTCAAAATTATAATTTTGCCCCTAGAAGTGTATTACAAGTGTCAGCCAATTCTGGCTTCTAGGGCACATATATCTAACAATCTCCCACTTGTCCTAAAGCCAATTGGCTACAAGTCTAAGTCCCATCTTCTCAAGGTGGGCTTCGATCTTCTGCTGGCCCAACGGCTTTGTAAGTGGGTCTGCCACATTATCTGCGGAGTTGACTCTCTTGACCTCGACGTAACCCTTCTCGAGGTAATCGCGGATGAGGTGGTATCGCCGCTCAATGTGCTTGGATTTTCTGGTGAGACCTCGGCTCCTTAGCAAGGGCTATGGCGCCATTGTTGTCGCAGTATAGAGGAATGGCATCTGATGGCATTACTCCAATTTCTGCAGCAAACTTCTTGTACCAGAATGCTTCCTTCGCAGCCTCTGATGCAGCGATATATTCTGCTTCCATGGTGGAATCTGCTATCACAGTTTGCTTGGAACTCTTCCAGCTGACAGCACCACCATTGCACACAAACAGACTCCCAGATGTCGACTTTCGATCATCTATATCGGACATGAAATCCGAGTCTGTGTATCCCTGGACTTGGAGTTCTCCATTACCAAAGACCAACATCATATCCTTAGTTCTTCTCAAGTACTTAAGGATACATTTCACAGAAGTCCAGTGTTCTTCACCTGGATTTGACTGATATCTGCTTGTGACACTCACAGCATGGGCTATATCAGGTCGTGTACATAGCATGGCATACATGAGGCTCCCTATTGCAGAAGCATAAGGGATCTTGCTCATGCGTTCTATTTCCTCAGGTGTGCTGGGGCACATCTTCTTGGAAAGATGAATACCATGTCTGAAGGGTATTAATCCCCTCTTAGAGTTTTCCATACTAAACCTCTTTAGTACTTTCCTCTATGTACATCTTCTGTGAAAGTCCTAGCATCCTATTCGGTCTATCCCTATAGACCTTAATTCCTAGAATAAAGGATGCTTCACCTAGGTCTTTCATGGAGAATTCCTTGGACAACCATAATCTTGACTGATGTCAACATGGGAATATCATTCCCAATAAGGAGGATGTCATCCACGTACAATACGAGGAAGACAACAGCGCTCCCACTGACCCTTTTGAAAACACATGGTTCCTCTTCATTTTTGATGAAACCAAACTTTTTGATCACATCATTGAAAACGAGTGTTCCAGCTCCGAGATGCTTGCTTAAGTCCATATATGGACCTTTGCAGCTTGCAAACCTTGTGATCAGTATCACTGGATGTGAAACCTAGCGGCTGTTCCATATAGATATCTTCCTCAAGATATCCATTTAAGAATGCCGTTTTCACGTCCATTTGCCATATTTCATAATCGAAATAGGCTGCAACGGCAAGCAATGTGCGGATGGATTTTAGCATAGCCACTGGGGAAAAGGTATCCTGATAGTCAATGCCCTTCGCGTTGACTATAACCTTTTGCCACTAGTCTAGCCTTGAATGTCTCCACATTCCCATCTGCACCAATCTTTCTCTTGAAGATCCATTTACACCCAATAGGTACTATACCTTCTGGTGGATCTACCAAGGTCCAGACTTGGTTTGAGTGCATCGAGTCAATTTCTGACTTGCATTGCCTCTAGCCATTTCTCGGAGTCGATATCTGATATCGCCTCGTTGTAGGTTTTGGGATCATCACCATGAGCACCATTACCTACGAGGAACATTTTCTCTACTTCCTCTGAAATAATACCTAAGTATCTTTCAGGGGGACGGGAAAACTCTTTCCGATCTACGAGGTGGAGGAGGTAGTGTTCTTATTGGCTCAACCTGATTTGGTTCCAATTGGTCCTTAGCTCGTTGTACTTGTGAGACTTTCTCATCAAGCTTAATCTGCTTTCCAATGCCGCTATCTTGAATAAACTATTTTTCAAGAAAGATGGCATGTCGACTCACAATCACATTGTGGTCTTCTGGAATGTAGAAATAGTATCCTAATGACTCTTTAGGATATCCTATGAATCGAGCTCTAAAGGACCTAAACTCTAACTTGTCCGCTTGTTGTCTTTTGACATGAGCCGGACAACCCCAAATTCTGAGATGACTCAGACTTGGTTTCTTACCGTGCCATATCTCATACGGTGTGGTAGGAACGGTTTTAGAGGGAACCCTATTCAGTAGATAAATTGAAGTTAACAATGAATGTCCCCAAAGAAAATCAGGGAGGTCTGTGAAGCTCATCATGGATCGAACCATATCCAATAGAGTCCGATTTCTCCATTCTGAAACCCCGTTGAGTTGAGGTGTTCCTGGTGGAGTCCATTGAGAGACTATGCCATTTTCCTTGAGATAGTCTAGGAATTTTCCCGGCTAAGGTATTCACCTCCTCGATCTGATCGAAGAACCTTAATGGGTTTTTCAGTTTGTTTTTCTACTTCATGTCTGAATTCTTTGAACTTTTCAAAAGCTTCAGACTTGTGTCTCATAAGATACACATACCCATACCTAGACAGATCATCGGTAAAGGTAATGAAGTAGACAAAATTGCCTCTAGCCGGCACATCAAATGGGCCGCACACATCAGTATGTACTAGGGCAAGGAGATCTGTGGCCCTCTCCCCATGTCCAACAAAAGGGAGTTTAGTCATTTTGCCTTGAAGACAAGATTCACAAGTTGGATATGACTCAAAAGTCAATGGACTCAATAGCCCATTTTTCTCCAATTTGTTGATCCTATCTTCTGCTATATGACCTAATCTCAGGTGCCATAGATATCTGTCGTTTGGACTATCCCTAGGTCGTTTGGCATTCACGTTTTGCTCGATAGTTAGAACAGGTACATCAATATGTAGCTGATAAAGACCATTAATAAGGAAACCATTTGCAATTTTATTTCTTTCATAAAGAATGTTACAATGGTCCTTAAAGAAGGTGATCACATAAGCCTTCTTGTGCTAAGCATGAAACAGAAATCAAATTCCTGCTAGCTGCAGGCACATAATAACAGTCTTTCAAAACTAAGTCTAAACCAGATGGTAATCGAAGAGGGTATGTTCCCACGGCTACTGCAGCAACTCTTGCTCCATTACCGATGCGTAGGATCATGTCTCCATCCCTCAGCCTCCTGCTATCCTCAAGACCCTGCATAGAAGTGCACAGATGAGCACTAGAACCAGAGTCAAGCACCCAACTGGATGCAGAAGAAACCGTAAGGTTAGACTCAATAACGAGCATACCTCCAGAAGGACCTTCCTTCTTGTTCTTCAGGGTGGCCAGGTAAGTAGGGCAGTTCCGCTTCCAATGGCCGTCGCTGTTGCAATGCAATGGAAACACTTTCCTTTGACATCGACCTTTTTCTTCTTCGGCTCTGCCTTCTTCTTCTTTGATCCTTCCACCTTTTGCTTTTTCACAGACTTCTTTTTCTTTCCATAAGACTTTCTTTTGGAAGAAGTCCGTTCCATAGCAAGAACTGAGCCTTTAGAACCTTTCATAGAAAGCTCAGCGGTAACCAGCATATTCATTAATTCGGCCAAGGAATTTTGAAGTTTATGCATGTGGTAATTCATGATGAATTGCCCATATGCATCAGTCAAGGATTGCAGAATAATATCGTTCTGCAGATCCAAGTCCTAACTTCACACCGAGCTTCTCAAGCTCTTCCATGTCCTTGATCATTGTCAGACAGTGATCTTGGACTGACTGCCCATCACGCATCTTAGCCTTAAAAAGTCATTTTCGTGACTTGATATTTGGCTGCGCGACTCTGTTCACCAAACATCTCCTGCAGGTGAGCCAACATTTGGCGAGCAGTCCCGATATCTTCATGTTGGCGCTGGAGCTCATCAGACATCGAGCCCAACATGTAATATCTGGCCTTATTATCTTCGTCTATCCATTTTTCCAGAGACGCTCTCTGTTCAGTGGATGGACGGAGCTGGTAAGGTGGGAGGGTCCTGGTGGTCCAAAACATGGGTTAACTTCTCAGAACCCAAAATAATTTTGTAGTTCCTGAGCCAATCTTTATAATTGGGTCCAGTCAGTCTATGTGTGTCCAGGATACGTGCCAATGGGTTGGACGCAGACATTTTTCTGTAGAGAGTCAAAGATTCTAGTTAGATACTGTAATTTTGACTTGACCAATTTATTTAGGGATTTTATTTTTAAACAAATTAGCTCCCACTATTTTCTCGGATCCCTACACTCCCTCTGTAGAGATGCAAAAATCTCCACGATTAATGATTTCTAGTGGGTGGTGCGGTCTCACCAACTGACTCATCACCTCACCTAACAGTTATTGGTGATGGGTTAGCCAATGAGTGAACAACTCTTGTTCAATGATTCTCTAATCATGGTGCACCCAAACTTGGTCTCTAATTCATGAATCTCACCGTATCCGGAAATATTGATCCACTCCTTAGTTAAGTCAGACCCACCATTTGCATAGACTGGGTTCCTAATTGAGTCTCTCACCGTATCCAAAATATTGAGCCCAACTCATCCTCCAGCCCATAGCATCCAATGCCTAATAGACATGGTTGCATCTTTTCCCGGTGCAACTGAGCCACTGTATCCAGCCGAGAACAATCAACCCCGGGAAGGGCCCGCACATCTACAATGGTGGAAGACCTCAGACTTAATCTTTTCTTAGGGAGAATTGATTCAGGTCTCATTAAACTAGACTTGGTCTTAGTCATAACAATTATGACTAACCTAGTGGCATGGGTTAGCTCGGATTATTGACCACCTCAGATCAGAACTGTGTCAACAGATATGGCCAGGTAAGTGAGACCGGTGGAAGGAATATGCCATTAACTCGTACAAGAACGCATTCAGGTCGAGTAGCTTCCAATTAAAAACCAGTCGGTCGTATGTGCCAAACTTACCTTAGACACCAAATTGTTGAGTCAGAACCAATTGGGTTAGCCTACAATCCAGACTCTAACCTCTGAGCTAATTAGGTCTTGCTTGATCGTGACTCGATCTTGACCCAGACTTAATCCTATTAGGCTGGTCAATTTAAGCATTGTTGATCCCATCTAACCAACTCTTGATTCGGTTTGATCAACCGCTTAGACCTAATTGAGCTACCCAAGCCCGAACCCAGTATTATGAATATGTCTTAGATCTGAAATTCTCAATTTTAGACCTAATTAATATTCCATAAATCTTAATTCTTAATTAAGTAGGGTTCATAAACAAAATATGCACAATAAATCCTAGGGTTTCAGGATCTAGGGTTTTGCAGAAAGTAAGTTTTGGGTTTCTGATTAAGGACGAACACGCAGCACCCCTACACATCATAAGAACACCCCATCGAATGGGAAGAGAGGGCCTTTAAACCCTTCTTCGTTCTTATGACCGGACGGCCAAGAGGAACGCCTTAATCAGGAACATGCAATACTACAAAACAGTTTTAGATCTATATCATATATCTCATATACAAATTAGATCTAATCATGGCATATTTTGCATACATCTCATGTATCGAATCATGCATATTTTTCAGATCTAAATTATCTCATAATAATCTAAAAAATTAGATTTAAATTGATCTAATCAAAATAAATTCTAATCTAGATAACAATTATGTAGAACTATTCTACAACTAGTCTAGACATGCATCAATCATATCTCATATGATATTTAAAATTAAATAATTTTTATTTGCTATTTTTTAGATGTTATTATAACACTTATAATATCAAAAAATAGTAAATAAAATAGATCTAAAATATGATTTAATCAGATTAAAAATCAAAAACATGCAAGACTATTCTATAGAACTATTCTATTTTAGAACTAGTCATGCATATTTTCTAATCTTAGATCCAAATCATTTAATTTTAATTTTTTTTCTGATTTTAGATCTGATCACATCTCATGTGACATCTGAAATCACTTATTTTCTAATTAAAATAAATTTAAAATTAGATCTAAATAATTTAGAACCATGGCTCTGATACCAGTTGAAGGAAAATCCTGATTTTCGGATCCAGGTTCGTTCAGATCTGATCAGATCAAGAGATATATTTCAAAAATTTTTTTCTTTGATCTAATCAGATCTTGATATTTTAGATCTGATTCTTATTATTTTAAAATAAAATAAAATTTAAGATAAATTAAATCAAATTTAATTTACCTTGATTTGGGTAATCCTATTACCCTGTTGATGATCCTGTATTGCAGCGGAAGGTTCTGGATCTAGCCACGCAAGCGCCTGGCCTCTACCGGTATCCACTCAGGTTGGATCTGGAGATCCTCTTCTTCTCTATCACATCTCCAAAAATTAGATCTGGATCTGATCTGGAGGATCTTCAAAACTTCTTTTGAAGATCAGCAGTCGTCCTTTGCAGCAGCAGCGCAGCCTTCTTAGCTTTTGATCGCCTTTCTTTGATCTGGATCGCACCAACCAAGGTCCAAAACTCCTTTTGGACGTGGAGAGGAGAGGGAGAAGGTGGTTTGGCATGGAGGAAGGAGGGGAGAGGCAGCCTTGGGGCATGGGAATTTGAATTCTCTTTGAGTTGGGCGCAGGGTCTTATTTATAGACTAAGCTGTGATCCAACTCCTCTTCTTCCCAACCAATCACAACCCTTTGTGAAATCAGATCTAAATCTGATTGGTGGGAATAGAGTCCCCTGGATTCCTCCTTAGAGGGTGCCTAAGACCAGTCAAAGTTGGTTCTTAGGAGAACTCTAATTGGAATCCAAAAAGGAGATGGAGTCCTTGTCCAACAAGGACTCCTAGGCGCCTCCAACTTGGGCACACGCCAAGGGTGGCGTGCGCCCTTCCTCCTTGCCAGGTTCTGGCAGGGGGACAGGCCCCCACCAGCTCTCCAATAGGTGCATGACATGTGGTCAAAAGTCAAAGTGTCAATGGTCAACGTTTGACCAGTCAAAGGTAGACTTTTGACCAAAGTCAAAGAACAAGAAATGGCAGGTGACCAAAAATGGCAGGTAATGTCTTACAAAATAAGACAACCTTTTCTGACTTGGACAACCTCCAGTCAGACCATATGAAGGCCTCTGATTGAGCACAAACTCCTTTGGCTCAGTCAGGACAACTTATTTATGATAGTAAAAGAAGAACGTTAGGTTCAATCGAGTGCTAGCACGATTTTCCTTGAACCTAATTGAATCTCATTCAGATCAATTGAACTAGATCAGTTCAATTGATGATCACCAGATTCAAACCCTTGTTTGTGTGACCCAGTTAGGTTCAGTTCTGTATGGTAATGGGATATGTCATGATCTCTATCATCGACATCATCGAAACTCCTTTCGATGGATCAGAACTCTTCTGATTCGAACAGCTAGAATGATCGATCATCTAAATCATTCTAATTGCTCCCAAAATCCACCAGTGACACCTAGCAGTATATGGTGGCAACCCATCAGAGCTGAATGCGAACCTCTTGGTGCAGCTACCTGTGTGATTAAGTTCTTCTATCTTGAGCCCCGATCAGATTAGGGTTAAGGTGAACTCGTCAAACCCTAGTCTCTGTCATATGATGTAATCATTCGATTCAAAGTCCAATGTGAAAACTCTAAATAGAAACTCTTTCTATTATTTCACTCTGCCATGGCCATGGACTTCTGGACTTGATTCTCATGATCATCATAGGGCTGCTCCTCTACCACCGAGGTAGATAGATTCCATCTTGATGCAATCCAGTTCCTACAATGAACATGCTATAGCCAACATACACCTCAGGGTTCCATATGGCTAGGAGATCGAGTAATGGTGTAGTCAAACTATAACACCCTCAAGGTGAACTGCCGATGCATCTCAGGTCAAAGAACCAGACACACTACTGCAGCATCGAGTCAGTCATTGACGAGAAGGTAGACTCCTAATGACTACTCGAGGTGGTCACGCTCAGTGCCCTCGTTTCTCTAACGAGTACCTGTACTCTCGCTCGGTGTCTCCACACCGTAGACTCAAGACTCATCTACTAAAGAGAAGCGATTGTACACCAACCTTCCGGATCAATCACCATCCTCGTGATGATCCTATGGTCGGGAGCATTTTATGAGTTAATAATGATTATTCATGTCTTAAATTTTCAACTCTTGAAAATATGAATTATCATTACCATTAACTCAAAGGATGTATCACAGACACTAAATACACATATGTGATAGAAAATAACCCATTTTATTGATTATTAGTCAAAATTATAATTTTGCCCCTAGAAGTGTATTACAAGTGTCAGCCAATTCTGGCTTCTAGGGCACATATATCTAACAAAATTATATCTGAATTTGCTGGCTCTACTCCAATAGGGACAAAGGCAACGTAATTTAGCCTCCTTCAAACATGTTTCGTCTCCAAGTAAATTACTTTCCAGCGAACACTCTTGGAAAAGTATTTGGTATAGAAAACTTCTTCGAATATCTCCCAAGTAATGGCCACATTAGGTCTACATTTGTGTTCTTCTAACAACCACCAATCATATGCACTTTCTTGGAGAAGATAAGAAGAATAATTGACCTGTTCTTTCTCAGTGCACCTATAAACTTTAAAAGCCTTCTCAATTTCTGTTAATCATTTGTCTACCTCCAACGAATTGGTTGTCCTAGAAAATGGTGACAAAGCTATAGATTTAAAATCAGCAAAACTACCAGATCTCCTTGGTCTATATGGTGTTGGTTGATTTTGTTGTAGTTGTAGATTCTATTGTTTCAACTTTGGTTGTTTCTATTGTTGCATATGTAACTGCTGTTGCTACATTTGCACTACCTCTAAAAGGTTCATATTAATTGAACTAATTTCTTTTGAGTACTCTCGATAGAACCTCTTATATTAGATAGATCAACCAGATCCTTCTGTTGGCAAGTGCCACCATCCTATGAACTCTCACTAATTTGATTAACTTTGGCACGATGTCCCATTCTGATATAATAAACAATAATAATAGGAGTTTATAAATTTCTAGGTAGCTGAGATAACACTATAAGAAAATAGAATATTAGCGATGATATTTTTATCGTCGTTAATGGTGGATATTAGCGATGATAATTTTACCATCGCTAATAATCCTTTTTACTGACAGCTTTAGCAATGAAAGTTTGCCATCGCTAATAGTTATTAGCGATGGCGGTAGCAACGGCAATGCCATCACTATAGTTATTAGTGACAGTATTAGCAACGATAAATAATCATTGCTAATACTAAATAATTTTATTTTTTAAATTAAATTTTTTTATTATTATTATCGATGATAAATAATTATTAGCAATGATATTTTGCCATCACTAATAAAAATTATTTTTTTTTTAAATTTAATTTTATTATTATTAGTGATGGCAGATACTTATTAGCGATGGCATTTTGTCATCGCTAACAATATTTTTATTGATGGTAAATAGTGACCAAATAATCTACCATCATAAAAATTAAAAAAATTATTAGCGATGGCAAGTTTGGCTTTTAGCGATGGCAAGGTGCGTCATTAGTAAAAATTATTTTTTTTATATTAGTTCTAATATTATTAATGATAGAAGATTATTATTAGCAATGTCTGTCGCTAATACTAAAGTAATTTTATTTTTTTATCAATGGCTATTAGCGACGGTAGAAAGAATATTAGCAATGGCAAAAGTCGACACTAATGATTATTAGCGATGATGATATTAGCGATAGAAATCCACATTATAAAAAAAATTAATTTATTAAATTTATTAGTGACAGTATAAGAAGTATTAGAGATGGTAAATACCATCGCTAATATTCTTTAACGATGGCATTATTAACGATAAAAATAGCCATTATAAATAATAAAAATAATTTTTTAATTTATCATAATTGTTAGCATTAGTGATGGCATATTGACGATGGATATTGCCATCGCAAAAAAAATATATTTATTAAATTTATTAGCGATGTCAAATAAAGTAATAGTGACTAGAGTTATCGTTGTTAATAATCATTAGCGATGGCACTATTTTCGATGAAGTTGCCATTGTAAAAAATATATTTTTTTATTTTTCTAAATATGATATAATTTTAGAATTTAAAGCTCATCTTTTTTATTCATTATCTAAATAATTATTGTTAGAGTATCATCGCAAAAGATCATCTCGATCTGATAGCCCTAGCTATGTCGATCAATAAAATTTAATTTCAATGGTTATGAATGATCGCTTGATGATTTGATAGATAGAGACCACCGATGAATTCAAAAACTTATAATGATGATCTTAATAATATTTATAGGATGCTATTAAAATTTTACTTCAATCAGACATCATTATTATGATCAATTTAGAATGAAATTATTTCAATCGTTAAATAAAAATGAGTGATTAAAAGGTCAAATGACGTCCAATCAAGATAATTTTTTAGATAAATGATCTATACTACTACTTTAATCATTTATATGGTAGCGATCATAAAATCCAAACCATGCGTATATGAACAATCCAAAATAATATATCTCTTGATGTTCATTCTTAAAGTCTTTAAGTAATTATACTTATACTTTTGTAAGATCTACTTAACGTAGATGATTCATATATATGATAGAAAATATTGGTATAGAATCTAATCGATGTCGGATCGAGCTGGAGTCGAGGAAGATGAGGTCACCGTCAGTAACCTGCAAAATAAAGTTTCATCCGGAGTCGATGGTGGTGGCTCCGATAGGATCCTTCGATGATCAAGTCAGCTCTTCTGACTAACTGAAATGGAGTGCTTAGAAAAGAATTTTGCAGAGTTTCAGAAAGGAGAAGAGAGCTTAGAAAAAATATATCTAAAGGGTTTCTTTTGTAGATGAAGGTCGGAGCTGATAATGACAGCCATAGCTGTCTGGTAGCTGGCTGCTCGAAGCTACGTGAGAGGGGCATCGCCTGCAGCAGACTGATAGTGATAGTCATAGCCATTCGATAGCTGGTAACTCAGAGCCACGTGAAAGGAGCATCGCCTATAGTAGACTGATAGCGACAGTTGTAGCTGTCCAGTACTAAGCCGCTCGAGGCCATGTGGGATTCGATATGGAGAGAAAGAGGTGTCGTTAAACTGATAGTGACCATTCATTGAGATTTAATAATCGAAGTTTGGAGAAAGCAGGCGTTGGTCAGTGAAGAGCTTTGACGTATATCAATTTTAGAGGAGTTCGGACTCCTAAAGGGGATACGGCTAAAGGGGATCATCTGAAAGGAATGCTAGCTAAAATCTGGAAGCAATCCATTGGAGGAATCCAACTAAAGGAGAAGTCGGATAGAAGTTTGGCTACTATAGAAATCTAACTAAAAAAAAAATTCGAAAGAAGTTTGGCTCCTGTAGGCATCCGACTGAAGGAGGAGTCCGAAAGAAGTTTGGCTACTAGAGAAACTTGACTGAAGAAAAAATTTGAAAGAAGTTTGACTCTTGAAGAAACTTGACTGAAGGAGGAATCTGGAAGGAGTCTGGCTCCTGTAGAAATCAGACTGAAGGAGGAGTTTGGCTTCTGTAGACATTCGACTGAAGGAGAGATCCGGAAGGAGTTCGGCTCCTAGAGGAGTTCGACTGAAGGAGAAGTCCATATGGAGTTCAGCTACTGTAGAAATCTGACTAAAGGAGGAGTTTGAAAGAAGTTTGGCTCTTGAAGAAATCTGACTGAAGGAGAATTCAAAAGGAGTTTGGCTTCTATAGGCATTCATCTGAAGGAGAGATTTGGAAGGAGTTTGACTCATGTAGGCATCCGACTGAAAGAGAGATCCGGAAGGAGTTTTGGCTCCTAGAGGAGTCCATCTGAAGGAGAGATTTGAAAGGAGTTTGGCTTCCGTAGGCATCCGACTGAAGGAGAGATCCGAAAAAAGTTTGGCTCATGTAGGCATCCAACTGAAGAAGAGATCCAAAAGGAGTTCGGCTCCTAGAGGAGTCCGATTAAAGGAGAAGTTCGAAAGAAGTTCAGCTCTTGTAGGCATCTGTTTGAAGGAGAGATCCGGAAGGAGTTCGATTCCTGAAGGAGTCTGACTGAAGGAGAAGTTCGAAAGGAGTTTGGCTACTATAGAAATCCAACTGAAGGAGGAGTTTGAAGAAGTTCGGCTCCTAGAGGAATTCGACTAAAGAAGAAATTCGAAAGGAGTTCGGCTCTTATAGGCATCCGTCTGAAGGAGAGATCCAAAAGGAGTTTGGCTCCTATAGTCATCCGTTTGAAGGAGAGATCTGGAAGGAGTTCGGCTCTTGTAAGCATCCGACTGAAGAAGAAGTTCGGAAGGAGTTCGACTTCTATAGGCATCCACTTGAAGGAGAGATCCAGAAGGAGTTCGGCTTCCATAGGCATCCGACTGAAGGAGTGATCCAGAAGGAGTTCGGCTCCTGGAGGAGTCCGACTGAGGGAGAAGTCCTAGAGGAGTTCGATCACTGGAGGAGTTCGATTGGGGCTCGACCACTAAGGAGTTCGGTTGGCTGAAAGAATTCGGCTAAGATTTGGCCACTGGAGGAGTTCGGTTAGGGTCTGACCGCTGAAGGAGAATTTTCGATCAAAGCTCTTCCATGATTACCAACTGCATTAGGGTAAGTATCAGGCTGGACTTCGGTAGGAGCGGGATTTATCCCCAATAATAGTCCCTCTACTTTCGAGTTTGAAATTCGAAGGAAGAGAGTACAAAAAAGATGACTATCGAAGTCCTTTTTTGGGCTTTACATCCATTGAGGTTAAATCTCGAAGAAAATCTTATCTCCTATCGAGGTTGAAGGAGATCTTATCTCCTATTGATGTTGAAGCTCAAGGAGATCTTATCTCCAGTCGAGGTTGAGGTTAAAGAAAATCTTATCTTCTATTGAAGTTGATGTTGAAGCTCGGGAGAGATATTATCTTCAGCCGAGGTTGAAGGAGATCTTATCTCCTATTGAAGTTGATGTTGAAACACGGAGGAGATCTTATCTTCAGCTAAGGTTGAAGGAGATCTTATCTTTTATTGAAGTTGAAGTTGGATTTGAAGCTCGGGGAGATCTTATCTCCAGCCGAGGTTGAAGTTGAATGCTCGGGAGAGATCTTATCTCCAACCGAGGTTGAAGGAGATCTTATCTCCTATTGACGTTATGGTTGAAGCTCGGGAAAGATCTTATCTCCAATCGAGGTTGAGGTTGAAGGAGATCTTATCACCTGTTGAAGTTGATGTTCAAGCTCGAAGGAGATCTTATCTCCAACCGAGGTTGAAGGAGATTTTATCTCCTATTGAAGTTGAAGTTGAATTTGAAGCTCGGGGGAGATCTTATCTCCAGTCGAGATTGAAGTTAAAGCTCGGAGGAGATCTTATCTCCAACCGAGGTTGAAGGACTTCAACTTGCTGATGTTAGGACGAGGTTCTCCTCTTGTTCCCAATAGGCTACGGAGCGTATTTAGGGTTGTTGTCAGGGCCTCTCTTCTCACCTCATCTAAAATGAACGAGGCCTTCAACTTTGCTTCCATTAGGATAAGGTTCTCCTCCTATTCCTAATGGATCGTGGGGGCACATAAGGACCGTTGTTAGGGCCTCTTCCCCCATCTCGTCTAAAATGAATGAGGTCTTTAACTTTGCTTGCATTAGGACGAGGTTCTCCTCCTGTTCCTAATGGACTCTAGGGTCACATAAGGGCCATTGTCAAGGCCTCTCCCTCCATCTCATCTAAAATAAACGAGGCCTTCGACTTTGCTTGCATTAGGATGAGGATTCTCCTCCTATTCCTAACAAATGGGCTGTGGGGGCACATATGGGCCATTGTCAGGGCCTCTCCTTCCATCTCATCTAAAATGAACGAGGCCTTCGACTTTGCTTGCGTTAGGACGAGGTTCTCCTCCTATTCCTAACAGGCTGGGGGCACATAAGGAACCATTGTCAGGGCCTCTCCCCTCATCTCATCTAAAATGAGTGAGGCCTTCGACTTTGCTTGCGTTAGGATGAGGTTCTCCTCCTATTTCTAATGGACTATGGGGGCACATAAGGGCCGTTATCAGAGCCTCTCCCTCCATCTCATCTAAAATGAATGAGGCCATCGACTTTGCTCGCTTTACGATGAGATTTTTCTCCTATTCCTAACAGACTATAGGAGCACATAAGGATCATTATCAGGGTCTCTTCCCTCATCTCGTCTAAAATGAATGAGACCTTCAATTTGCTCATGTTAGGATGAGATTCTCCTCTTGTTCCTAACATGGCCACTATTGATTGCTTCTTTCCTATCATCAGATTATTTTTGCATCGAGAAACAATAATGTTGAAATGAAGGAGTTTTATTAAAGAAAAATTATCGGTAGTATATTGTCAAATTCTCTGAGTTTCAAGATCATGGGAGCATTGTTCCTCCAAGGTTCTTCAGGCAATTAGTTTTAGGCCGAACAACCTCTTCTATTTCATATGGGTCTTTTCAATTCAGGGCAAGCTTCTCTTGGCTCTCAGGTTGAGAGATGGCGGCTAGCCGAAGTACTAAGCCCCCCCAGAGATAGCATTGATGATATCGAAAGATGATCGATCTCCTTATTGATTCTTCCTCATTGGTGGTTCTAGCTACGGTAGCGCCATTGGCTTACTTCAGGCCAACGTCCGTGGAGCATTGAGGGGGGCGTAGTTATGAAACCTTCAAGAGAGGAGCTTCTTCGCGCCCTTCCGTCGGGACTTCTTTGACGATGAGCTCAAAGAGGAGTTCGGGCTCGCTTGCACTCGAGGAGAGTTTGTGGGTGCGGCCAAACATCATTCGGTCCTCCATCGACGGTGAGTTTATGCCGCTCTTCTGCGGCTTCCTCATCCTTCAACTTGAAGGCTTCTTCCACTCGGGTATATCCCTCAGCACGAACTAGTAGATCGATAAAGTTCTTAGGATACTTCTTCTCCAAGGAGAATAGTAAATTGTTCTTCTGAAGACCATCCTTGAGTAAGGCCATCGCAACTGACTGGTCTAGGATTCGAACCTCCAACACGGCAGCATTAAACAGGGTGACATAAGTTCGGATAGATTTCTCCTCCTTCTACTTGATGTTCATCAAAGAATTTGAATCTTGGCATGGACGCCGGCTGCTGACGAAGTGAGCCACAAATTGATAGCTCATCTAGTCAAAGAAGAGGATCGTACCCAACTTCAACATCGAGTATCAGTTTCTTACTGCTTCCTCTAAGGTAGATGGGAAAGCTCGGCATAATATGGCATCTGGTGCACCATGAAGTAGCATCATGGTCTGGAAGGCTTTCAGATGATCGACTGGATCAGAGGTTCCATCGTAGCTTTCAAATTAGAAGAGCTTGAAGTTTGGCAGAATTGGTTCCTGCATAATCCTCTAGGAAAAAGAAGGATCAGTGCGAATATTATCACTGTGTGAGGAGGGAGTATGACAGAGCTCTTCGATTTGTCGACTCATTTCTAGGAGCTTTTGATCCAGGAGATCTTTACGATCATTGATCTCCAGGATTTTTGGATGGAACGAGTGTGAAGCTTCCTCCTGAGTTGAGTCATGGTCCGAGCAAGGGCCCTCCATCCTCTGCTTCTCCTTTTCAAAGATCAGAGGTTGGATAGCCCAAGTCGGACCGTGGGGCTCCAAAGAAGCCTGCTTCAATCGAATCGATGTCGGAGCCTATCGATGTATGGCTTGCACCTCCTCCATGAGATCGCGAACCTATTGGACAAGCATGTTGAATTGCTCCACATCTATCATGGTTGCCGGTGGAGGAGGATGTTGAAGCACCAGCGATGGAGCAGGGACAGACAGATCTAGCCCAGATCTGATGGCAGAAGTGATAGATCTTCGGGTAGTCACCCTCTTTGGAGGTATTTCTCTGGATTGAGGGAGAGGATGGAGATGGACCTTGGAGAAGAATCTCCATAGGGTCGACTGAGCACTCCTTTAAGAACAAGGATACCTCAAGAATAGAGGGTCCTTCTTTTAGCGCCAATCCTATTGGTGTAGAATCTAATCGATGTCGTATCGAGCTGGAGTCGAGAAAGATGAGGTCACCGTTGGTGACCTACAAAATAAAGTTCTATCCGAAGTCGGTGGTGGTGGCTCCGGTAGGACCCTCCGATGATCAAGTCAGCTCTTCTGACCAACAAAAATGGAGTGCTTAGGAAAGAGTTTCGTAGAGTTTCGAAAAGAAGAAGAGAGCTTGGAGAAAATGTAATTGAAAGATTTCTTTTGTAGATGGAGCCCAGAGCTGATAGTGACAGCTGTAGCTATCTAGTAGTTGGCCGCTCGAGGACGTATGAGAGGGGCACCGCTTGCAGCAGACTAATAGTGGCAGCTGTAGTCGTTTGATAGTTGGCCGCTCAGGATCACATGAGAGGGGCGCCGTCTGTAGCAGACTGATGGCGACAGTCGTAGCTGTCTGGTACTGAGCCACTCAAGGCCACATGGAATTTGGTATGGAGAGGGGGAGGTGTCGTCAGACTGATAGTGACCGTTCGTTGAGATTCAATAATTGAAGTTCGGAGGAAGCAGGCATTGATTGGTGAAGAGCTTTGACATATATCAATTTCAGAGGAGTTTGGACTCCTAAAGGGGATACGGCTAGAGAAAATCATCTGGAAGGAATGCTAGCTAAAATCTAGAAGCAATCCACTGAAGAAATCCAACTGAAGGAGAAGTCCGGGAGGAGTTCGGCTACTATAGAAATTTGATTGAAGGAGGAGTTTGGCTCCTGTAGGCATCAGACTAAAGGAGGAGTCTGAAAGAAGTTCAGCTCCTGACGAAACTTGACTGAAGAAAAAATTCAGAAGGAGTTCAGCTCCTGGAGGAATCTGACTAAAGGAGGAGTTCGGAAGGAGTTCAGCTCTTATAGAAATCCAACTGAAGGATGAATCCGGAAGGAGTTTGCCTCCTGGAGAAACTTGATTGAAGAAGAAATCTGAAAGAAGTCTGGCTCCTATAGAAATCCAACTAAAGGAGGAGTCCGAAAGGAGTTTAGCTCTTGTAGGCATTCAACTGAAAGAGAGATTTAGAAGTAGTTTAGCTCCTGGAGGAGTCCAATCGAAGGAGAAGTTCGAAAGAAGTTCGACTACTTAAGAAATCTGACTGAAGGAGTCTGAAAGAAGTTTGGCTCCCGAAGGAATCTAACTAAAGAAGAAATTCGAAAGGAGTTTGGCTTCTGTAGGCATCCATCTGAAGGAGAGATCTGAAAGGAGTTCGGCTCATGTAGACACCCGACTGAAGGAGAGATCCAGAAGGAGTTCAGCTCTTGGAGGAGTCCGTCTGAAGGAGAAATCTGAAAGAAGTTTGGCTTCTGTAGGCATCCAACTGAAGGAGAGATCCAGAAGGAGTTTGGCTCATGCAAGCATCCGACTGAAGAAGAGATTCTAAAGGAGTTTGGCTCCTGAAGGAGTTCAGCTCCTGTAGGCATCCGTCTAAAGTAGAGATCCAGAAGGAGTTCGGCTCCTAGAGGAGTTCGACTGAAGGAGAAGTTCGGAAGGAGTTCGACTACTATAGAAATCCGACTGAAGGAGGAGTCCGGAAGGTGTTCTGCTTCTGGAGGAATCCGACTGAAGAAGAAATCCAGAAGAAGTTCAGCTCCTATAGGCATCCATTTGAAGGAGAGATCCGAAAGAAGTTTGGCTCCTATAGATATCCGTCTGAAGGAGAGATCTGGAAGGAGTTTGGCTCCTGTAGGCATCCTACTGAAGAAGAAGTTTGGGAGGAGTTCGGCTCCTATAGTCATTCATCTCAAGGAGAGATCCAAAAGAAGTTTGGCTCCTGTAGGCATCTGACTGAAGGATTAATCCAGAAGGAGTTTGGCTCCTGGAGGAGTCCGACTGAGAGAGAAGTTCTGGAGGAGTTTGGCCACTGGAGGAGTTTGGCTGGGGCTCGACTGCTGAGGAGTTCGATCGGCTGAAGGTGTTCGGTTATGGTTTGGCTGCTGTAACAGTTCAGCTGGCTGAAGGATTTTGGCTAAGATTTGGCCGCTGAAGGAGTTCGACTGGGGTTTGACCGCTAGAGGAGAATTTTTGATCGAAGCTCTTCCATGATTACCAGCTGCATTAGGCTAAGTATCAGGTTGGGCTTTGGTAGGAGCGGAATTTATCTCCAACAGAAAACATGCAGGGTTTCATGCATAGATTTCGAAACTTTTTCAAAATAAAGAGCAGCGGAAGATATAGATTAAACTATTTAATCTACAACATGCATGTAATCAAATTACAAAATCCTACATCAAGGATCTATAACATGTTATGATGCAAATATAAATCTAAAATTAAATTAATCCTAAGTGGTATTGATCATATTAATACCTAGATCTAGAACAATTCTAGATCTAACCCTAGATCACATCTAGGTCACCAAGAGATCAGATCTCTTATTTTTGCATGGGTTGAGAACTTCGTGGTTGAATCCGTTGTTGCCTTTAGAGCCGCACATACATCCGACCTCTACAGGTGATCCACACGAACCTACAATACAGATCAAAGGTTCATCGAACGAAGATCCGCTCGAAGTGCTAGCTTCTCGTGGATCCCTCCTGATGGTTAATCAAATACATGTTCTTCGGATCTCTTGGACAATCTAATAGATGAAGAACATGAGGAGGAATGAGGAAGGAATCTAACCCTTGGATCTCCCATAAAACAAAAATAAAAAGACATATAGAATAAACCTTAGGAGAGGATAAATCTTCTTCTTCAGGACATCAATGGTTGATATCTTGAAAATATTTATTATGCTAGGTTCGGAGGAGACCTTCTTTGAATTTTTTTCTAATTTTTCAGATATCATACCCTCAGATTTTTCTCATAAAAATCTTATAAATAAAATTGAGAAGAAGGGCTCTCAAGAAAATCCTAAGAGAAGACCTTCTCTTCTTCTTCTCGCATCAGGACATGATCATATCATGTCCAAAAATGATCACCATGCCCCAACACCTTGGAGCATAGATTCCATGCCCTCTTCATCTCTCTCTCTCTCTCTCTCTTAGATCTTTATGATATAAAAATTACATAAAATAATGAAGAAGAAGATACTTAAAAGAAAATAAAGAGAAGATAATCTTCTCTTACCTTTATGCCTTCATGACATCAACGATTGATGTCCAGATGAAGACCTTCTTCCTAAGAATTTTGGCACCATCTTTCCTCAAACCCTTCCTCTCTCTCTCTCTCTCTCTCAAATTTTTATCATATAAAAATTATAAATAAAATAGGAAGAGAGAAATATAAAAGAAAAATATAAGAGAACACAATCTTCTCTTACCTTATCTCTTTAAGACATCAACCTTTGATATCTTAATTGAGGGCTTTTATCCTTGAATCTTGGCACCACAAATCCTTCATGCCTTCTCCTCCTTCTTCTCTAATTTTTCATGATTCTTTTAGGATTTTTTACATCCTCTATGGTCAAAGAAAGAGGCATCCCCTTTATATTGCAAAACTAGATCAAAACCTAGTCAAAGGAGGACTTCTATGGGGCGTCCAACTCTTGGATGCCCCTCCCTTGATTTTTGGTGTGTGAAACAGAAAACCAATGCCCTAAAGAAAAGGAGAAAGGGTGGAAATAATATTGGAGGTGTGGGGAAAGTGGGCGCATGAGAGGAGGGAAGAGTTTAGGTCAAAGAGGACTCTTCCAAGTAGGAAACAATTTCCAACTTCCTTCTATTTTTGACCAAATCAAATTTAAATCCAATTCTTGAGATAATGGGATGTGGAAAATCATTTTTTAGGTGTGAAAATCATAGAAAAAAATCTAGAATTTAAATATGGCGTGGGCTTTCTTAGGCGCAAGTGAAAGAGAGAGGGTCCCAATCCAACTGGGACTCCTTTTATTTGACTAGGTCAAAAGTATTTTAAACCTAATTTAAATCCTATTTAAATTAGATTAAATGCAACCCAATTAAGAATGATCCTAATTCAACTAAGACCTCAATTAAATTAGATTAAATTAAAATTCAAATCTAATTTTAATCCTAAGTCAATCAGGTGCACCCAAGTCCTAGTCAAATAAGGAATTGTTCTTTCCTTGCAATTGGATTATCCAATAAACTAATTAGACTTAATCTAATTAAATCCAAACTAATTCTAATTGAATTTAATTCAATTAAACTTGATCTCAGCCTAATTTCCCAATCAAATTGAGCCAATTAGCAATCCAATTGCTAATCGATCCTCCTACAACACTTGCATTAAGTCAAACATCAATTGCATTGAATGTTTGACCTCAAAATGATTCTCAATCATCAATTAACCATCCGATCAGGTTACAAGCTCTAATGTGTGTGACCCCATAGATTCGAACCTAAGCCAATAATAAAGAAATCAATTTCTATACTAATCAAAGTTACCATCTAGCAATGATTTTCAACGTCTGGATAGGTCAAATGTATGCAAAGCAACATTCTTAGAACTCTGGCCCATGGTTGCCATATAATTCATCCCTATGACCAATAATGCTCAAGACGACTTCGAGTATGCTGTCAAACACTCATATAAGTCATCTCTATTGTGTCTCAAAATTTTGCAAATCCCATGACACCTTATGAGGATTCTCCAAGCCTAGGTTTTGCTAAATCAAAACACAGCGAGACATTCTCTTCCTAAAGTTAATCAGGAGTGGTCAATCTCATCTTGACTCACACATTGACTCTACAAGTATTTGACTATACCCAAAAATCTTTCGTCACCTATATTAGAAATACAGGTAATCCAGCACCAAAGTACAATGAGTTGCTCGCAAGTCACTGTGGCAATCTCAAGTCAGAGGGACACTTATACCCATTGGCCTTAGCTAGCTACTCTTGATAGTAGAGTGCTGCATCGATCATGTTCAGTGCAGATGTACTCCTACATCTCACTTGGATGCCATACCAGTACCTCCACATCACTTGGTTATGAGGACAACCAACGTGTTGGGGATAAACCCCGCTTCCATCGAAGTTCAGTCTGATGCTTAGCCTAATGTAACTGATAATCATGAAAGAGCTTCAATCAAAAATTCTTCCTCCAGCGGTCGAACCCCTCCAAACTCCTTTAGCAGCCAAATTCCTCCAGGAGTCAAATCCCTCCCAGACTCCTCTAGCGACTGAACTCCTTCAGAAGCCAAACTCCTTTCAGACTTCTCCTTCAGTCGAATTTTTCCAGCGGTCGAACCTCTCTCAAACTCCTACAGCGGTCGAACTCCTCCAGTGGTCGAACCCCTTTCAAACTTCTCCATTAGTCGGACTTCTTTCAGACTTCTCCTTTCAGACTTTTTCTTCAGTCGAACTTCTCCATCAGTCAGACTCTTTTTGGACTTCTCCATTAGTCGAACTCCATCCGGATTCCTCTAGCAGATTACTTTCAAATTTCAAATAGTATTCCTTCCAGATGATCCCCTCTAACCGTATTTTCTTTAGGAGTCTGAACTCCTCTGAAATTGATATATGTCAAAGCTCTTCACCAACCAACACCTGCTTCCTTTGGACTTTGATTATTAAATTTTAATGAATGGGCACATCATGACAATGAACACCTCTCTCCATAGCAAACTCTACGTGACCTCGAGCGGGCCACTATCGAATGGTTATGACTGTCATTTATCAGTCTGCAATAAGCGATCCCACTATCGAATGATTATGACTGTCATTATCAGTCTACTACGGACGACACCTCTTTTCATAATAAATTCCACATGGCCCTGAGTGGCCCATGATTGGATGGTTATGGTTATCACTATCAGTCTACTCCGGACTCCATCTATAAAAGAGATCCTCTGGATATATTTTCTCTAAGCTCTCTTCTTCTTTCCAAAACTCTACTGAATTCTTTCTTGAGCACTCCATTTTTATTGGCCAGAAGAGCTGACTTAATTGTCGGAGGGTCCTATCAGAGCCATCACTACCAACTTCGAACTAGACTTTATTTTGAAGGTCACCGACGGCGACCTCTTCTTCCCCAACTCTAGTTCGATCCGATATTAACTAGATTCTGTACCAATAGGATTGGCGCTAGAGGAAGGACCCTCTATTTCTAAGGTACCTTTATTCTTAAAGGAGTGCTCAGTCAATCCTGTGGATCTTCTTCTTCAAGATTCATCTCCATCCTCTCCCTCAATCCCAAAAAATGCCTCTAAAGAAGGTGACTATCTGGAGATCTACCACTTCTTCCGTCAGATCTGAGCTAGATCCATCCACTTCTACTCCATCGTTGGTGCTTCAATCTCCTCCATCGATGGCCACGGTAGATCTGAAGTAGTTTAACTTGCTGATGCAGCAGGTTCAGGATCTCATCAAAATGGTGCAGGTCATGCGGCAGTCCACGGTGGTGATTCCATCAAAAAACCCACCATCGGGATGTCAGAAATTAATCCTAAGGAGAAGCACTTGGGCTAGCATACCCATCGCCCTTGGGAAGAAGAAATAAAGAGCAGAGGATCCTTGTTCGGATCCTGATTCTTCTCCGAAAGAGACCTTTTCCATCTATAGTCGAAAGCCTTCCAAGATCTATGATCGAAATGATGTCCTCGATTAGAAACTATAAAAGATGGATTGATGAATTGAGGAACTCCATCATGTTGCCCTGACTCACCATGATGACATCCATATCGATTCTCATTTCTCTCTCCGAATTATGCAAGAGCCCATTTTGTCGAACTTCTAGCTCCCCCAATTTGAAAGCTACGATGGAACCTCTGATCCGATCGATCATCTAAAGGTCTTCCGAACCATGATGTTGCTCTATGGCACACCAGATGCCATCTTATGTCGAGCTTTCTTATCTACCCTTAAAGGAGCAGCAAGAAACTGGTACTCAGCACTTAAGCCGGGTACCATCTTTTTCTTCGATCAAATGAGCCATCAGTTTATGGCGCACTTTGTCAGCAGCCGACATCTTCGTCGAGGTTTAGATTTTCTATTGAATATCAAGTAGGAGGAAGAATCTATCAAGGCTTATGTCACCTAGTTTAATGCTGCTGCATTGAAAGTCTGAAACTTGGATCAGTCTATTGCAATGGGCATACTCAAGGATGACCTTTAGAAGAATGATTTGCTATTCTTCTTGAATAAGAAGTACCCCAGGGACATTGTCGATTTGCTAGCTCGGGCTGAAGGACATGCTCGAGTGGAAGAAGCCTTCAAGTTGAAGGATGAGGAAGCTGCAGGAAAGCAGCGGACGGGCGAGTCTAATAAACCCATAGCTGATGGAGGACCGAATGAAGTTCGGCCACGCTCATGGACTCCCTCCGAGCGAAAGCCAGTCCGAACTCCTCCATGAGCTTATCGTCGAAGAAGCCCTGATAGAAGGGCATGACGAAGTTCTCTCCCAAGAAGGTTTCACAACTACGCCCCCCTCAATGCTCCACAGACGTTGGCCTGAAGCAAGAGAAGATCGATCGAGGGCACTTCCACAGTCAAAACCACCAAGGAGGGAGGAACAATAAAGAGATTGATCGTCTCTCGACATTATCAACACTATCTCTAGGGGACTTAGTGCTTCGGCGAGCTGCCATCTCTTAGCCTCAGAGCCAGGGGAAGCTTGCCCCAAATTGGAAAGATCCGTATGAAATAGAGGAGGTCGTTCGATCTGAAGCTTATCGCCTGAAGGAGCTCGAAGGAACAACGTTCCCACGACCTTAGAATTCAGAAAATCTGAGAATGTATTACTAGTAATTTTTCTTCAATAAAACTCTTTCATTTCAATATTATTGTTTCTTGGTGCAAAAACTATGTGATGATAGGAAAGAAGCAATCAAAAGTGGCCATGTTTGGAACGGAAGGAGAACCTCATCCTAACGTGAGCGAAGTCGAAGACCTCATTCATTTTAGACAAGATGAGGGGAGAGGCCCTGACAACAATCCTTATATGCCCCTACAACACATTAGGAATAGAAAGAGAATCTCGTCCTAACATAAGCAAAATCGAAGGCCTCATTCATTTTAGATGAGATGCGGGGAGAGGCTCCGACAACGGTCCTTATGTGCCTCTACAACCCATTATGTGAACAGGAGGAGAACCTCGTCCAAACATGAGCAAAGTCGAAGGCCTCATTTATTTTAGATGAGATGAGGGGAGAGGCCCTCACAACAATCCTAATATTTTCCTACGGCCCATTAGGAAACAGGAGGAGAACCTCATCCTAATGTGAGCAAAGTCGAAGGCCTCGTTTATTTTAGATGAGATGAAGGAAGAGGCTCCAACAACGGTCCTTATGTGCCCCTACAGCTCATTAGGAACGAAAGGAGAACCTCATCCTAACGTGAGCAAAGTCAAAGACCTCGTTCATTTTAAACGAGATGAGGGGAGAGGCCCTTATAACAGCGCTAATGTGCCCCTACAGTCCGTTAAGAACAAAATCAAAGGCTCGTTCATTTTAGATGAGGTGAGTAGAGAGGCCCTGACTCGGTTGGAGATGAGATGTCCCTCCAAGCCTCAACCACGGTTAGAGATAAGATCTTTTTCAACCTTGGTCGGAGATAAGATCTCCCCTGAGCTTGAACTTCAATAGGAGATAAGATCTCCTACAACCTTGGCTGGAGATAAGATCTCCTCTAAGCTTCAACTTCAACAGAAGATAAGATCTCCTACAATCTTGGCTAGAGATAAGATCTCTTTCGAGCTTCAACTTCAACAAAAGATGGAATCTCCTTCAACCTCAATAGGAGATAAGATCTCCTACAACCTCAGCTGGAGATAAGATCTCCTCTGAGCTTCAAATTCAATAGAAGATAGGATCTTCTTCAACCTCGACTGAAGATAAGATCTCCTTCGAGTTTCAACCTAGGCTGGAGATAAGATCTCCCTCGAGCTTCAACTTCAATAGGAGATAAGATCTCCTACAACCTCGGTTGGAGATAAGATCTCTTTCAAGCTTCAACTTCAGCAGAAGATAGGATCTCCTTCAACCTCAGCTGGAGATAAGATCTCTCTCGAGTTTCAACCTTAGTTGGAGATAAGATCTCTTCCGAGCTTCAACTTCAGTAGGAGATAAGATCTTCTACAACCTCGGCTAGAAATAAGATCTCCCCTGGGCTTCAACCTTGGCTGGAGATAAGATCTCTGGACTACAACCTCGACTGGAGATAAGATCTCCTCCGAGCTTCAACTTCAACAGAAGATAGAATCTCCTACAACCTCGGTTGGAGATAAGATCTCTCCCAAGTTTCAACCTCGATTAGAGATAAGATCTCCCCCGAGCTTCAACTTTAATAGGAGATAAGATCTCTCTCAACCTCGTGGGAGACAAGATCTCTTTCGAGCTTCAACTTCAATTGAAGATAAGATCTCCTCTGAGCTTCAACCTCAATGTATGCAGAGCCCAAAAAATAACTTCGGCAGTCATCTTTTTGTACTCCCTTCCTTCAAATTTCGAACTCAAAAGTGGGGGGACTAGTGTTGGAAATAAATCTTGCTCCCACCGAAGTCCAGTCTAATGCTTAGCCTAATATAACTGGTAATCATGGAAGAGCTTCAATCAAAAATTCTTCCTCCAATGGCTGAACCCCTCCAGACTCCTTCAGCAGCTAAATTCCTCTAGGAGCCGAATCCCTTCCGAACTCCTCCAGCGGTCGAACTACTCCAGGAGTCGAACTCCTTTTAGACTTTTTCTTCAGACAAATTTTTTTAGGAGTCAAACTTCTTTCGGACTCTTCCAGTGGTCGAACTCCTCCACTGACCAAACCCCTCTCGAACTCTTCCAATGGCTGAACCCCTTCCAAACTTCTCCATCAGTTGGACTTCTTTCGGACTTTTACTTCAATCAAACTTCTCCACCAATCGGATTTCTTCTAGACTTCTCCATTAGTCGAACTCCATCTGGATTTCTTCAGTGGATTACTTTCAGATTTCAAGTAGTATTTCTCCTGGATGATTCTCTCTAGCCATATTCCCTTTAGGAGTTCGAACTCCTATGAAATTGATATATGTCAAAGCTCTTCACCAACCAATGCCTGCTTCCTTCGAACTTCGACTATTAAATTTCAACGAATGGGCACATCATGACAACGGACATCTTTTTTCATAACAAACTCCATGTGGCCTCGAGCGGCCCACTACCGGATGATTATGACTGTCATTTATCAATCTACTATAGGCAATCCCACTACTGGATGGTTACGACTGTCATTATCAGTCTACTATGGGTGACACCTCTCTCCAAAATAAATTCTACGTGGCCTCGAACAGTCCACGATCGTACGGTTATGGTTGTCACTATCAATCTGCTCCGAACTTCGTCTATAAAAGAAATCCTTCAGATACTTTTTTCTAAGCTCTCTTCTTCTTTTCAAAATTCTACTGAATTCTTTCTTGAGCACGCTATTTCTGTTGACCAGAAGAGCTGACTTGATCATCGAAGGATCCTACCAAAGCCACCACCACTAACTCCGGATGAAATTTTATTTTGTAGATCACCGACGGTGACCTCTTCTTTTCCAACTCCAGCTTGATCCAACATCAATCAGATTCTGTATCAAAACAACGCATATGGCATACAGCGATCTATACTCGATAAGTTATCATCCTTGTTAATAACTTATCATTTAGTCATGAACAATTTAAGAACCATCCAATAAATTCTTCTTTATCAATTGATTGTGGTTCTAAGAACTTCATCATAATTTAGAAGTTCATTTAAGAAAGATAGAACTTTTATGATGAAATAGCCAAATTACTATTATTATTAGATAATTCATATACTAATTTCAATCATCTACTACTTAAATGATTGGCTTTAGCACATATTTTTTAACAACTTCCACTTGGACTAAAGTCAATCAGAATGATATCAAATATCCTATCTTCTACTTAAGTTCGTAAAACTCCTTAGTTTTGAGGCCTTAGCAAATGGGTCGATCAAGTTCTTCTTTTACATCGGTCTTCTAAAGATCGACGTCGTCCTGATCAAATATCTAAGATGAAAATAATGTAGAATATACTGGTCCTTCGATTCTTTAGCCTGAGCTATGGCTCCAGTGCTATGATAGGACTGGACCATGGATGGAGGGTGCCACTCCCAACCTACTAATGAACCTCAGTAACTACATAGCTTACATGGCAGCATCATATGCCACGATGTACTCTGCATCACTAACTGAATAGGCTAAAGTATCCTGCTTGGAACCTTTCCAGTAGATTGCTTCTATAATTAGGGTATAAGTCGACATTCTCTTATTGTCATCTTATTCTGACTGAAATCAAAATATCCATATATTTTAAGTCAATACTTCTATATTTGAGTCACTGGACCTTAGTATTTTTTAAATACTTAGGGATTGTCTATACAATCCTTCAGTAGCTCTTACTTGGATCAGACTGGTATCTACTCACTACCTCTAGTGAGTATACCATATCTAATCTCGTACATGGATTAATAAGATGATAGCTAAACTTTTATTCCTTGCAATATTCGAATGCTATTACGGATTAAGAGAATTTCATCCTCAAACATCATAAGTAATAACACTATAAAACATTTTGCCCAATAATAAGTGCAGGGTTTGTCTTTGTTCATAACTAAGATATACATTCTGAATGTATGTTCAAACTCTGAGATGATACTCAGATGGACTTTATAGATCCTTACCTTCTCGTCTGCGCTACTCTGATCCTATTAAAAATCCATTCACATCCAATGGGTTTTATCCCTTTAGGTGATCAACTAGTGTCCACACACTATTGATTTTCATAGACTTCAATTTGGATAATATGGCTCCAAGCCACTTCTCAGAATTAGGCCACTGCACTGTATCCTTATAGGTGATCGAATCCTTTTTATTCTCATCGAGCTCAACATGATCGCCATCGCGAACCTAGACACCGAAGTATCTGTCTGGTTAATGCGGTACTCTATCCGATCTCCTTAAAGATGACACTTTAATGGGCTCCAAATTTGATCTGATCAAATTTACTTCTGTAGGTTTATTAGATAATATCGATTCTTTTTAACTAGTCAAACTTTTACAAGTTCAACTTGATAGGCATCAGTTTCTTCTCTAAGAAACTTCTTTCTAAAAGGAATGCCCTACTGCTGATGAACATCTTATGTTCTTTAGCATAGCAGAATTAATAACCCTTAAACACTTATTGGACCAAGATCCAAGTTTATCTGTATGCAAATATACGACATAGGCTGATCAACTTCAAACCCAAAAGTGAGAGAGTCTAGGTCTACATCCGATCCATATCCCATATGGAGTCAATGCAATAGATTAACTTGGTATAAATTTTCAAAGTAAAAAGTAGTCATAAGAGCACAACCCCACAACAGGCATACAAGTATACCCTATTATGGATTGAACCATATCTAACAAAATTCAATTTCTCCTTTTAGATACACTATGTTCTGAAAAGGAATCCACTGAGAGAGAATCCTATTCTCTCTTAGATATATCACAAACTCACTAAATAAATATTTGCCTCCTCGATCTGATCAAAGAATTTTAATATCTTATCCAGTTTATTTTTTTTTTATTATTGAATTATTTGAACATTTCAAATAATTCATCCCAGACGTATCCATGTCCAAATAGGTCGTCTGTAATGAAATATTAATGTCTGTCTTTGGTACTTAAGTTCAAGGTCCACATACATCACTATGTATGAGACTTAGAACTTTATCGACTCCTTTACCTTTTTCAGTAAAAGGTTACTTTGTCATCTTCTCAAGAAGATAAGATTCACAGGCTATCGATGATTCACAATCATTGATATTGAGGTTTTTCTCTCAAGCTAACCCATTTATCCTATTCTTGTCATTATGACTAAGCCTGTAATGCCAAACATAGATATCCATGACATAATCTAATTAGAGTGTGTACATTCCACTTACCTTAAGTCCTTGCAATGAATTGCATAAGACCACTGATATCTAATATCCAGGTAGTAGAATTACATACAGAGAAGTTTTAAGGTGTTATCATATAACGTCTTTAATGAGCAACTTTTGCTCCTTTCTCTTGTTCAGCCTATTGTGGTCAAGGGAAGCAAGACAAATCTTCTTCCTATAATCCTATTTTCGATATTAAAAGTACTATGCCTGATTTGGGTTAACCTTGGACTAATTATTTTGACTGGGCTCAGAAACTCCAATACGAATCCATTCATACTACTGAACCAATATTCAACTTTTGATACTGATTATCGAAGTAGGGTCCATAAGTCTCCACTGTCTAACAGTGATAGGAGCAATTAGGATTTAGCCTTAATAGAGAACAATGATCTATTGTATATGAATAATTTTAAGCCTAAAGATTTGGACTTTAGTCTAAAGGTTCTTCCACTATTTTATTCAAATTGGTAGCTTATACCTTCAATTCGGAGAATTACTTTAATTTTCTAATAGGTATTAGAATCCACATTGACTGCACATGAGCCCAACTTTGGTTGGTCCATCCATGTATATCTAAGGATAGATTCATAACCAATTATTTCTTCAAATAATTTTTAATAATTTTAATTTTCCCCCAAGCTCTGATCAGTTGGCTTTGGCCTTCTCAGAAAAGGGTTCAGTTAGGTTCAACCATTAACATGACCATACTTGGCCCATCCAACCAATAAATGATCAGGCCCAAATTTGGTTGGCCAACCCAACCACCATTAGAGAGACACATCCAAGTCGTCATATGATAGATGATAATTTTATTAGTCAATAAGCATTAGGCCTTTGGGCCTCCAATGATTATTGAGTTAATGGACCCATTATCGAACATCTTAATAGGAGGCTATGACTCCGTTATCCTCATAACTTTATCATTTTAAGGATCTAATAATTTTAAAGAATTTAAATTATTAATAATTTAAGGATAGAAAGGATATGGACTAATTTGCTTCCACTGACTTCACCAAGTCAAGTCCTCCCACTGACTTTGCAAGTCACTGATGAGGACTAGGATCAATTACGGTCCATAGGCACCTAAATCAGTCTGACTAAATAAAATCAGTCTCACTGATTTTCTATGTGACATGGATTAGCACGAATCAATGAGCAGCCTAATCAAAAATTTGATTAACTACATTGGCCAAGTAAGTATGATCGGTGGAAGGGTCTACCAAGGCTTGCCTTAGACACCATAAAAAATGGCCAGATAAGTAGGCTACCAATTAAAAACCACCGATCTAAGATGCTAGACTTACCTTAGATATCAATTGATTTGTCAGTTTTGATTTGGTCTGCCTAAAGACTCGGGCTCGACCACTGAGCCACGATCAGCATTCATTTGTTAGATGTATGGACTTCGATCAACTACAACTATTGAAGTGATCTATAGAAATGACCTAATCCTAATTAACTATTAATTAGATTTGATCAATTTCTTAACCATGTTCATATTTAATCTAACCCTAGGTCTAATCCAGTTAATGACCTGATGAAAGCTAACCCATTTCTCTTTAACCCATGTTTTATGAAATTATCTTAGGATTTTCAAATCATAAATCTAGATCCTAAACAATCACTTAATTCTCAATTAAGTTCAAGTCTTATGGATTTAGGTTTATGGAGTTTCAGAACTAGTTTCTAATTTTATTATTTGAAATATTTTTAAATTGTATTGAATCATATTCAATAAATAGTTTTAGATCTAATTTGTTTCATTGTTTAGATCATGTCCTAGAATTTCAAATCTAGGGTTTTGCAGAAAGTAACTTTATAATTTAAAATTCTATAAAATAAATACGTCATACATATTCATTCTAGATTCAAAAATAAAAGCTACATATCCAACATATGCAACATCAGAATCTAGATCTAAACATGAAACATATCACATGGATCTCATCTAAATGATCAAAATCAGATCATAAATCATTTAAATTTAGATTTAAAATTTAAAAATAAATTATAAGTTATTTTAGATCTCATCTAACATATTTATAATTTAGGTTTCTCGGATCAGCACATACTAGGACAATCTTTTCACTGTAAGGGATAAATCTTACAGCAGGACAACCTTATGGTAGTATGTATAATTGTGATATTATTTAGATCTAATCTAAATAATCTAAAATAGATCTAATATCTATTTAATTTTATATTTAAATAAAAAATTAAATCATAAATTTTCTTAGATCTAATCTAAATTATTCATGATTCGGATTCAGATTAGCACATACTAGGATAATCTTTTCATTGTAAAGGGTTAACCTTACAACAGGACAACCTTATGACAGTATGTATGATCTTTAATTAATTTTAATTTTTAGATTTATTCTTAAGCATACATGAATATGTTATAAAAGAACCTAGATGCTCTGATACCACTAATAGGAAACATGCAGATTTCATGCATAGATTTTAAAACTTTTTCGAAATAAAGAGCAGTGGAAGACATAGATTAAACTATTTAATCTACAACATGCATGTAATCAAATTATAAAATCCTACATCAAGGATCTATAACATGTTATAATGCAAATATAAATCTAAAATTAAATTAATCATAAGTGGTATTGATTATATCAATACCTAGATCTAGAATAATTCTAGATCTAACCATAGATCACAGCTAGGTCACCAAGAGATCAAATCTTATACCTTTGCATGGACCAAGAACTTTGTGGTTGAATCCATTATTGTCTTTGAAGTTGCACATGCATCTGACCTCTACAGAAGAACCACACAAACCTACAACATAGATCGGAGGTTCGTCGAACAAAGATCCACTCGAAGTGCTAGCATCTCGCGGATCCCTTCTGGTGGTTAATCAAATACATATTCTTTGGATTTCTTAGACAATCTAAGAGATGAAGAACATGAGGAGAAATGAGGAAGGAATCCAATCCATGGATCTCTCATAAAATAGAAATAAAAAGATATATGGAATAAACTCTAGGAGAAGATAAATCTTCTCCTTCAGGACATCAACGGTTAATATCCTGAAAATATCTATTATGCTAGGTTTAGAGGAGACCTTCTTCTCTGGATTTTTTTCTAATTTTTTAGATATCACACCCTCAAATTTTTCTCATAAAAATTTTATAAATAAAATTAAAAAGAAGGGCTCTCAAGGAAACCCTAAGAGAAGAGCTTGTTCTCTTCTTCTTCTCGCATTAGGACATGATCAGATCATATCCAAAAATGATCACCGTGCCCCAACACCTTGGAGCATAGATTCCATGCCCTCTTCCTCTCTCTCTCTCTCTCAGATCTTTATCATATAAAAATTACATAAAATAATGAAGAAGAAGATACTCAAAAGAAAACAAAGAGAAGATAATCTTCTCTTATCTTTGTGCCTACATGACATCAATGATTGATGTCCAGATAAAGATCTTTTCTCTAAGAATCTTGGCACTATCTTTCCTCAAGCCGTTCCTCTCTCTCTCTCTTAGATTTTTATCATATAAAAATTATAAATAAAATAGGAAGAGAGAAACATAAAAGAAAAATATAAGAGAAGACAATCTTCTCTTACCTTGTCTCTTCAAGACATCAACCTTTGATGTCTTAATTAAGGGCTTTTCTCCATAAATCTTGACACCAAAAATCCTCCACACCTTCTCCTCCTTCTTCTCTAATTTTTCATGATTTTTTCTAGGATTTTTCATGTTCTCTATGGTCAAAGAAAGAGGCATCCCCTTTATATTGCAAAACTGGGTCAAAACCTAGTCAAAGGAGGACTTCTATGGGGTGTCCAACTCTTGGATGCCCCTCCCTTGATTTTTGGTGTGTGAAATAGAAAATCAATGCCCTAAAGAAAGGGAGAAAGTACAAAAATAATATTGGAGGCATGGAAAAAGTGGGCGCACAAGAAGAGGTAGGTCAAAGAGGACTCTTCCAAGTAGGAAACAATTTCCAACTTCCTTCTAATTTTGATCAAATCAAATTTAAATCTAATTCTTAAGATAATGGGGTGTGGGAAATCATTTATTTGGTGTGGAAATCATAGAAAAAAATTTAAAATTAAAATATGGCAAGGGCTTTCTTAGGCGCAAGTGAAAGAGAGAGTCCCAATCCAACTGAAACTTCTCTTGTTTGACTAGGTCAAAATTATTTTAAATCTAATTTAAATTTTATTTAAACTAGATTAAATGTAATCTAATTAAGAATAATTCTAGTCTAACTAGAAGCTTAATTAAATTAGATTAAATTAAGATTTAAATCTTATTTTAATCCTAAGTCAATCAGGTGCACCTAAGTCCTAGTCAAACAAAAAATTATTCTTTCCTTATAATTGACTTATCCAATAAATCAATTAGACTTAATCTAATTAAATTTAAACTAATTTTAATTAAATTAAACTTGATCTCAGTCTGATTGCTCAATCAAATTAAGCCAATTAGCAATCCAATTGCTAATCGATCCTCCTGCAACACTTGCATTAGTTCAAACATCAATCTCATTGAATGTTTGACCTCAAAATGATTCTCGATCATCGATTAACCATCCGATCAGGTTACAAGCTCTAATGTATGTGACCCTATAGGTTCAAACCTAAGCTAGTAGTACAAAAATCAATTTTTATATCAATCAAAATTATCATCTAGCAATGGTTTCCAACATCCGGATAGGTCGAATGTATGCAAACCAACATTCTTAGAACCTTGGCCTATGGTTACCGTATAATTCATCCCTATGATCAATAATGCTCAAGATGACTTCAAGTATGCTATCAAACACTCATATAAGTCATCTCTATTATGTCTCAAAATTTTATAAATTTCGTGACACCTCACGAGGATTATCTAGGCTTAGGTTTTGCTAAATTAAAATACAGCGAGACATTCTCTTTCTGAAGTTAATCAGGAGTGGTCAATCCCATCTTGACTCACACACTAACTCTATAAGTACTTGACTATATCCAAAAATCTTCTATCATCTATATTAAAAATACAGACAGTCCAGCACCAAAGTACAATGAATTGTTTGCAAGTCACCATGGCAATCTCGGGTCAAAGGGACACTTATATCCATTGGCCTTAGCTAGCTACTCTTGACAGTAGAGTGCTACATTGATCATGTTCAGTGCAAATGTACTCCTACATCTCGTCTCGATGCCATATCAGTATCTCTACATCACTTGGTTATGAGGACAACCAACGCATATGGCATATAATGACCTACACTCGATAAGTTATCATCCTTGTTAATAACTTATCATTTGATTGTGAATAATTTAAGAATCATCCGATAAATTCTTCTTTATCGATTGATTGTGGTTCTAAGGACTTCATTATAATTTAGGAGTTCATTTAAGAAAGATAGAACTTTTATGATGAAACAACTAAATTACTATTATTATTAGATAATTTATATACTAATTCTAATCATCTACTACTTAAATGATTGGTTTTAGGATACATTTTTCAATAATATATATGACTTAAATTTTACAATCATCACTATGTAAATGATTAAAATAGTAGCAAAAATTATTTATCTATAAAATCTTCTTGATCGGATATTATTTGGTCTTTTGATCACTCATTTTCTATTTAACGATCAAAATCATCCTATGCTAAGTTGACCATGATAGTAATATCTGATTGAAGTAAAATTTTGATAGTGTATTATAAATATCATCGAGATCATTGTTGTAAGTTTTTGGATCCATCGGTGGTCTTTATCTATTAGATTATCAAGCAATAATTTATGATCATCAAAATTAAATTTTATTGATCGACATAGCTAGAGCTATCGGATTAAGGCGGTCTTGTATGATGATACTCTAATGATAATTATTTAGATAATAAATGATGAAGATAAACTTTAAATTTTAAAATTATATTATATTTAAAAATATAAAAAAGATATTAATAATGGATTTTTATCAATGATACGTTTGCCGTCATTGATAAAAATTATGAAAAATTTTAACTATTTGATAAAAATATTATCGATGAATTTTTATTTTTAGCGATGGAGTCCATTGCTAATGCTTTTACTAATGGCATTAGTAACGACAAGTTTACCATCACTAATAGTTTGCAATATCAAAACAGCTGAGAGAGAAAAAAAATTTCGCTCCCATACTCATTCTCTCTCATTCCCGCCTCTTATCCTTCTCTTATCGGCATCCAAACCCCCTCCCCCCCAACTCTCCTTTCCTCTCTCCCCACCCCATTCCTTCGACATCCCACGACCACTCTGATCCTACTGGCCCCATCCCCACGCCAGCTTGACCCCTTGGCTCTAGCTCACGTCCGTCCATGCTCGCAGCCTGCCCTGCCCCTACCATCCCTAACATACCAAATAACTTTGCATGGCTGCGCCCTGACCCTACCAGCCCCGACATCCCCGATCGAACATCGTGGCCACCCCGACTCTGCCACCCCCGATGCCTGCCGACCCAGCCTAATAATCCCGAGCCCATGTCCCTCCATGCCCACATCCACCCCGACCCTGTCAGCCCTAATGTCGCTGGCTTAATCCCATGGCTCCTACCCCACTGCCCCTAGCTTGCACCTCACCCCACCGACCTAACCCTACAGCCCCGACCCACGCCGCCTTCTCGCGGCCCTACCCGATCGGCCTGACGCTACCATCCTAACCCGTGCCATCTTCCCACAACCCCATCCCCACTTCTTCGTTTCCGCTACTGCATCCCCAAGCCATGGCTCTAACCCTATGACCCTACCCACCATCTCGAGCCTGTAGCTCCGATCTCCATGGCCCCTATAAAAGTAAAAAATTCTTGACTTCATTATTCTTTCTTTATCAATAGAATCTCCACTCCATTATAATAACGTAGTGTTCTACTGATGGTATAATATGTCTTTCAAATCTGACAAATTTTGAACAGATACATTTTACCCATGAGAAGAAGGACAATATCCAAATATATATTTAGACGATGATCCTATATATTATAAAATACCATATTGTAGGTCAGTTTGGTGTTGGTTTTATGAAAACTAACTTTTGTCCATCTGCCACATCTAAATAGTGCTCTAATGAAATTATTCTCAAGTTGTTATTTTTGCTAAGATAAAAGAAGAGAAACATATGAAAATTGATGGATATTTGATATAATTTTTTCTTCCATGAATATTTGATATTTCTCTTGATTATTATTATAGAAATGGATATTGTAGAGATTTCATCAAAGAAAATATTGGAAGAAATTATAGAAAACAAACTATGTCTACGTAAACTGAAATATGAACTTGAGTTGAAAATGATGAATATATCAGAACATATGTGAATATTATATTAAACAAAGAAGATAAATTAGAGGAAGTTGCTAGGCTTTAGAGTAGTCAAAATAAGGTCAAAAATAAATCTAAAGGAGAGAATAAGTTTAATTTAGAAGTGAAGAAAATCAACTTATAAGAAATACTTTATGTATTTATACCAAAAAATTTATGCAACTTAGGAGGTTTTGCAACTGGATAGTAGTTAGTTAAAGTGAGTGTAATATACTAGAAAAAGGATCTATAGATTTTATCAATGAGTATTGACAATTGTAAGAAGAGCAAATGCAAGAAGATGATCCATCTGGATGTAGAGTCTTTTATGAGAGAGAATGAACTGTGAGAGAATTTTAGGAGAAAGTTATGCAGAGATAATTTAATATTGTATAGAGATAATTTTAGAAAAAAGAATTTTAGGAGAAGGAGATAGCTAGGAGCGATTTTTTTTTTTTAGGTGGTGATTTTGGGGAGCAAGGGGGACTCTTAGAAAAAGAAAAAAAAGAAAAAAAATAATCTTTGTGAGAAAAAATTTTGCATTTTAATTTTTTGATCCGGATTACTTTTATATTTTTTCTTGATTTTTCCATTCTCAGGAGTCTCAATTGGATGGTTCTTCCCCCAAGCAACAGTAGTGCTTTTTTCTCCCTTATTTTTTTTGGTTTCGATTCAATAGACAAAGAAAAAGTTAGCAGTAGTGTTTCTTCTTTATTATTATTATTTTTATTATTTTGTTAGTTTATTAGAGGATTCAAATGATCAAAAAGGATGGTCTTTACAGTACTCAGTAGAGCAAGATAGGGTTAAGAGTATTATTTCTTATTAATTATTTTTTAATTATTATTTTTTTGTTGTTTCATCGATTTGCTCGAAAGGAAACTAAGTGAGCCAGGAAAGCTGAGTTGCATATTTTTTTTTTGTTTGTTTAATTATTCATTATACTTTGTATTTCCTTATTAGTTTAATAGAATGATGTTGATGTAAATCTGGTAACTTTTAGATTTTTTGGCCCATCATATGAGAGTTGTATTTGGTTTCTCATCAAAAATGTATCTATGTTTTGGTAGCCTTCCACTCCATCCCTTTTTTTTTTTTTGTTTGTTTAGTCATTCATTATACATCATATTCCCTCATTATTTTTTTTAAAAAGTTAACTTCTCTTTCCTTGTATAGAGATGAGATAGTATAATCATCAAAAAAAAAATGCATATCAGGTAATTTAACTTTAAGCAACTTTTTTTTTTGCTATAATAATAATTTTATTTAATTATGATATGTGTATAAGTTTATAACATGAAAATGTAATATTTACTTTTTGATTTTCAGTACAAGAGAAGAAAAGAGTTCTAAAAAATTGATCAATATATAAGTTTTTAAAATAATATTATATATCATATATCAGGACCCATATCTATATGACCAGCTGGGTTCATTGTTTCAACTATCATATCAGATAATTTTATTAGTAAACTCTTTTACTTATTTTAAATTTTCATATTTAGAAGTTTCACATATTTAGGCTAAGCTTGAGTCAGGAGAGAAGATCTAGGGGCTAAAAATTTAATCTAATCATTTAATTGATGGACCAGAGATATCTATAGTTCTATATCATCGAATGGAACGTATAGGAATAATCTGTTTGAGAATCAAAGGAGGATATCCGAAGATACATCTTGAAATCAAAAGATACATCTCTATATCAAAACTTATGAATAATATTTTATTTTTCTTCATTTCAAGATGTTGGAACATTCGACTCTCATCCACCAGCTACTGAAGATGAGCGGAAAGATGAGGACATTACCTAATTTTTTTAAAATTTATATATAATTTTGATACATCATTATTCTATGCGCCCCAATGAAGCAGTGAGGAGTACGCTAGTAGGTGACAGAAAGCTGACAGAATCGAGCTGCCCAGGAGGATTCGATCAAGCACACAGGCATCTCCATCGACATACATATTATGGATGATAGACTATTAAGAAATCTATACCAAAACTCTTCATTAAAACTATAAAAATTCTTATATATATATTTTAATTAATTTAATTTTATTATTTACTTATTATAGATATGGCAACTAGATCATCCACCAAGCTAGCTACAGTTGCGGGAGCCACACACCGATCTAGGAGGATTGGTGATTATTTAGATTTTAGGTCACGATGGATCGTGGTAAGAATTTTAAATTATATTTTATTAAATTGTTATAGGATTTGATATGTATATTAGAACTAATGTATTTCTAAACTGTGTAAGCAGATTATAAGGAGTATGTCATTGTGCGGTATGGCGATGACCCATTCACTTAGCCCATCCTTGACCTTAAGAGATGGCTCCGAATCACCGGAGGGGTGAGTAGGAGTTGGGTCATAGGATTCGGCCATAGCTTCGACCTTCCAATGACTCAATCCTCTTTGGCATCCTCATAGGCCTTGACGTTCTAGATTTGGAGTGATGCCCATGTGGAGGAGGTCGTGCACAAGCTTCTGAGCCAGCGATCTTAGAGCATCCAAAATGCCATCCGCGATGCGATCATGGAGGATCTTCGGGATCCACAGTTGAGCAACCAACTAGGCTCGTTGTTCTAGCCATCTCATCAGATAATTATATTAGTAAACTCTTTTACTTGTTTTAAGTTTTTATATTTAGAAACTTCATATATTTAGGCTAAGCTTGAGTCGGAAAAGGGGATCTAAGAGCTAAAAATTTAATCTAATCATTCAATTAATGGGTTGGGAGTGTCTATAGTTTTGTATCATAAAATGAAATATGTAGGAATAATCTGTTCGAGAATCAGAGGAGAATATTGAAAGATACATCTCTATATCAAAAGATACGCTTCCATATCGAAACTTATGAATAATATTTTATTTTTTTTTATTTTAAAATACTGGGATATCTAGCTCTCATCCATCAGTTATTGAAGATGAGCAGGAGGATGAGGAAGATATTACCTAATTTTTTTTAATTTATATAATTTTGATACTTATAAAGCAGTATCTCGATGTAAAATTATATAATTTATATTTTTTAATATAATATAATTAATTTTATATTTATGATTATGTTAAATGGTTATTATCTTATTTTTAATAAATTTTAAAAAATATTATTATTTGTTAGTAGATTTTAAATTACTTAATTATAATTTTTTTAAAAAAATAAAAAAACTATTAGCGATAGTAGATTGCCATTGCTAATATTTTTTTAGAATTTTTAAAAAATTTGCAATGGCATTAGCGACAAAATTATCATCACTATTTTTTTAATTTTTTAAAAAATAAAAATTATTAACGATGGCATTAGCAACAAAAATGTCATCGCTAATAGATTTTTACCAGCCCTGATCTTGAATTCAAAAATTCAGGACATGAACAACCACCTCATACCTACCAAGAACTATCCTCATAGGCATGCAAAGCACATAATCTATTTATAATTCATTGCTAAACAAATATAGTGATAATCACAGTATAAGATCCACTAAGTCAAATTCCAAAATAAAATATTCATAGTTATGATACACATCTAATTTCAGTATGATAATTTGCATATTTTTAGAAAAAAGGTATTATAAGAGGCTTTCATAAAATTTTAAATGGATGGTCTACAAAATTTGGAAGATTGGTCTGAGATGACTAACTATATCCTCGTTCTAATCTCACATTCCAATCTCTATCCATACTCATCAAGCTTCTAGCTCTGTAAAGACATAAAAATTATAATAATGAGCTAATAGCTAAGTAACCAAGACATAATCAAAGAAATCAAGTTGCTAAAGCCAAATAAATGCTTAATAAAAACTAGTGAACAATATTACATTTATAATTAGATTCAAACTTTTACTTTTATAACATAGATATAACTATGCAACACATTACACCAAAATTTTTTATAATTTCATAAGAGCATATATTTCAAAAGAATTATATTAATTCATCAGTCTATACAACTATGGCCACATATAATTCCTATGATAGGGCCCATAGTACCATATTTAACTCTTATAGAGTAGGTTCATAATATCGCATTTAAACCCTGTAGAGTGGGTTCATAATGTAAAATTTCAAAACAATTCATATTAATTGCCAACATACAACCCCTGTATGGCTGGGTCCAAAACATAGATAGACTGAGAGTTCAATATACATACACAAATTTAATTTAAATAATTATTACTATAACATATATAAGTTGCAACATATATAAAATTTAGAATCACTACATTAAAATTCATAAAAGTGACTAATCATCAAACTTTCGAATAACCATATGCAATATAATTATTGGTGTAGAATCTAATTGACGTCGAATCAAGCTGGAGTCGAGAAAGATGAGGTCATCGTTGGTGATCAGCAAAATAAAGTTTCGTCCAGAGTCGGTGATGGTGGCTCCGACATGATCCTTCAATGATCAAGTCAGCTCATCTGACCAACAGAAATGGAGTGCTCAGAAGAAAATTTCACAGAGTTTTAGAAAGAAGAAGAGAGCTTAGAGAAAACATATCTGAAGGGTCTCTTTTGTAGATGGAGCTCAGAATAGACTGATAGTGACAGTCATAGTCATTCGGTAGCTGGCCGCTTAGGACTGCATGAGAGGGACGTCGTCTGCAGCAGACTGATAGTGACAGTCATAGCTATCCGATAGCTGGCCGCTCAAAGCCACGTGAGTGGGGTGCTGCCTATAGTAGACTAATAGAGATAGCCATAGTCATCCGGTATTGAGCTGCTTGGGACCACGTGGAGGGATGAAGAGCTTTGACGTATGTCAATTCTAGAAGAGTTTGGACTCCTAATGAAAATATGGCTAGAGGGGATCATCTAGAAGGAATGCTACTTGAATTCTGAAAGTATTCTGCTGGAGAAATTCAGATGAAGTTTGGCTAAAGAAGAAGTCTGAAAGGAGTTCGGCTCCTGAAGAAATTCGATTGATGGAGAAGTCTGGAAGGAGTTCGGCTCCTGAAGGAATTCGACTGAAGGTTGAGTTCGACTCCTAGAGGAATCCGACTGAAGGAGGAGTCCAAAAGGAGCTCGACTCCTATAGAAATCCGACTGTAGGAGAAGTTCGGATGAAGTTCGGCTCCTAAAGGAATCCCACTAAAGGAGGGATTCGAAAGAAGTTTGACTCCTGAAGGAGTCCGACTGAAGGAGAAGTCCGAGAGGAGTTTGGCTCCTGTAGGCATCCGACTGAGAAAGAAGTCTAAGAGGAATTTGGCTCTTATAGGCATTCATCTGAAGAAAAAATCCAAAAGGAGTTCGGCTCTTGTGACTGAAGAAAAAGTTTGGGAGGAGTTCGGCTCCTATAGGTATCCAATTGAGGGAGAAGTCTGAAAGAAGTTTGGCTCCTATAAGCATCCATCTAAAGGAGAGATTCAAAAGAAGTTTGGCTCCTGTAGATGCCCGACTGAAGGAGAGATCAGGAAGAAGTTTGGCTCCTAGAGGAGTCTGACTGAGGGAGAAGTCTGGGAGGAGTTTGCCTCCTGAAGGAGTCCGATTGGGGTTCGACCACTGAGGTCGACTGAAGGAGTTCGGCTAAGGTTTGGCCATTGAAAGAGTTTGGCTGGCTGAAGGAGTTCGACTAAGGTTTGGCTGCTGGAAGAGTTCGACTGAAGTCCGACTACTGGAGGAGAATTTTCGATCGAAGCTCATCCATGATTACTAGTCGCATTAAACTAAGCATTAGACTGGACTTCAGCGGTAGCGGAGTTTATCTCCAATAATAGTCCCTCCACTTTTGAGTTCGAAATTCAAAAAAAGACAGTACAAAAAAGATGATTGTCGAAGTCCTCTTCCGAACTCTGCATCAGTTTAGGTTGAAGCTTGGGGGAGACCTTATCTCCAACTGAGGCTGAAGGAGATCTTATCTTCTATTGAAGGGTTGGAGCTCAGGAGAAATCTTATCTTCAGTCGAGGTTGAAAGAGATCTAATCTTTTGTTGAAGTTGACGTTGAAGTTGAAGCTCGGAGGAGATTTTATCTCCAGTCGAGATTGAAGGAGATCTTATCTTCTGTTGACGTTGAAGTTGAAGCTTGGAGGAGATCTTATCTCCAGTCGAGGTTGATATTGAAATTGAAGCTCAGAAAGATCATATCTCCTGCCGAGGTTGAAGTAGAAGCTCAGAGGAGATCTTATCTCTAATCAAGATTGAAGTTAAAGCTCAGGAGAGATCTTATCTCCAACTGAGGTTGAGGTTGAGGTTGAGGTTGAAAGAGATCTTATCTTCTATTGAAATTGACGTTGAAGCTTGGAGGAGATATTATCTCCAACCGAAGTTGAAAGAGATCTTATCTCCTGTTGAAGGGTTGAAAATTAGGGATAAATTCCGCACCCACCGAAGTCCAGCCTGATGCTTAGCCTAATGCGACTAGTAATCATGGAAGAGCTTCGATAAAAAATTCTCCTCCAATGGTCGGACCCCAGTCGAACTCCTCCAGCGACCAAACCTTAGCCAAACTCCTTCAGCTAGCCGAACTCTTCCAGCGGCCAAACCTTAGCCGAACTCCTTCAGTCGATCGAACTCCTCAGCGGTCGAACCCCAGTCAGACTCCTCTAGGAGCCGAACTTCTCCCTCGGTCAGACTCCTCCAGGAGTCGAACTCCTTCCTGATTTCTCCTTCAGTTGGGCATCTACAGGAGCCAAACTTCTTTCGGATCTCTCCTTCAGATGGATGCCTACAGGAGCCGAACTCCTCCTGAACTTCTTCCTCAGTTGGATGCCTATAGGAGCCGAACTCCTTCCAAACTTCTCCTTCAGTCGAACTCCTCTAAGAGCCGAACTCCTTCTAGATCCCTCCTTCAGATGGATGCCTACAGAAGCCGAACTTCTTTCGAACTTCTTCCTCAGTCGGATGCCTACGGGAGTTGACCTCCTCCAGGACTTCTCCTTCAGTCAAACTCCTCTAGGAGTCGAAC
Organism: Cocos nucifera; assembly: GCA_006176705.1. Classification (NCBI taxonomy): domain Eukaryota; kingdom Viridiplantae; phylum Streptophyta; class Magnoliopsida; order Arecales; family Arecaceae; genus Cocos; species Cocos nucifera. Next base: position 583,753 of record QRFJ01000156.1, on the reverse strand, counting down.
TCCTTTCGGATCCCTCCTTCAATCGGATTCCTTCAGGAGTCAAACTCCATCTAGACTTCTTCTATAGTCGAATTTCTATAGGAGCCAAACTTCTTTCGAACTCCTTCAGTCGAATTTCTTCAGGAGCCAAACTCCTTCTGAACTTCTCCTTCAGTCGAATTCCTTCAGGAGTCAAACTTCTTTTAGACTCCTCCTTCAGGAGCCAAACTTCTTTCAAACTTCTCCACCAGTCGAATTTCTTCAGGAGTCGAACTCCTTCTAGACTTCTCCTTCAGCCAAACTTCATCTAGATTTCTCCAGTAGATTACTTTCAAAATTCAAGTAGCATTCCTCTCGGATGATCTCCTCTAGCTGTATTCCCTTTAGGAGTCTAAATTCTTCTAAAATTGACAAACATAAAAGCTCTTCACCCCTCCACATGGCTTCGAGCAACTCAGTACCGGACGGCTATGGCTGTCACTATCAGTTTGCTACAGGCGACGCCCCATTCACATGGCCTTAAGCGGCCAGCTATCGGGCGGCTTCGGCTGTCACTATCAGTCTGCTACAGGCAACGCCCCATTCACGTGGGCTTGAGCGGCCAGCTATCGGATGGCTTCGGCTGTCACTATCAGTCTGCTATAGGTGGCGCCCCTCTCACGCGATCTTGAGCGGTCAGCTATCGGACGGCTATGGCTGTCACTATTAGTTTGCTCTGAGCTCTATCTACGAAAGGGACCCTCCAGATATGTTTTCTTTAAGCTCTCTTCTTCTTTCCAAAACTCTATGGAACTCTTTTCTAAGCATTCCATTTTTGTTGATCAGAAGAGCTGACTTGATCGTCTGAGGGTCCTACCGGAGCCACTACCACCGACTCCGAATGAAACTTTATTTTGTAGGTCACCTACAGCGACCTCGTCTTCCTCGACTTTAGCTTGATCTGGCATCAACCAGATTCTACACCAATAATAATTCTTTCAGATCAATGTATTTACAATTATCATATTAAGTTTTTCCAAAATTCTATCAACTAGGAATGATTCCAATAAATCTGTAATTATCAATTACCAAAATACTATGAATACTCAATACTTGAAATATATATTCTTCTATAATTCATGCTTGCTTCAATATGTCTAATATAACCAATAAACAATATGATTTCTAGGTACATGATAGCAATTAAGTCAATAATTAACCTCAAATTATATGTATTCATCGTGTTATGCAATTACTTTGATCAAGTAGAGGTTACTTACCTTATAAATATCCACTATCAGATTATTTAGTGCTTCATCGATACTCTTCAAAACCTAATAATCCAAAATATATGTATATAATCTAAATTTAGTATCATATTATTTTGTTTGCAATAATCTATAAAACTTTCTAAAATCCTAAAACCTAAATTTTTGAGTAAATCCTTTACTCGGCATAACAGCCTATTTCAGAACTTAATTATACTATCAAATAGTTTCCAAAAATTTTTCAGTTATGCAAATTAGTTGAGCAATAAGTTATCCATCCTTAATTAAATTTTTAGATTAAATTGCTTAACTATTAGAGAGATAAAATTTTTAGACTACTATAGGATAGACTCCATCAGCCCAAAATCAGCAATAATCATCCCTTAATATTCTTTTCTTATTATCCTAAACCATATAATAATTAAATCCTACATTTAAATCAAATTAACTATAAAGAGATTTAGGGTTAACCTACGTTGATGAGAAGGAAAACATCACGGCAGCATCATACCAAAGAAGAGAAAAGAAGTAAAGAGGAGGAGGAGGAAGAAGAAGAAGAAGATAGGGAAGAAGATGGGAAACGAGAGAGAGGTAGAGTGCATGGAGGAGAGGGAGATGGGAGAGAGGGCATGGGAGTTAGAGAAGAGAAAGAGAAGGAGAGAAAATGGGAGCAGCAAGAGAGAAAGAGAGAGGTGGTGGGGATTTGGGTTTTAGAGATCATTCGAAAGAATAGAAAAAGATTTTCCTATTCTCGGTTTTAAGCACCAGCAAGGCACTGCTTAAGGAGCAGGCTCTACTGGGGGGCATGGGCTTGGCCCAAAATTGGCCCAGGTCATCACACATGTCATGCTGTATTATATCAGTATGGTTTTTATATTCCAAGACATTATTATCCTTGCCCAGAGAATGAAGAGTCGCTATGTCATGTGTTACTACATCACAGATTAGCATCTCAAATTTGGAGATAGCCGTCTATATGGAATGCTGCTTCTTTTTTATTTTTGTTGGTCGAAGAATTTGCACATAATGTTAAGGAAAACCTCCTTCCTTATAATCAGGAGGAGAAATTGAAAGCGTATTTGATATGTTACATTACTTATCATATTTGATTGGCATGAAATGATTAAATTTTCTAAGATATTAGATAGAGTGTGAGATTAATTTTTTAAAAAGCTTTTACATAGGCCCAATAAGATTTTTAGTCTATTGTTGATAGATTTTTGACAGTGAAGTAATCTGTGGCTGTCATTTTGCTGTTTCTAGGTCTCCACAAGTAACATATTTCTCTTGGGAGCCACCATCTCTCTATTTTCTTAAGATTAATTTTCATGGTAGTGCACTGGATAGATATAGTTTGGGAGAAGTAGCTTTTGTTATTCCAAGTGACACTAGTTCTTTTGTAGTGGTTGGTGGTATTACAATTTTTGATACTACTGTACTGATTAGAGATGGCAATTGAGTGGATTTTTTTGGATACCCGACCCATCCCAAACCTAATAGAACCCTTTTAGCATATCCTAATAGGGTTTGGAATGGGTTTGGGACTTGAAACTAAAATCCATTCAGATTTGGAATGGGTTTGGAATTTATCCATTGGGTACCTGCTATTCAAACCTGATTATATATATATACATATTGAATGGGAGGATTTGAACTCCAAAGGAGTTAACTAGCCTAACCACTACTTTGGCCACCAAAGTCCAATTCAACCCAATGAAATTCCCCAATTTATACTCTATCTATACTATTTAAACTCTTTCATATGGATACCAACAAAAAACTCTTACATCGTCCTACTTCCTTATTCGGCTGCTTCCTCCCACCTCGCAACGTCACTACAAGAAAACTCATGTTTTGTGATGAAATTACTTATGATGAAAATAATTTCATTACTAATAATTTTATTTACAATAATTTTTTTTTTATCATAAATAATTAATTATTTATGATTAAAATAATTTTTCATCATAAATAATCCATTATTTATGATGTAATCTAAATTTTTATGATAAATAATTCATTATTTATGATGAAAATATAAAAATTTTTCATCATAAATAATTGATCTTAAATTAATAATTTAAAAAAATAACTATTTATGATGAAAATTTTTTATCATAAATAATCAGTTATTTGTGACGTAATCCTAATTTTTATCATAAATTATAATTATTTATGATGGATGTTTTCCATCATAAATAATCAATCTTAAAATAGATAATTTAAGAAAAGTAAAAGGATAGACTATTTATGATGAAAAATTTTTATAATAAATAATCTATTATTTACGATGTAATCCAAATTTTCATCATAAATATAATTATTTTAGGATAGACTATTTATGATAAAAAAAAATTTTATCATAAATAATTTATTATTTATGATATAAAAAATTATCATAAATAATTATCATTTACGATAAAAAATTTTCATCATAAATAATCAACCTTAAAATAGATAATTTAAAAAGTTAAAAGGATGGACTATTTATGAATAAAAATTTTTATCATAAATAATCTATTATTTATAATATAAAATATAATTTTATCATAAATAATTGAACATTTGTGATAGAAAAAGTTCTATGGCAAATAATCAACCTTAAAATAGGTAATTTAAGAAAAATAAAAGGGTGGACTATTTATTACAGAAATTTTTCATCGTAAATAATCAGTTATTTAAGATGTAAAATAAAGTTTCATCATAAATAATAATTATTGCTGATAAAAAATTTTTATAAAAAATAATTAATCTTAAATTAATAATTTAAGAAAAGGAGTTGGTACATAGGTGGAGTTAGTTCGGATATAGGCCGAGCCAACTCGGACAGAGATCGAGTTGGCTCGGATCGAGATTGAGCTAGCCCACTAAGATAGATAAAAATTATTGCTCAAAAATCTATAATACAGGACGCAGTCAAGCTGGCTTGAGCCTCCAACCAGCTAGCTTGGACACAACGATATAATGAATTATTTATGATGAAAAATTTTTATCATAAATAGTCGGCTCGTGTTGAGATCGTGCCGGCCCTCTTAGGTAGATAGCAAATAGTGTTTGAGAATTTATCGCAGGAGATGCAATCGAGCTGGCTCGAGCCTCCTTCGAGCCAGCTCGGAGGAATAACGAATTATTTGTGATAGAAAATTTTTGTTGTAAATAATCAATCTTAAATCAGTACTTTAAGAAAAATAAAAGGATGGACAATTTACAATAAAATTTTTTTATCATAAATAATCTATTATTTATGATAATAAATAAATTTTTATCATAAATAATAAATTATTTATAATATTTATTATTTATGATAAAAATTTTAAGTCATAAATAATCGACCTTAAATAATAGTTTAGGAAAAATAAAAGGATAGACTATTTGCAATGGAAAGATGCATCGCGCATGATCGACGTGATGGGATTGAGGGGCACGAGCACGTCCGCTATTAGCTAGCCCACAGATAAATTAGTATTTTTTTATTTTTTAAAACTAGTATTCTTTTAAAATAATTTTTTTTAAATATTATATAATTTTAGAATAAAAAAATTATATTTATTATTTATTATTTAAATAATTATTATTAGAAAATCATTATAAAAGACTGCCTCGATCCAATAACTCTAGTTATGTCGATCAATAAAATTTAATTTTAATAATCAAGAATAATCGTATGATGATCTGATAGATAGAGACTATTAATGAGTCCAAAAATCTATAAAGATAATTTCTATGATATTTATAGCATCTTATCAAAATTTTATTTTAATCAGATATCATTATCATTATCAATTTAGCATGGAATAATTTAGACCATTAAATAAAAAATGAATGATTAAAAGATCAAATGGCGTTTGATTATAAAGTAATTTTTTAGATAAATAATTTTTGCTACTATTTTAATTGTCTATATGATGGTGATCATAAATTCTTACCTTGCGTATATGAATTATCCATATTAAGTAGATTTTACAAAATCATGACTATAATTGCTTAAGAACTATAAGAATGTATATCAAAAGATATATATTTTTAGATGGTATATATGTGCACGATTTGCTTTTTACGACCACCACCGTATAAATAAACAAACTAGTAGCAAAGATCATTTATCTAAAAAAATCATCTTATAATTAGACATCATTTGGCCTTTTGATCATCCATTATTTATTTAACGATCTATATTATTCCATGCTAAATTGATCATGATAATTATATTCGATTGAAATAAAATTTTAATAATATACTATAAATATCATAAAGATTATCATTCTAAATTTTTGGATCCATTAATGATCTTTATCTGTTAGATTATCATGCAGTCATTCGTGATCGTCGAAATTAAATTTTATTAATCGATATAGCTAGAGTTATTGGATCGAGGCAATTTTTTGTGACGATACTCTAATGATAATTATTTAGATAATAAAAGATAAATATAGACTTTAAATTTTAGAATTATATTATATTTAAAAAAATAAAAAATTATTTTTCTAAAAGAATACTAATTTTTTTTTAAAAAAAAATAGTAATTTGCCCATAGGCTAGCTAACAGCAGAGGTACTCATGCCCCTCAACCTTGTCACACAAGCCATGCATGGTGCATCTTTTCATTATAAATAATCTATCCTTTTATTTTTCTTAAACTACTGATTTAAGGTTGATTATTTACGATAAAAATTTTTCATCATAAATAATTTATTATTTATGATAAAAATTTATTAATTATCATAAATAATAAATTATTTATGATGAAAAAGTTATGTCGCAAATTGTTCATCCTTTTATTTTTCTTAAAGTATTGATTTAAGGTTGATTATTTGTAATAAAAATTTTCCATTGTAAATAATTTGTTATTCCATCGTATTCAAGCCAGCTTGACTATATCTCATGCTATGGATTTCAGAGCACTATTTTCTATCTATCGGAGAGGATTGGCTCGATCTTGATCTGAGCCAGCTCGATCTCAGTCTGAGTCAGCTATTTATGATAAAAATTTTCTATCATAAATATCTTTTATTTATTTTTTAAATTTTAAATTTTTATTTTTTATTTATGATAAGAATTTTCTATCATAAATAATTAATGATTAGCGATGTAAAAATTTATTTCATCATGAATAATTGGTATTTGCAACGTAAATTAATATTTAATCATCAATAATTTTTTTGAATTTTTTATATTTTTAGAGGAAAATTTTTTAGTAAAAAATAATTGATGAAAATTATTAGCAATAAAAAATTATTTTTCATCACTAATAATCATTTTAGCGATGAAAATTTTTTGTTGCTAAAACTCTTTAAATACTCATCACCTCAACGTCTCTTCTTGCGAAACCCACTCCTCTCTCCCCCGCAAAACCCCCAAAATCCTCTCCTCTCTCTCCCCCTCCTCATGGGCTTCCACTGACAGCGTGTCTCCCGCTGCCATTGTCGTGAACCAAAGATAAGCTTCCTATTTAGTATGATGGATTTTTTATCTTTCTGCATGCAAGTGGTGGTCGGTGTCGTATGGTAGCCAATGACGGGCAGAGAGGCATGGGGTGGTGGGGGTGGGTGCCCGGGCAGGGACGAAGAGGAGGGAGGGAGGGTATTTGGTCGAGGTGTGGCGGTGGTGACAGGCATGGATCCACGAGGTGGGGTGAAGGGGCACCGTAGGGGATGGGAGGTGGTGGTGATGGGTTGGGTGGGGGCCATAGGAGGTGGAAGGCAGAGGGGTGCCATAAGGGGTGGGGGCGTGGTGATGGGTTGGGTGGGGGCCATGGGGGAGGGGGCAGAGGGTGCTATAGGGGGTGGGGGCTAGTGGTGATGGGTTAGGTGGGGCCATGGGTGGTGGTGGAGAGGGGGGTTACCACTGGGATGAAGGCGGTGGTGATGGGCTGGGTGGGGGCAACGAGGGGTGGGGAGTGGTGTGACGAGCCGGATGGGGGCCATGAGGGGTGGGAGGCGGAAGGGCACCCTAGGAGTAGGGGCGGTGGTGATGGGTCGGATGGGGGCTGCAGGAGGTGGGAGATAGACGGGCTCCACAGGGGCTGGGGTGGTGGTGACAGGCCGAGTGGGGGCCACAAGGGATGGAGGGCAGTGGGGTGCTATAGGGGATGGTGGGCGGCTATGATGGTTGGGGGGTGGTGGAGGGATCGGAGAGGTTACGACTTGCAGGGAAAAAAATAAAAAATATTATTTTTCATAATAAAAATAGTTAAATTTTTTAAATAATGATAAGATATTATTTTTTAAAAAATAATTTTATGCTTTTATTTGTTATAATTTAATATTTTTACTTGTTTAGTTTTGGTATTTTATTATGATTATGATTTAGTAATTTAATTAGGATTAGCCAAATTCTTTAATTTTTAATGCATATAAATTATCTGGTCTGGATCTAGTCCAAGATTTGGGTCGGGATCCGGATCAGGATCTAGGTCATGAACTGGGTCGGATTGAGTTTGAAAGTCGGTCTAAGATTCAGATCGAGATCTAGGTCAAAATCCAATCTAGGATCTGGTTTGGGATTCGAATCACGATCCAGGTCAGATCGAGGTCAGGATTCGGATCATGATCTGGTTCGAAATTCGGATCAGGATCCAGAACACGATCTGGGTTGGATCGAGGTTGGAATCCTGATTGAGATCCAGTTCAAAATCCAGAGTAGAATTCGATCTAGGATCCAGTTTGAGATTCAGGTCATGATCTGAATTGGATCGAGGTTGAGATCCAGGTTGGGATCTGGTCTAGGATCCGGGTTGGGATCCCGTCCGAGATTCGATCCAGGATTTGGATCATGATCTGAGTCAGATCAAGGTTAGGATCCAGATATATCTCTTTATTTCCATAGAGAGATGCATTGTAGTGATTTAATGCATGCATTGATGTAACCTTAGACTTTCATTCAAGAGTCAATCCTAGGATCCCCAAAACAAACTCTATGAAAGGCTCTTGAATGCCCCAATTTGGGTAGTTCAGAAATGCATCAATTTTTTATTATTGTCATGGTGTTCTTTGTTCTATAGTGAAAAATTCCATCATAATTATCTCATTTGTTCTTCGGGTATATATTAGATGTGGTTAAAATATGATCCATCTATATCATATGCTTGGAGAACAGTAGGAAGATGCTGTTGGATTTAGCATGTATATGGAACAAAGAACAAAGCTGTGGCAGTAATAAAAGTGATGCATTTTTGTAAGGGATAGGACCACACCTACTAAGAAGGAGTTGGTGGACTTAGTATTCATTAAGCATCATTCTTTATTGTCAAATAGATATCGACAAAAGTTGGATAAATTATGTACTGATCAATTGAACATCCAGATCGGGATCCAGTCCAGGATCCAATTCAGATGAATGCTAGGATTATTTTCTTTATTGTTGATAGTTTTCTTTGTTGTCAGATGGATATCAACAAAAATTGGATGAATACCAGGGGTATTTTCTTGCATGAATATCGAAAAGATGTTCGAGATTTTATTCAGTTTGCATGGTGTAAGATAGTGCCAGTCGGATAAAGTATCCATACAAGAGATGTGTCAATATGGTATATCATCATATATTACTTGTTGAAGAGTATCTACTACATTATGGTATGGGCAAGAAGTATACTCGCTAGATATGGCATGGAAAGGATGATCCAAATGAAGTTGTGTATGATGCTGATAATATTAAAGATGATAGTGATGCTACTGAACCTGTCGAACATGGTGGTATAGGTTTATTATTAGATGATTTACATCAGAATGTTAGCTCGAATGTACCCATGAGTACTAGCACATTTGAAGATAGTTTTGATCATGAATAAAATATTAATGAGGTAGAAGGGACTTCTGAATAGTTTGCAAAGCTTATAAGGGATGCACTTAAGCCACTTTACCCAAATTGTGTAAAATTGTCTAAGTTAGAGTTTTTTATCAAATTACTTCATATTAAAATCGTGAATCGATGGAATTAGTAGTTCTTTGATCAAAATTTGGCATTGATTAAAGCAGCCCTTTCCAATGGATCGAGACTTCTGAAATCATATTCTAAAGTAAAAACATACATGTGAAAATTAGGATTTGGCTATATTTCTATATATATCTACAAAAATGATTGTATATTATTTTATAAGAAGAACAAACAAGTAAGTAAATATCTGCAATGCGGTGAGCCTAGGTATGAAACCGATAATAGGAAAGAAAAGAAGATATCTCATAAGATTTTGAGGTATTTTTTTATTGATTCCAAGACTTCAAAGGTTGCATATATCCATCAAGATAGCTGAAGAAATATGATGACATCATGAGTAGTGGGTTTAGAGGAGAACATACTTAGCCCCCCGACTGACTCTATAGGGTAGAAAGACTTTGATGCAAATCATCCGCTATTTACGAGTGACCTATGCAATATCTGGCTTGGTCTAGCAATAGATGGATTTAATCTCTTTAGTAATTTAAGTACTTCCTACAGCTTGTAGTTTGTGATGCTAGTTGTATATAATGTGTCATCTTGAAAATGCATAAAAGAGCCATTTATTTTTATGTCACTATTGATTTCGAGTCTGAAAGTACCAGGTAATGAAATTGATATATATCTATGATCCTTAATTGATGATTTGAAGGAGCTATGAAAAAATAGAGTACAGATATATGATTTTGTTAGTCGAGGAAATTTTAAGTTGCATGCTTCAGTTTTATGGACCATAAATGATTTTTTCTATGTATGAAAACTTATCTGGATAGACTACCAAAGGATATTTAGCATGTCCAATATACAACAAGGATATGTCCTCCTTACATTTAAAGCGTAAAAGAAAAATCTGCTTCATGGGTCATTTATGGTTTCTACCTGCTAATCACTCTTGGAGGATCCATTATAACCAATACTTTGATAATAAGTCTGACAGATGTCCGCCACCTAAGAAGTTAAGTGGAGTGAAAGTTTTAGAACAACTTGAAGCTATTGAAAATGTGAAATTTGAATAAACATCTGATACTCGCAAGCAGAAGCATGCTAAAGCTGAGCTCAATTGGACGAAGCGAAGCCTATTTTTTGAACTACCATACTGGAAGCAGCTACTATTTCATCATAACCTGGATGTAATGCACATTGAAAAGAATATTTACATTAATATCGTTGGTATAGTGTTGAACATCATAGAAAAATAAAAGATAATTCAAAAGCTCGCCTTGATTTGTAAAAAATGAGAATCTAGTTGGAGTTGCATTTAGTTCATTGAGATGAAAATTTTTTTATGCCATGTTATTCACTATTTGGCGAGAAGAAGAAGAGTTTCTATGGATGGTTCAAAATCATCAAGTTTCTTGATGCTTATACATCAAATGTATTGCAGTATATTGGCAATAATGACTACAATATCTCTGACATAAAAAATCATGACTCCTATGTGATGATGCAATGCTTGCTTCCTATGGTGATGTGTGACTATCTGAGTGGTGATGTTCAAGTTACAATGATTGAGTTGGGAGTATTTTTCTGGAAACTATGTTCCCAAAAATTGAAAATTAATTTAATTGAGAAGTTCGAGAAGGATATTGTGCTCCTTCTTTATAAGTTAGATAAAAATCTTTCCATCATCATTTTTTGATGTTATGGTGTACTTAGCTGTTCATCTTTTTAAAGAAGCTCTTCTAGCCAGCCCGATACATTATCGATGGATGTATTATATTAAAAGATAAATAAATTATAATTCCTTTGGCATATCAATTATAAGATGTAAATATATTAATTAAATTTAAATTATGTTTTATTTATAGATTCTTATATATCCTAAAAAGTATGTGCGCAATAAGGCACGGCCTGAAGGATCCATAATGAAAGCATACATAGCTACAAAATGCATCACGTTTTGCTTGATATATCTTGATAATATCAAATCAAGATTCAACCATGTAGATCATAACGTAGATCGTGAATGGGATGATGATGAACTGACACTATCCATATTCAAACAAATGGTTCGACCCATGAGTGGAAGGAGATACAAGTTTATAGACGTGAATGAGCTATCCAAGGCATACTTCTATATTCTAAATAATTATGAAGAAATTAAAGATTTCATTGAGTAAGTACCATCTTAGCATACCTTTTAGTGTTCTAACTAATTTTTTCATATCGATGTAAAATTAAAAATCATGACATATTGCAGTGAGCATAAGAGCATATGATCCAGGGTGAATAATATAGACGTTGATGATCGACATAGAAAAAAATTTACAAAATAGTTAGAAGACCATGTAAGTACCACTAGTACTATATTATATTTTTATAATTATAAAATTAATTATTTGAACCAATACAACTTTTTATGTTACATTATAGATGAAATTTAAGTATTTTAATAAAAAAAGGGGGCGATCGATGAGTTATACAATTTAGTATGTGGCCCTGATCAAAGGGTTCACCGCCACGCATCCTCTATCATTGGAGGAATTAGATTTCATACAAAATAACTTAAGATGCAAAAATAGACCCAGAATAGTGGGATTGCTATGATAGGATATGAAGGAGGAGAGGAGAGTGAATATCTTGGTGTATTGATAGACATTATAGAGCTGAAGTATGGGTTCAAAAATTCAGTATTCTTGTTTCAGTGTGAATGGTGGGATATTAGCAATAAGAAGATTGATATTCATATCGATCCATACTTTATTAGTATAAATTTCGTACAAACATAGTATTAGAATGAGCTGTATATATTAGCAACTCAAGTGAAATAAGCAATATATTTGAAGAATCTGAAGTATTGAGATGATTGGCATATTGTACAAAGAATAATACCTAGAGGCGTATATGATATACCAACCTAACTAGAGATGGATGAAAATTCAGATCTACATGAAGAGAAAGCTTTTGAAGAGGGAGAACAAACATTGACCGAGCTCCTTGTTGATGAAGAACTTGTAATAGCTCCTTTAAATAGGGTTGATCTATCATTCGATAAAGTTGAAGCTGATTTTGTATTTAATCTTGATGATTCGGAGGACGACGATCAGTTTATAAATGATGATAAGATAGAAAATAATACATTAGACAATTATTATGATTCGGAGAAGGACCTACAAATCAAGGAGGATATGGATATTGATGAGTAGATCTATATTCTTTGTTGAACTTTTTCTTGCAATAATGGTATGCAATACAATTTTATTCACTAGCATTTATATGTTTTTTGCTATTATTGTTCATTATTATATTTATTTATATATCAAGTTAGTTATATTCATAGTTTTAGCATTGCAGGTATGGTGCCAGGAGGAAGACGATGATGTTCAATTTTGTAGCCTACCCCTGAGGATGAGCCTTCCTCCATTTTCACTGCTACATCATTAGAGTTGCCAGAGGGCCCTATAGAGGCATATTCGGGTGAGGTAGGTCTGAGTGCTATTTTAATGTTTTTTATATAATAAAATTTGATTTTAATTATACCTGTTAGGTTTGTAGATAGCTATCATACTAATAATTTATATATTATTGTTTCAGGCCATTCTCTATCCATGGTGAGGTGAGGGCAAGGTTCATTGAAGAACCTCACCCTTGAATGTTAGAAACACAAGCATGAGGGACAGCATCTCCATATCGAGATTCTACCCAACTTCACCAAGTCTATTAGGGGTTGGTGCAAGCCATGGTAGACTGACCTAGGCATCATATGCTATAGCTTTGCCCTAGTGATGCTCTTCAATTGGCGTTAGATTATACGAGCTCAGAGGAAGGTCTTCTATATCCACTTATAGATAAAATAATATTTAGTAAAATATTTAATTAGCACTATATTCTTATAATATTTGTTATTGGTAGGCTATATTTGATATTATTAATTTCGAACATGATCGCATGCGGCGAGCTATGGATGATCATCTATGCGCGTGTTTTAAGGAATATTGACATCGCATTCATCACCATTGGCATGCTATCGTGTATGACCATGGGGTGGAGGCACGTGATGGCGACCATATGACAGCATCAATATCGAGGACTAGGCTATCATATGCTGCACGTATGAGAACTCGACATATTAGATTAAGCATCCAGTTATTTTTAAATTCATTTTTTTAGAGTTTAATAATTAAATTATTTATTTTTAAATTTAGTTAGTCACTAATTTGACTGTTAATTATATAGGATCGATGTGCCCAAAATGCAGCGAATCGATCGAGATAGACCATCTCTCACTGTAGGGGTTTGAGGCCATTCGCTCGTCATACGAAGAAATTTATATTTAGCATATTTTTATTTTTTAATTATTTAAATTTTTTTATTAATTATTCTTAAATTACAGAGAGATACAGAGAGTGGCAAGCTTTCCAATATGATTGAAATCTACTAGCAAACACACCAATGATGATCAGGAGACTGGACGGCGGAGAACCAGGAGTTTTATATAAGCTTTTTAAACTATTTTTTATTGATATTTTGATTTTTGGTATAAACTTAGAATAGCTATAACTTTAATTTTCAGGATCGTATGATAGGCATTGGCGTCCATTCTATTCCTAATGCTTTGTTTGGTATGAAGGATGGATTGAAGAAAGGATGGATGGATGAGGAAGGATGGATGAGCGAGAAGATGGATGAAAATTCATCCTTTCATATGTTTGGTGAAAATTGGAAGGATGGATAAAAGTGATTTCTTCTTCTGTTTGGTATAGAAGAAATGAAAGAAAGGATGGATGATATTTATATAATATTTTTATCAAATTATCCTTTGAAAAAATTATTACTATTATCAATTTATAACACTAATTTATACTAAATAAGTAAACAATATATAAACTTATAATTATTATAATTTATAATTATATAAATATTTAATTTTAATTTAATTTAATTTAATAAATATTTTTATAATTAAATTATTAATGAGTTAATTATATAAATAATTACTTAATTTAATAATTAATTTTATTAATAATATAAATAAGTAGTTAATTTATAATCTAATTTAATAATTAATTAATATTATATAAATAAATAATTAAAAATAGTAAGTAAAATAGAAAAATTAAAGATAATTCTAGTTATTTAATTATAATTACCAAAATTATATACTCAAATTAAAATAATTAGTAATAAAATTTAATAATATATTATTAATAGTATATATAAAAATATATAAAAATAATATGAATAAAAAAGTGAAGAAATATTATAGTTTTGTCAAAAAATTAATGAGGGATAATTTTATCTATGCAAAAATTCATCCATCAATGCTCCATCCATCCTTCCTTCATTCTTTCAATTTAGAAGGATGTAAATTAGTGGATCAGGATGGATGAAGAATCTTATTTTTTCATCGATCCTCTCTATAACTTTTTGAATCAAATGATGGATGGAGGCCATCCATCCTTGCAATCTCATCCATCCTCCCTCTCATGACCCCAACCAAACACAAGGTAAGGACTCGACCGTACTCATAGATAACAAGATCTACGATCAGGTACTTGGTATGAGACCCTATTATGTTAGGAGACTAGGACATGGGATCAGAGTTTCTACATTCTCACACTCGTCCAGGATGGACATCCATTCTGCCTATGATGTTTGGTTGGTGGAGAAATAGAGATAGGCAGCTGATGAGCATCGACAGTGGGCTACTGAATTAGTTGTATGTGTCAATGAGTACTAGCTATTCTAGATATAAATGATGGAGCAGATGGTGCAGATGGAGCAAATGATATAACTGATAAGAAAGCAGTAGGTCGGTTCGAGCTCCTCTGAGCACTTTTCTCCTTTGGTCCATTCTTCTTCTCTAGATATCGATGCTTGATGACTAGCATCCTATTTTTATATTTTTTTTAATTTTATTTTGGACCTTTTATAATTATTAAATTTATTTTATAATAAAATAATAAATTTTTTTATGAGTTTATTATGTGAATTTTTTATTTTAATTTTATATATTATAAATATAAAATATTAAAAATATAAATTAATATGTATACATTTATAAAATATTTTTAAAATAATTTTAATTAAATTTATTTATTTATGATATAATTATTTATGATAAATTTTTTCATCATAAATAATTTAATTTTTATTATAAATAAATAATTATTTATGATGAAAAAAAATTTATCATAAATAATATATTTTTGATGAAAAATTATAAATTTTTATCATAAATATATGCATCATAAATAATTAAATAAATAAATAAATTTTGATAAAAATTTTTGATCGTAAAATGTTATTATTAGTAATGAAAAATATCTTTTTATTGTAAAATATTATCTCTGATTTTATTTTTTATGAAGAATTATTAGCGATGAAATTTTCATCATAAATAATTATTAGTGATGAAAATTTAGTATTTGCTATGCTTTTTCTACATCATAAATTTTTTTTTTTATTGTAGTGGGTCTAGGCCACCACCACCATGGACCTTCCCTCTCTGACCAACCCCACAACCCCTAGCCCCGCACACCTAAGGATCCTCCATTGGTAGTTTCTCCACAACGCCCCCCTCACCCCCCCTGCCCCCCCACCTACAGCTCCTCCATGCCCTCCGCCCACCCCCACCTCATAACATCTTCTCCCCTTGCAACGTCCATGCTGCCGCTGCCATGGACCTCCCCTCTCCGACCAACCCCACCCCCCACCGCCTAATCCCCATGCACTTGCAGATCATCCTCTAACAATTTCTCCGTGGACCTTCTAGCCACCTGCAGCTCCTTGAATGGTGATTGAGACTCCTGAGGATGGAAAAATAGAGAAAAAATGGGACAAAACTTAGAAAAAATCAACAAAAACAAAGGAAAGATGGAAAAACTTAGTGAGTAAGACCTTTTCCCACATAGATTAATCATTTTTTTCCTTTTCAATTCTTTTTCTTTTCATTTCATTCTCTTTTTCTAAGATCTGTGGGAAAGGAGAGCACCTAAGGGGGATTGGAGGGGTTCTTTAGGTTCTGGTTGGGGTTTTCTCTTAAGGATATGAGATTTTGTGGGAGTTGTGGCATTATGAGTTGGTCCCTTGAGGTTTTCAGAGCTTAATCTTGGTACGAGCATGACATTTTGTAGGGTTTAGGAATTTTTGATTGGAAGTATTCTTCCTTGGCTACAAAAATTTTCAATTTATGAGTTTTGTTCGATGATAATATGAATATGAATGAGGGTTGATTGATAATATGAATTTGAATGAGGGTTGATTGGGTAGGTTTGGGTACCCGACGGGTATTTTAATTTTAAATGGGATGGGTTTGGGATCTGTGGTTGATTTGGTAATTAGGTTTGGGATGGGTTCTAGTAGTAAGATTTTAAACAGATTTGGATACAAGTAGGGCAAATTTTATGGGTACCCTACCCGTTGCCATCCCTAGTACTGATTGCATGGGAAGGATTATAATATGCTATTCTTATACTACGAGCTTCACAACTTTATCTTGAGGGCGAATCAATGATGATTATTAGATGGCTTTCGACTTCACATTTTGGTGTGGGTAGGTGCCATCCTTTTTTATAGGAATATTGTTGGAGGGTTTTGCGATTACTTATTTTTTAAGGTCTCACATATTTATCGAGAAGTAAAGAGTATTGCTAATTGGATGGTTTCATATGTGATAAATCATACGAGATCTATTCGGATAACTTCGGCTTATCTTTCTTATTAGTTTGGTAATATTTTATGTTCCATGGATGTATTTTTTCTTAAGTTACATAAATCATCTGACTTATCAAAAGAAAAAAAAAGTACAATACAATAGCCTTTGCATCTATTTAACACGTTAGATGTAGTTGGTGTTTTTGATATCTCCATATCAATTCAATGCTATACATCGTTCCTTAGTAACCTATTGTTTGATCAAAGAAATGACTAAAAATTAGTGTAGTTGCCCAACTATGCAACCCAAGATTGGAAAAAGAGAATATTCAACCCCAAAAGAAATCTCATCTAGAAGCCAAAGAAGCATTCAATTCAAGCTCAACCATCTCTCCAACGTTCATTCAAGTCTTCATTCCTTCTGAGTGGGTTCTCAAAGGCTTCTTTCATTTTTAAGTAAAATATTTTTAATATTTTATTGTGCTCATTAAGGAGCTAACCATGCTTAATATTGTAATTCATATTGTATTCAATTTACTATTTTCTGTTTAAGTTTTAGGGAATTCCAAAACTTAGAAAGGTTAACCCAAACTTTAAATCAGAGTGTATAGGATTGGCTTGTATCCAAAAAATAAGTATCTAGCTTGAAAAGCTAGGGTCAGTGGTATACGACATTGTAATCATTAAAATGATTAGTGAATTAAAATTCTCAAGTAGGAGCTTAGGGAGTAGATGTAAGTATAAGATTAGCACCAAACTACTATAAATTCTTTTTATTTATATTGATTTGTTCTCTCTTCTTGCATTCTTGTGTTATTCTCTTGCTTAATTATTTCATTTTTCAATACATTGTTCACTATAGCCACTGCACATTATACTTTCATCTCTTAACATATTTTTGTGGTTCACTCCTTACTTAAAATTTTTTAGTAACCCAATCTTGGGTTGCATAGTTGGGCAACTACACTAATTTTTAGTCATTTCTTTGATCAAACAATAGGTTACTAAGGAACGATGTATAGCATTGAATTGATATGGAGATATCAAAAACACCAACTAC
>QRFJ01000156.1:387314-565682 GCA_006176705.1 Cocos nucifera | reverse complement strand
CAAAGGAAAGTGTTTCCATTGCAACAGCGACGGCCATTGGAAGCGGAACTGCCCTACTTACCTGGCCACCCTGAAGAACAAGAAGGAAGGTCCTTCTGGAGGTATGCTCGTTATTGAGTCTAACCTTACGATTTCTTCTGCATCCAGTTGGGTGCTTGACTCTAGTTCTAGTGCTCATCTGTGCACTTCCATGCAGGGTCTTGAGGATAGCAGGAGGCTGAGGGATGGAGACATGATCCTACGCATCGGTAATGGAGCAAGAGTTGCTGCAGTAGCCGTGGGAACATACCCTCTTCGATTACCATCTGGTTTAGACTTAGTTTTGAAAGACTGTTATTATGTGCCTGCAGCTAGCAGGAATTTGATTTCTGTTTCATGCTTAGCACTAAGAAGGCTATGTGATTACCTTCTTTAAGGACCATTGTAACATTCTTTATGAAAGAAATAAAATTGCAAATGGTTTCCTTATTAATGGTCTTTATCAGCTACATATTGATGTACCTATTCTAACTATCGAGCAAAACGTGAATGCCAAACGACCTAGGGATAGTCCAAACGACATATATCTATGGCACCTGAGATTAGGTCATATAGCAGAAGATAGGATCAACAAATTGGAGAAAAATGGGCTATTGAGTCCATTGACTTTCGAGTCATATCCAACTTGTGAATCTTGTCTTCAAGGCAAAATGACTAAACTCCCTTTTGTTGGACATGGGGAAAGGGCCACAGATCTCCTTGCCCTAGTACATACTGATGTGTGCGGCCCATTTGATGTGCCGGCTAGAGGCAATTTTGTCTACTTCATTACCTTTACCGATGATCTGTCTAGGTATGGGTATGTGTATCTTATGAGACACAAGTCTGAAGCTTTTGAAAAGTTCAAAGAATTCAGACATGAAGTAGAAAAACAAACTGAAAAACCCATTAAGGTTCTTCGATCAGATCGAGGAGGTGAATACCTTAGCCGAGAATTCCTAGACTATCTCAAGAAAAATGGCATAGTCTCTCAATGGACTCCACCAGGAACACCTCAACTCAATGGGGTTTTCAGAATGGAGAAATCGGACTCTATTGGATATGGTTCCGATCCATGATGAGCTTCACAGACCTTCCCTGATTTTCTTTGGGGACACTTCATTGTTAACTTCAATTTATCTACTGAATAGGGTTCCCTCTAAAACCGTTCCTACCACACCGTATGAGATATGGCATGGTAAGAAACCAAGTCTGAGTCATCTCAGAATTTGGGGTTGTCCGGCTCATGTCAAAAGACAACAAGCGGACAAGTTAGAGTTTAGGTCCTTCAGAGCTCGATTCATAGGATATCCTAAAGAGTCATTAGGATACTATTTCTACATTCCAGAAGACCACAATGTGATTGTGAGTCGACATGCCATCTTTCTTGAAAAATAGTTTATTCAAGATAGCGGCATTGGAAAGTAGATTAAGCTTGATGAGAAAGTCTCACAAGTACAACGAGCTAAGGACCAATTGGAACCAAATCAGGTTGAGCCAATAAGAACACTACCTCCTCCACCTCGTAGATCGAAAAGAGTTTTCCATCCCCCTGAAAGATACTTAGGTATTATTTCAGAGGAAGTAGAGAAAATGTTCCTCGTAGGTAATGGTGCTCATGGTGATGATCCCAAAACCTACAACGAGGCGATATCAGATATCGACTCCGAGAAATGGCTAGAGGCAATGCAGTCAGAAATTGACTCGATGCACTCAAACCAAGTCTGGACCTTGGTAGATCCACCAGAAGGTATAGTACCTATTGGGTGTAAATGGATCTTCAAGAGAAAGATTGGTGCAGATGGGAATGTGGAGACATTCAAGGCTAGACTAGTGGCAAAAGGTTATAGTCAATGCGAAGGCATTGACTATCAGGATACCTTTTCCCCAGTGGCTATGCTAAAATCCATCCGCACATTGCTTGCCATTGCAGCCTATTTCGATTATGAAATATGGCAAATGGACGTGAAAACGGCATTCTTAAATGGATATCTTGAGGAAGATATCTATATGGAACAGCCGCTAGGTTTCACATCCAGTGATACTGATCACAAGGTTTGCAAGCTGCAAAGGTCCATATATGGACTTAAGCAAGCATCTCGGAGCTGGAACACTCATTTCAATGATGTGATCAAAATGTTTGGTTTCATCAAAAATGAAGAGGAACCATGTGTCTTTCAAAAAGGTCAGTGGGAGCGCTGTTGTCTTCCTCGTATTGTACGTGGATGACATCCTCCTTATTGGGAATGATATTCCCATGTTGACGACAGTCAAAATTATGGTTGTCCAAGGAATTCTCCATGAAAGACCTAGGTGAAGCATCCTTTATTCTAGGAATTAAGGTCTATAGGGATAGACCGAATAGGATGCTAGGACTTTCACAGAAGATGTACATAGAGGAAGTACTAAAGAGGTTTAGTATGGAAAACTCTAAGAGGGGATTAATACCCTTCAGACATGGTATTCATCTTTCCAAGAAGATGTGCCCTAGCACACCTGAGGAAATAGAACGCATGAGCAAGATCCCTTATGCTTCTGCAATAGGGAGCCTCATGTATGCCATGCTATGTACACGACCTGATATAGCCCATGCTGTGAGTGTCACAAGCAGATATCAGTCAAATCCAGGTGAAGAACACTGGACTTCTGTGAAATGTATCCTTAAGTACTTGAGAAGAACTAAGGATATGATGTTGGTCTTTGGTAACGGAGAACTCCAAGTCCAGGGATACACAGACTCGGATTTCATGTCCGATATAGATGATCGAAAGTCGACATCTGGGAGTCTGTTTGTGTGCAATGGTGGTGCTGTCAGCTGGAAGAGTTTCAAGCAAATCATGATAGCAGATTCCACCATGGAAGCAGAATATATCGCTGCATCAGAGGCTGCGAAGGAAGCATTCTGGTACAAGAAGTTTGCTGCAGAAATTGGAGTAATGCCATCAGATGCCATTCCTCTATACTGCGACAACAATGGCGCCATAGCCCTTGCTAAGGAGCCGAGGTCTCACCAAAAATCCAAGCACATTGAGCGGCGATACCACCTCATCCGCGATTACCTCGAGAAGGGTTACGTCGAGGTCAAGAGAGTCAACTCCACAGATAATGTGGCAGACCCACTTACAAAGCCGTTGGGCCAGCAGAAGATCGAAGCCCACCTTGAGAAGATGGGACTTAGACTTGTAGCCAATTGGCTTTAGGACAAGTGGGAGATTGTTAGATATATGTGCCCTAGAAGCCAGAATTGGCTGACACTTGTAATACACTTCTAGGGGCAAAATTATAATTTTGACTATAATCAATAAAATGGATTATTTTCTATCACATATGTGTATTTAGTGTCTGTGATACATCCTTTGAGTTAATGGTAATGATAATTCATATTTTCAAGAGTTGAAAATTTAAGACATGAATAATCATTATTAACTCATAAAATGCTTCCGACCATAGGATCATCATGAGGATGGTGATTGATCCGAAAGGTTGGTGTACAATCACTTCTCTTTAGTAGATGAGTCTTGAGTCTACGGTGTGGAGACACTAGAGCGAGAGTATAGGTACTCATTAGAGAACGAGGGCACTGAGCGTGACCACCTCGAGTAGTCATTAGGAAGTCTACCTTCTCGTCAATGACTGACTCGATGCTGCAGTGGTGTGTCTGGTTCTTTGACCTGAGGTGCATCGGCAGTTCACCTTGAGGGTGTTATAGTTTGACTACACCATAACTCGATCTCCTAGCCATATCGGAACCCTGAGGTGTATGTTGGCTATAGCATGTTCATTGTAGGAACTGGATTGCATCAAGATGGAATCTATCTACCTCGGTGGTAGAGGAGCAGCCCTATGATGATCATGAGAATCAAGTCCAGAAGCCCATGGCCATGGTAGAGTGAAATAATAGAAAGAGTTTCTATTTATATTTTTACATCAGACTTGAATCGAATGATTACATCATATGACAGAAACTAGGGTTTGACGAGTTCACCTTAACCCTAATTTGATTGGGGCTCAAGATAGAAGAACTTAATCACACAGGTAGCTGCACCAAGAGGTTCGCATTCAGCTCTGATGGGTTGCCACCATATACTGCTAGGTGTCACTGATAGATTTTGGGAGCAATTAGAATGATTTAGATGATCGATCATTCTAGCTGTTCGAATCAGAAGAGTTCTGATCCATCGAAAGGAGTTTCGATGATGTCGATGATAGAAGATCATGACATATCCCATTACCATACAGAACTGAACCTAACTGGATCACACAAACAAGAGTTTGAATCTGGTGATCATCAATTGAATTGATCTAGTTCAATTGATCTGAATGAGATTCAATTAGGTTCAAGAAAATTATGCTAGCACTCGATTGAACCTAACATTCTTCTTTTACTATCATAAATAGTTATTCTGACTGAGCCAAAGAAGTTTGTGCTCGATCAAAGGCCTTCACTTGGTCTGACTGGAGTCTATCCAGATCAGAAAAGGATTGTCTTATTTTGTAAGATAATACCTGCCATTTTTGGTCACCTACCATTTCTCGTCCTTTGACTTTGGTCAAAAGTTGACCTTTGACTGGTCAAATATTGACCATTGATACTTTGACTTCTGTCCACGTATCACGCACCTATTGGAGAGCTGGTGGGGGCTTGTCCTCCTACCAAAAACTGGCAAAAAGGAGGGCGTATGCCAAGGATTCTGATTAGACTCCATCTCCTTATTGGATTCTGATTAGACTCCTCTTAAGAACCAACTTTAACTGATCTTAGGCACCATCTAAGGATGAATCCAAGGGACTCTATTCCCATCAATCAGATTTAGATCTGATTTCATAAAGGGTTATGATTGGTTGGGATGAAGAGGAGTTGGATCACGCATAGTCTATAAATAAGACCCTACGTCCAACTCAGAAAAGAATGAATAGAATAATTCTCTACGCCCCAAGACTGCCTCTCTCTTCCTCTTCTACACCAAGTTCATCTTCTCCCTCTCCTCTCCACGCCCAAAGAAGTTTGGGATCTTAGTTGGTGCAATCTAGGCGAGAGAAAGACAACAGAAAGCTAGAAGGCTGCGCTGCTGCAAAGGACAACTGCTGATCTTCGAAAGCTATTTTGAAGATTCTCCAAATCAGATTTAGATCTAATTTTTGAAGACGTGATAGAGAAGAAGAGGATCTCCAGATCCAGCCTGAGTGGATATCGATAGAGGCTAGGCACTTGCGTGGCTAGATCCAGAACCTTCCGCTACTTATAGGATCATTAACGGGTAATAGGATTATCCTACATCAAGGTAAATTAAATCTGATTTAATTTATCTATATTTTATTTTAATTATTAGAATAATAAAAATTAAATTTGAAACATCTCATATCTGATTTAGATCGAAGAAAAAAGTTTTGAAATATATCTCTTGATTCGATCAAATCTGAACGAATCTGATCCAAAAAATTAGGATTTTTCTTCAGAAATCTATGACTGATCCTACACATCCATCTGAACTACTAGCCCTTCATGCTGATTTTTAATCTAAGATAAAACTTTTCTGTCCAGCTCCATCTCAAGAGGAACACTTCTATAAGTGGATGTAACCTGCATGCCATCATTCTCTGATTGACCATCGCTGTTCATCTTTGTTTTTCCAATTGCTCTTATACTCCCAAGCCTCTCTAAGATGCTCTTTTCATCAAAAATGACATCCCTGCTGATCACTACCTTCAGTACTTCAGGATTCTATAGCAGGTACCTCTTGACTCCTTATGGATATCCTATGAATATCATCTTTTGAGATTTAGGGTCCAACTTACTTCTCTCAATTGCCTCCATATGTGCATAGGCTGTGCAACTAAAGACCTTCAGATGGCCAAGCTTTACCTTCTTTTTACTCCAGACCTTTTTTGGAATGCCTTCATTTTAAAAGAAAGTTAAAGCATCATTTCAAAAGAATTTTAGAAGTGATGTCTACAGTTTTAAACTCCATGCCTTCTTGGTCAGTGTCTAGTTCATTTTTTCTACGACACCATTCTGCTGAGGAGTCATCTTCACTATGTGATGGTGTTTGATACCATTTTTCTCACAATACCTCTAAACTCTAGACTTGTATACTCTCCTCCATTATCTGATCTCAGACACTTCACCTATCTTCCTGACTTCTTCTTAATTTCAGCTCTCCAGACTCTAAACCAGGCAAACATCTCTGACTTTTATCTGATCAGATAAACACACATCTTCCTTAAGAAATCATCAATAAAAATGATAAAATATTTTGCTCCATCTCTAGTTGATACAAGAATTGGTTTCCATACATCTGAGTGCACTAAATCTAGTACTCCTTTGCTGCACTTGGTACTTTTGACAAATTTTATCCTATGATGTTTACCAAAGATGCATGACTCACATAAATCTGTGCCCTCCTTCTTCAAGGCTAAGATCATCCCTTTTCTGCTAAGTTCAATGAGCCCTCGGTCACTCATATGACCCATCCGATAGTGCCACAGCTGATATAAGAGTTGCTCCTCCTGTACCACTGCTAGCATCTCTACACTATTATTTACTACTGAGTCTTTCATTCTATAAAGATTATTGCTCAATCTTCTACCTCTTATCACCATAAAAACTCTCTTAAAAATTTTTAGACATCCACTCTCAGCCTGACTACTAAAAGCAAATTCTGCTCCTCTAAGTAGCCTTCAAAAATTAAATTCTTTTTTAATTCTAATATATGCCTGATATTTGATAATGTATGAATGATCCCGTCGTACATCCTCATCCTAATTGAGCCAACTCCAGCTACTTTGCATAGATGATCATCTCCAAGGTTGACACTTGCTCCATCAATTTTCTGATAGGTGAGAGCATACTAAATCCATTATCCACATAGTATCACACTCTGTGGATCCATCTGATATAACTAGCAGATTTTCTTCACTACTCACCAAAACTGTATCATCACTCTTACTGCCCTTTTCTTTTTCTAACCACAAAAGAGGATAATCTCTTCTCAGGTATCTAGGCTGATGATATTTATAATATTTCAATATCTTTCTCTGATCCTGAGATTTTGATCTATCTTTGGATTTTTCTCTTATCTTCTTCTTTGATCTTCCTTATCTTTTATTCACAGCTAAGATCTCAGACTTGGAATCTTTCTTATAGATCTTTTCTCTCTACTCCTTAGATCTGAGCACACCAACAACTTTTTCATAATTTAGGATCTTCTTTCCATAAACTAAAGTTATTATGAGACCATCATACGAGCTTGAGAGAGAATAAAGTAGTAACAACATCCGATCTTCCTCGTCGATCTTCACATTCAAACTCATCACCTTAGAATACACCTGATTGAATCTTAGGATATGTGCAACAAGATCTCCATCTTCGGACATCCTCAGACTATACAGCTGTTTCTTCAATCATAGCTTATTTATTATGTTCTTTCTCATATATGTGTTCTCCAGTCTCGTCCAGAGTTCCTTTGTCGTGGTCTCTGTATAAACCTTGGATAGCACCTGATTGGCCAAGCACACTTTAATTATGCTAAAAGCAATTTCCTCCAACTCTTTTTAATCCTCAGCACTAATCTGTTCTGGTTTTTCTCTTGTCAAGATCTTGTAGATCCTCTACTGAACCAACAAGTCCTTTATCCTTTGCTACCATAAGGTAAAGTTTTTCTTACCATCAAACTTTTCAAAATTCATCTTAAGTCCACTTGATCTCATAACTTCAAACAAGTTAAGAACAAAATCCTAACACGCTTTCACGATTACATCCCAGCAAAATTATCTTTCAAAGAAGATCTAAATGCCCTAGATCCTCTTTTTAACCTTTTATATCACCGTTCCTTCGTATAATAAATCTTCACCTTAATCTAGAGATAAATACGAAGCAAATAAATTTTTAGGATAAAATCTGATGCAACATATCCTAGATATAAAAATTCTAGGTATCTTCCTTCCTTCCATGCAACATCACTCTGATACCAATTATTATAAAAATTAATTCCACACATGTATCGATATGACCGTTGGTGATCAGTCAAGTAATAAGAAAGAACTTCTTAGAGATTATTATAAAAGCATGAATAATAGATTTAAGAAATAGAGAAGAAGAATGGTAGAGATTTCTGGGAGAAAAGAGCTTTATTTCAATGAATTCAGCATCATATACAATTTTGATCTATTTTCAGTATATATACTTTACAAAAGGGTCAAACTCCAAGCTCACAGAAAAATTCTTCAAATCCAAAATATCCCATGTACATAAAACATGCCCGCAAAAACTGAGCTGGCTTAGTTTAAGACTGAGCTGGCTAACCTGCGATGAAACTGAGCTGATCCAGTTGTATACCGTGCCAATAGTTCAAAAATACTACTTTCTATCTGGATTTTTTTCTGAGACATAGTCGATCCAATTCTGAACTGAGCTGACCCAATTTTCAACTTAGCCGACCTAGTCTCAAGATGAGCTGGCTAAGTTTCTAAACTTTGCTACTTATGATGATTTCTCTTCCAACTTGCTTCCATCTTTTTATGACCTGTCTTCTCATATTTTCAAAACTTAGAAGCACCACTTCTGAGCTCACAAGTCTTGGAGATGATCACCTATACAAAGTAGCTGGAGTTGGCACTATTAGGATGAGGATATATGATGAAATCATTCATACATTATCAAATATCAAACATGTACCAGAATTAAAAAAAATTCTAATATCTTTGGGCTACTTAGAGGAGCAGGATTATTCATTTAGTAGCCAGGCTAAGAGTGGATACTTGAAGATTTCAAAGAAAGCTTTAGTGATAATGAGAGATAGAAGATTGAGCAATAATTTCTATAGAATGAAGGGCTCAATTATAAATGATAGTGCAGAGGTGCTAGTTGTGGCACAGGAGGAGCAGCTTTTATATTAGCTGAGGAACCATCGAATGGATCACATGAGTAATCGAGGGCTCATAAAACTTAGCAGAATAGGGATGATCTTAGCCCTGAAGAAGGAGGACATTGAGTTATATGAGCCATGTATCTTTGGCAAATAGCATAGGATGAAGTTTGCCAATAGTACCAAGCACAGTAAAGAAGTATTGGATTTAGTGCACTCAGATGTGTGAGAAATGATCATATATTAGCTAGAGGTGAGGTAAAGTATTTTATCATTTTCATTAATGACTACTTAAGAAAGATGTGGATTTATCTGATCAAGGAGAAGTCGAAAGTATTTGCCCGGTTCAAAACTTTGAGAGCTGAGATTGAGAAGGAGTCAGGGAGATATGTAAAGTATCTGAGGTCAAATAATGGAGGAGAGTATACAAGCCTAGAGTTCAAGAAGTACTATAAGAAAAATGATATCAAATGCCATTACATCATGAAGATGACCTCATATAGCAGAATGATGTCATGGAGAGGATGAATCAGATATTGACCGAGAAGGCACAAAGTTTGAAACTGTAGACATCACTTTCAAAATCTTTTTGGGATGATGCTATAATATTTTCTTATTATCTTATTAATAGGTCCCCTCATCGCAAGCTAAATGGAGGCATTATGGAGCAAGTCTGGATTAAAAAGAAGGTAGAGCTTGGCCACCTGAAGGTCTTCGATTATCCAGTCTATGTACATATGGAGGTAACCGAAAGGAGCAAGTTGGATCCTAAATCTCAAAGATTGATTTTTATTAGATATCTGCAAGGAGTTAAGGGATATCTACTTTAGAATTCTTAAGCACCGAAGTCAATAATTAGTAGGGATGTCATCTTTGATGAGAAAAATATCTTGGAGAGGTCTAAGAGTATAGGTGGATCTGAAAAAATGATGGTGGACAGTGATGACCTACCTGTTAGAGGTAGATGATATGCAATCTACATTTACTTACAGTGGTATTCCTGTTGAGGTGAAGCTAGATAGGAGAGTACTTACTCAGATGGAAGACCAACATGGAGAGCCAGCTGTTCAGATGGATGTGCAGGAGGAGCCATAGACCTTAGGCAAGAGAAATATGCTAGTAGAAGTGGCATTGCACAAGCCCCAGCGTACTATCAGAAGACCTATCAGATATGGTATTGATGAAGCTATCTCCTATGCTCACATCACTACTAATGAAGATTCAAAAAAATTATATAGAAGCTATGGAGAGTAAAGACCATGAGTCATGGATGCAAGCCATGATGGAATAGATGGAATCACTCGAAAAAAATTAGATATGGAAGCTAATGGATCTTCAAAAAGATGCTCGATCTATTAGCTCAAAGTGGATATTTACTAAGATGGAGGCACCTTCAGAATAAGGTGAAGTCAGATTCAAAGCAAAGCTGATAGCAAAGAGATACTCATAGAGAGAAAAAATTGATTATACTGAGATTTTCTCTCCTATGGTACACCATACTTCTATTCGAGTATTGCTATCATTGGTGGCACAGCATAACATGGAATTGGAATAGATGAATGTCAAGATAACTTTTCTTTATAAAACTTTGGAGAAAAGGATCTTCATGAGGCAGCCAGATGATTTTATGAAAATTGGACAAGAGAAGAAGGTGTGTTAACTAATGAGATCACTGTATGGCCTAAAATAATTCTCTCGTCGGTAGTATCATAAATTTGATAGCTTTATTATGAATTTAGAATTTAGCAAATGTGAACATGATTACTGTGTCTATGTCAAGGATGTAGATGAGAACGATGTCCTATATCTACTATTATATGTAGATGATATGCTTATAGCTAGCAAAAGCATGAAGGCTGTGAAAAGATTGAAAGAAGCATTATCATCTAAATTTGAGATGAAGGATTTGACTCCAGCAAAGAAGATCCTTAGAATGAAGATTTGCAAGGATAAATACAAAGAAGTGCTCCATTTGTTACAAGAAGCATATGCCCATAAAGTTTTGGAAAGGTTTAGTATGGAGAAGGCCAAACCCGTAGAGACATAATTACCGAGCCACATATCTTTCTTTAAGTATCAAAGCTCCCAATTAGAAAAAGAGAGAGAGTATATGGATAAAATCTCTTATGCTAATACTGTAGGTAGTGTGATATATACCATGGTATACTATAGATCAGATTTAACACATGCAGTGAATTTGATTAGTAGGTATATGGCTAACTCTAAAAAAATCACTAAAAAGTACTAAAGTGGATATTGAGATATCTACAGAAAATTAGGGACTATGGTCTGGTGTTTTATGGGCAGCCGGAAGGATTTGAAGAAAAATCCATAGAGATATATGAAGGTTCAAGTTCTATAGAAGGGTTTGTAGATGCAAACTACACTAGTAATTTTGATACAAGGAGGTCTACCACTAGATACCTCTTCTGCATGTTTGGTGGACTGGTATCTTAGAGATTAACTCTTCAACCAATCACAACCTTATCTACCATAGAGGTCGAGTACATTAGGATTACAGAGGCTGCAAAGAAAGCTCTTTGGCTTAGAAGGCTAATTATTAAAATGAAAGTAGAGTAAAGTAAGATTACAATATACAGTGATAGTCAGAGTGCTCTATAGCTAGCACAGAACCTAGTCTATCATGCACGCATAAAGCATATAGACGTGAGGTACCACAGGATCAGAAAGCTGGTGGAAGAGGGTGAAATAAAACTGATAAAGATTCATACTAAGGAGAATCAATCAGATGCACCTACAAAGTTACTCCCTGGAGATAGCTTTCAGATATGCATGGTGCGGATTGATTTGTAGGGAAAAACTAAGTTCATAAGGACTTGAAAGCACCAAGGTAAAGAATGTGAGCTTAGGTGTAGCACTCTCAAGCCTTAGGAATATGAGAAAAAAGATCATGTGAAGAAGGGAGCAAGCCAGCAAAGAACCTGAATAGCAGAGTTTTAGAAACTTAGTTGACTCATCCTGAGACTGGATCAGCTAAGTTGAAAGGTAGGTCGATCTAGTCCAAGACTGAGTCGACTATGTCTCAGAACAAAACTCAAATAGAGAGCAATGTTTTCAGGACTATTGGCATGGTACACAAATTGGTCAGCTTAGTAATTTTGTGAGTCGATCCAATCATAGGTTAGCCGACTCAGTCTGAGACTCGGTCGACTCAGTGACACGGGATCAGTTCTGTACATAGGTCTATTTGAATTTGAAGAATTTTCTTTGAGCTTAGAGCTTGATCCTATTATATAGTCTATATACAGAAAATAGATCAAGATTTATATAATGCTGAAAATATTAGAATAAAACTCTTTTCTCCCATAAAAATCTCTTGTTCCCTCTTTCTCTCTTGAATCTATTATTTGTACTTCCATAGTAATTCTAGAAGATCTTTTCTTGTTGCTAGCTAATCATCAGGTGCCACGTCAGTCCATAAGAGAGTCTTATTCCCAACAAAAG
Organism: Cocos nucifera; assembly: GCA_006176705.1. NCBI lineage: Eukaryota > Viridiplantae > Streptophyta > Magnoliopsida > Arecales > Arecaceae > Cocos > Cocos nucifera. The sequence continues at coordinate 553,335 of QRFJ01000156.1, read as the reverse complement.
ATGGGATCTATATGGGATGGAAAAAATAAAAAATAATCCTCTTCTAATCCCAAGAAAAAAAATTCTATAATCTTATGATACTTATCATGCCCCCGATCCAAGATTGTAAGCCATAAATCATATATAGCAACCACAGCATACTTATGGACAACTCTCCCAATAAGCATGCAAGACATCTCATCACGATATCATAAAATAATAGTAGAATAAAATTTTAAATAATTAATATTTAATTTTAATTTAAATAATTAAATTAAATATTTTATAAAATAATATTTTATAATTTTTCATCAAATTTTAATAAATTCTAATTTAAAATAAAAATATCAGTCTGTCTTTAGTTCACTCTCCCATATTGAATCTTCGAGTCAAATTAGTTCTCTAAATCTATAAAAATAGTAAAATATAAAGTAATAAACTAGACAGCTTAGTCAGTAATGAATATCTTAGTTAGATAATTAATGTGATAGTATGGATTGCAAATATCAATGTATAATTTATTATTAATCAATGCATAAATGAAATCAACTTCATTTCCAAAACAAGACTTCAGTGATATCAATATCTTTCAAATATTTATATATATAATTATATATCTAATTTTGAAATCAATTATATTCAAAAATCTAATTTAAAATAAATTCTACTCAACTTATCAGTCTTTAAGTATGACTATACTTATACTTTATCACTAGACCAAAATACCATACTTATATCCTTAGTAGGGCTAGAACACTATACCTATATCCTATGATCGAGCTAGAATATTATACTTATATCCTATAGTAGGATCAGAATATCATATTTATATCTTATGGCGAGGCTAGAATACCACACATATACCATTTAGCTGGGTTAGAAATAGAATTATTAACTCAAGGTGCCAATGCATAACCCCCAATTAGCAAAGTTTAAAATATAGTCAGACTGAGAGTATAAATTTGATTCATAACAATTTTTTTTCACTGAATAACATATATTTTATAGTCAAATCAAAATATGCATACATGATTTCAGTGAAGTAAATAGTTACAGCAATAGTACAAGAAATATTAAATTTTATATCGATTGCCATTCAAAATATACTTTATAAGCTTCATAAATCACATATAAATCTATTAATAATTTATTTGATATTCAAAATAATATTATATAATAAAAAATCTAGAGAAGGTAAATCATTACTTACAAGTAAATCAATCGATCTGTCCAACTAATTTTGAAAACTTCTCTCAGAGTCTGTTATCACTACATCAGAAGTCTGTGCATCTTATTGCATAAGAATATAGACCCTTCCTTGGTTCTGGGATTTCAATTTTTCATCTTTATTTTATTCAGCTATCAAGGTAGGCTGACTTTCAATTCTCTGTAAGCACTTATCTATTTTATGACCTATCTTATCATATTTAAAGCAAGCATTGATGATCCAATAGCATTCACTATCAGCATGAGCTTTACCATACCTCGAATATTTAACACTGTCAGATGGCCTAGAGTTGTCACTTACTAGCTTCTTATTCAAATCCCTAGTAATTTTATTACTCTATTCTTGAAAATCATTTGATCTATTTCTATTCTTTTGATTTCTTTTCTTTTCTATACATTCTTCATTGATTTTTCTTTTAATTATTAATGCTTTATTTAGCATATCTACATAAGTTGTTAGTTCATATGACACTACTTACTTTCTAATTTCTATTCTTAGTCCAATTTCAAATTTATGCACTTGGTCATGCTTATCATTGGCCAACCTTAGAGTAAACTTTGTAAGTTTCATAAATTTAGCTTCATATTCTACAACTGCCATATTTTTTTATTTTAGATAAATAAATTTTTATTCTTTTAGTGTTCTTATATTTTAAGAAAAATACTAATCATAAAATATCTTTCGAAATCTTTCGTAGATAAGTTGCTTCCTATCTTGCATATATCTGTATTGCAGTCTTTGCCACTAATTAAATGCTTCATCTTGTAACAAATAAGCTGCATATCGAATTTTTTTATTATTGCGATACTTCTAGATAGTAAATGCCTTCTCCATCTCTATTATTCAATTATCGACTTCTAAAAATTCAATAGTCCTCTTGAAAGATGTTGAAGATAACTTTTTAAATTCTATAATTTACTTTATTGATCCTACTGCTCTTTACGTCTTTGTAGTGGTGTTGTTTGTTGTTGTACTTGCCATTATTGTAGAAACTATTACTGCTATATTCGAGTTATATTTGGTTCCAATGAAATCAATGACTCCTTTCCAAGGGGTACTACTAACTTGTTGAGGAGTAGTACTGCTATCATGTTGATTTGATATTTCTCTAATAACAACCTGAGCAATCCTTTTTATCTGGTATGAAGCCATCTTAATTTTGCACAAACAACGAGCTTTTTCTGAAATTCTCTTTCAAAATCTAATATCCAAAATCATATTTTTAATAAAATTTAATCATGATTATTTTAAGAATAAAAATCTTAAATTTTAAAATTCTTTAAGGATTGGTTGGGCAATAATGACCAACATCCCAGTTGGTTCAATCTAGGATATTCAATTGGTCAACTAGAACTCAAGGGTCATACTAAGATAAAATCGATGATGAAATTTAATAATTCTCGACCCGATCAAGATGGGGGCTAGCTGACTATCCAATAGTTGATGATCAAGATTCTTTCATCAGGATCTATCAAGACTATTAGAGAGTTTTTCAAAGATCAAGAAAATCCTAGAAGAAATACACTACCTAGAGAGAGTTACTTTTAAAGAGAGAAACCTATAGAGAGAAAAAGTAAGATTTTTAGAAAGAGAAACAAAAGAGAAAAAGTCATAAAGAGAATTATAGAGAAGAAGAGAAGAGAGAAAAATCTCTCTCTTGTATTTTTTTTTCTTCACTTTTTTTCTTCTTTTTCTTCTTTTCTTCTCGTTCTCTCTTCTTTGGTTCGATGATGAAACAAGGGATTATTTCCCCCCATTTATTATCGGAATAGTGGATCATCACTAACATGACTCTGATCGGTGGCAGCTGAGGTTACGATGGTGCAATCGATGGACCACAGGCCGAAAAAATCAAAAGTAAAAGATGGAAAACAGTAATGATTTTTAAGAAAAATTCTGTAATTGCCGGCCAAAAAATCAAGCTCCGTGAGCTAGGAAAGATGACAACTTGAATATTAGAGGATCTTAATTAGATTCCAGCAGCAGTAGTTGAGTTGTGCTTTTGATGAACATGATAAAGAGCCTTCAGAGAGAAGAAGGGAGGAAAATTTTGGCAAACCTCCAACGTGCACCTCAATATTTGATAGGATGGAGATGAAAGTCCTCTTTCTTTTGAATTGGTTTCAAAGGAAGAAGTTCAACTCCTTCTCGGTGGTAATTTCTAAGTCCGGTTAAGAGAAAGATGAAGACTCCGATGAAAATCCAACTCTTTTGTCTAGCATGTGCACAGCACATGCTATCTTTTTTTTTTCTAATGCTATAAAATTCATACTAATTATTTTTGTACACATACTATTTTTTTTTTCTAAAGCTTTAAAATTTATAGTAATTATTTTTTTATTTTATTTTTTTATGGCTACATCAGGCTCATTTGTTTGGGCATGGATAATGCAGTACCATGGTGCGCTACGAAAATAGTAGACCCACCATTGTCATTTTGTCACAGCTCATAGCTATAACCCGAGAGAGAATTTCCCCAACGGAGGCTAGAATCATGCTATCTTTCTGGGTGCTTCCTTGGTGGAGTGTAACAGACACAAAACCCAAGCACTTAGCAAGTTAATTGGCTTCTTACCGTTGCGTGATGCAAAAAGTAAATACTTTTTATTTTATTTTTAATTTTGTTTTGCCTGCTGCGTGGAAGAGAAGTATCCAGAAATTTGTGTGACGCATGGTGGAGATGACAGCTGCGAGGAAGAAAGAGACGAGAGAAAATTCAAAGCATGCGGCCATCTTCTTGCCCCCTCCCCAAAAGGGCAATATTATCTTAGAATCAATGACCCGAGATACCGGAATGGTAGGTCCTACGTCAATAAGGATGACTAAATCATGAGCAATGCTATGGTGCACCGCTGCTCCATTTCGCATCCAACATGGCAGGCGGGGATTAGTGCAAGTGACGTTGCTTGGCTATTATATCCGCACCACGTCAGATGAGGATTGAAATGGTGAGTGAAGCGTTGCTGCATAGCTTGCGTCATCATGGATGTGCCCAACCATATTTCACGCAAAGACTTCAAGTCGTCTTTAATTACCCCAGAACAAAACCTCAAGTCAACGCATGGGCCCGCATTGCTTTCCGTCCACCAACTCTCCAAGCGCCACCTATAATTCATGCAAAATCCGGAACCCAAACCACGCGCGCGAGCTAAAAAAAAAAAAGAAAAAAAAAAAAAAGAAAAAAAGAAAAACGTGGCCGGTGATGTATCAAAATAGACTTCGGCCATCGCGTGGGCCCTTCGCTACTTTCTGCTCGCTCCCAAGTTTCCAAGCATTTATGGTACACGAAGTGGATAGGCCTGAGAAGCGAATGGCACTTCCGTGTTATTAATATCATTACCAGAGGAGGAATCGCTCATAGTGTTAGAAGGCGAGTGTACGGTTAGACGCAGGCCATGTTTCCAAAGAACATGTTCTTCTTTCTCATCCTCACACTGACCACAGCATCGGTACAAGATGATAATTTTACTTATAATGGATTCGGTGCTGCCAAACTGCATCTGGATGGCATTGCAGAGATCGCACCCAATGGCCTTCTAATTCTCACTGACACCAGAGAGCCAGCCAAGGGCCACGCCTTTCTCCCAACTCCACTCCGCTTTAAGAACTCAACAACCGGTAAAGCGCTCTCCTTCTCAACTTCTTTCATCTTTGCAATCGTCCCCAAGTACCAGGACTTGTTTGGCCATGGAATTGCCTTCGTTCTTGCGCAATCGGCAAATCTGTCCTATGCCTTGCCAAGTCAATTCCTGGGACTCTTCAATTCAAGCAATCCATATTCTTCAAACCAAATTGTGGCCATCGAGTTCGATACAAACATGAACCCTGAATTCAATGATATCGACAATAATCATGTTGGAATTGATGTTAACGGTCCAAAGTCTCTCAGCTCCAAGCATGCAGCTTATGACAATGGAGGTGGGCTCAAGAGCCTGAACCTTGTGAGTGGCAAACCAATACAGGCTTGGATCGAATATAATCACTTGGATGGACAGCTTAATGTAACGTTAGCACCTGCTGATGTAGCCAAACCGAGTGTTCCATGCTTGTCTTCAAACGTGAATCTCTCTTCTTGGATCTCAGACTATATGTATGTCGGATTTTCTTCTGCGGTAGGACCATTTATAACATCTCATTACATGCTGGGCTGGAGCTTTAAGTTGAATGGAAAGGCTCAAGCACTTGATCTCTCACAGCTTCCATCCCTCCCTCGCATAGGGTCTAAATCGACCTTGGAGTCTTGGAAGATTGGGTTGCTGATAATCCTGGCAATAGTTTTGCTGTTGATAATCACAATTGGCGTAATCTTTTTTGTGAAGAGTAGCACTAAATTCAGAGAGGTGTTTGAAGATTGGGAGCTAGAATATGGACCCCAGAGGTTCTGCTACAAGGACCTATTCTTGGCCACCAAGGGCTTCAGAGACCAACATCTCTTGGGAGCTGGAGGTTTTGGAAGGGTCTACAAAGGTGTGTTGCCAGACAGTGAGATCCCGGTTGCAGTTAAGCAGGTCTCGCACGAATCAAGACAAGGTATGAGAGAGTTCATTGCAGAGATTGTTAGCATCGGCCGCTTGCGTCACCGGAACTTGGTACAGCTCCTCGGTTATTGCAGGAGAAAAGGGGAGCTCTTATTGGTCTATGAATTCATGCCCAATTCTAGTTTGGACAAGTACCTATTTAACCAACCTAAGTTGATGCTTAGTTGGGGACAAAGATTCCATATAATCAAAGGTGTAGCTTCTGCGCTTTATTATTTGCATGAAGGATGGGAGAAGGTGGTTGTTCACAGAGACATCAAGGCTAGCAACATCTTGCTTGATGATCAGATGAATGGAAGACTGGGTGATTTTGGCCTGGCAAGACTATACGATCACGGAACCGATCCCCAGACCACACATGTGGTCGGGACTTTGGGTTACCTAGCACCGGAGCTCACCAAGACCGGCAAGGCAACTACAGGCACAGATGTGTTTGCCTTTGGAGGATTTTTGCTTGAGGTGGCTTGTGGAAGAAGGCCAATAGAGATAAGAGCATCAGAAGAAGACGTAGTGTTGGTAGATAAAGTTCTGGAGTGCTGGAAGGCAGGGACTATTTTGGAGGCGAGGGATCCTAACTTGGGGAATCAATATATTGTGGAAGAGATGGAGATGGTGCTAAAGCTTGGGCTTCTTTGCTCACACCCTAACTCCAGTTCTAGGCCTCCTATGCGGCTGGTGATGCGAATACTGGAACGCGATGCTCCCCTCCCTGAGATATCTGAAGATGGTTGGAATGCCGAAGTTTCAGGTATGGGAGAGGGAGGGTTTGATAATTATGGTATGTCAGGTAGTTCACTGTTAACCATGTCCGCCTGCTCACCATCAACAATGGAATCTCTTCCCTTGACTGGCCGTTGATTGCGGTAAGATGCTTGTAAAAGCAATGTTTAAAGTGCATCTTGCTTCGTGTTATGCATGTAAAAGTAAATGATTTTTGTTGCGGTGTGGTTGTTGCTGCAATTCAAAATTAAAACAGATCGATGTAGCTTGCTGAGACCAAGAAATCCAAAATATGGAATGAAAGGAAATTGCTCGAGTGTTGTATAAAATGCGCTTGCCTAGCAGAGGTCCAGTTCTCAGGGTACCCTGCAACTAGCTACATGTACGTACGTATGAGATAATTCAAATATAGATACTTATTTAGATTCCAGTTACTTGCTCCGATGTATGCCGTTACTCTTTTATCTAAGTGGATACTTAATTCGGACGGATGCTAGTAAATTGGAAAACGAGTAGCTTGAACTCGCAGTTTAGCAGTCGTCTCACCGTCTCAGACCCCTTTATTTCTGGTTAAAGATATGAGATTTTTCCTTCTTTTTTCTTTTTGCAGCTTTTTTTTTTTTTTTTTTTTTTTTTTTTTTTTTGGCTTTTCCAATGTCGTTGAGGGAAGAGAAGGCTAGAGGCCCTCTCACGGAAAGAAACATAACTAGAGCGGTATCGGAAAAGAAAGTGCGAGCAACTATTGGGAGAGACTAAAAAAATTATTAACTAGTTTAGAATTCCGTCTGTTTCATGCTAACCTGAATTTTTCCAATAATTAAAGAGTCTGGCCATCTGTTGAAGGATCACCTTTGAAATGCTAAGGAAGAAGACACCAACAAATTGTAGCAACATCTTATCCAAAACTAGCTGAAGTTCGCTAGAAACTCCCTTCTCTGCCTCCTATTCATTCAAAGAGAGAGAGCATCGGTTGTATGTTTATTTGTTCTCTAAATGGATATTAAGGAGGGGTGGCTAAGGAAAAGATGATTCACCATTTTCTCATGGTAAATTCAGATGATGCACCCTCCTAAAAGCACCCAACCTTCTCTTGCCATTGCTTACCATTGGTGTGGATTTTGTTTTTAGAAGGAGCCACAACTCTAAGTGGAGATCTATTCAAGTACTGCCAGGTCTTATTGATCTGCTCACCCTAAGATCAATATTGATGATAGCAAAATATTGAATAAAAATGGTACTAATTATGTATTTCAAGGATGGAGGTAAAATTTCATAGATGCTCATCACAAAAAAATCATCCATAAAATAAATCCTTTCAAGATGCTAAGCCAAAGCTCTTCAAAGAATAAGTTTTCATAAATTTGACCAGGAGAAGTCGATCCTTGGTAAAGAAGAATCGACTCTGGCATACTGGAGTTCGTTGCTACGGATTGCAAGTCAACTCCTGTGAAGCTCAAGTCTACTTTTTCTATTAGCAAGGAAGACCAAATTTTCGAGACCCTTACAATAGCCAACTCATAAAGAAGTTGAATCAACTCCTGGATAGGCTGGGTCGACTTCTAAAGATGGTGAGCTAACCTTCTCAGAAAAGATAGGATACGGTATTTTTGGATCTTGAGGTCGAGTCGACTTTCGAATATGATGAGTTAACTCATGGGCAGCTCGAGTCAACTTCTGAGGATCTCAAGTTGACTCCTAACTTAGAAAAACTGTAGCAACTAGTTTTTCTGAACATTTCCAATGGCTATTTTTCCACTTCAATTGCTAGTTTAATCCTTCCAATAATCAAAACTCATTCTCCAACCATTTCAAAGTTTACAAAAAGCTAGAAAATCATTTGAAAAGTAGGAGAAGGGGATTAGAAAAAAATACATCATTATGTGAGTTATCATTTGTTGGTGCAGAATCTGGTTGTCGCCGGATCGAGCTAAAGTTGAGAAAGAAGAGGTCGCCATCGGTGACTTGTAAAATAAAGTTTCATCCGGAGTCAATGGTGGTGGCTCTGGTAGGACCCTCCGACGATTAAGTCAGCTCTTCTGGCCAACAAAAATGAAGTGCTCAGGAAAGAGTTCAGCAGAATTTTGGAAAGGAGAAGAGAACTTAGAAGAAACGTATTTGGAGGGCCTGTAGCAGATTGATGGTGATAGCTATATCGTCCGGTAGGAGGCTGCGTAGGGTTTGTTATGGAGAGAAAGATATCATCAGACTGATAGTGGCAGCCATACCATCTGGTCATGGGCTGCATGAGATTTGTTACGGAGAGAGAGGTATTGCCAGACTGATACTGGCAGCCATGTCATTTGATGAAAGCATGCATTCGAAGTTTGACTGAGCTGAAGGAGTCCGACTGTAAGAGTAATTTAGAAGGACATTGGCTCTTGGAGGAATCCGACTGAAGGAGAAATTTAGAAGGAGTTTGGCTTCTAGAGGAGTCCGAAAGGAGTTCGACTTCTGGAGGAGTCCAAAAGAAGTTCGGCTCTTGGAGGAGTCCGACTGTAGAAGTAATCCAAAAGAAGTCCAATTTTTGGAGGAGTCCAGAAGGAGTTCAGCTCTTGAAAGAGTCCGACTGTAGGAGTAATCCAAAAGAAGTTGGCTTCTGGAGGAATCTAACTGAAAGAAAATTTCAAAAGAAGTTCGGCTCCTAAAGAAACTTGATTGAAAGAGGAGTTCAGAAGGAGTTCAGCTCCTGGAGGAATTCGATTGATGGCAAGATCTAAAAGGAGTTTGGCTCTTGGAGGAATCCGACTGAAGAAAAAATTCAGAAGAAGTTCGGCTCTCATAGAAATCCGACTGAAGGAGATATCCGAAAGAAGTTCGGTGCCTATAGAAATCCGACTAAAGGAGGAGTTCGGAAGAAGTTTGGCTCCTGGAGGAATCCAACTGAAGGAGAAATTCGGAAGGAGTTCGGCGCCTGTATAAATCCGACTGAAGGAGAGGTTCGAAAGAAGTTCGACTCCCATAGAAATCTGATTGGAGAGAAGTTTGGGAGGAGTCTGACTCTTGGAGAAGTTCGATCGAAGAAGAACTCTGAAAGGAGTCTGGCTCTTGGAGAAGTTCGGCGAGAATTCGACCGCTGGAGGATTTCAGCTCGAATTCGACCGTTGGAGAAATTCGAGAGGGGTTCGATCGATGGAGAAAAATTTTTGATCATAGCTCTTCCATGATTATCAATCACATTAGGCTAAGCATTAGACTGGACTTCGATGGGAGCAGGGTTTATCCCCAATAATAGTTCCCCCACTCCTGAGTTTGAAATTCGAATGAAGGGAGTACAAAAAAAATGACTGCCAAAGTCCTTCTCTGGGCTCCGCACCCGCTGAGGTTGAAGCTTCGGGAGATCTTATCTTCTATTGAAGTTGAAGCTCGGAGGGATCTTATCTCCAGCCGAGGTTGGCATCGAAGTGGAAGCTCGAGGAAGATCTTATCTCTAATTGACGTAGACGTTGGAGCTCGGAGGAGATCTCATCTCCAACCGAAGTTGAAGATGATCTTATCTCCTACCATTGTCAGACGCAATAGAGCCGTTGTCAGGGCCTCTCCTCTCATCTCATCTAAAATGAACGAGGTGTTGAAGCTCGGAGAAGATCTTATCTCCAGCTGAGGTTGAAGGAGATCTTATTTTTCGTTGACATAGACATTGAAGCTTGGAAAAGATCTCGTCTCCAGTCGAGGTTGAAGAAGATCTTGTCTCCTATTGATGTAGGCGTTGAAGCTCGGGGAAGATCTCGTCTTCAGTCGAGGTTAAAGAAGATTTTATCTTCTATTGATGTAGACGTTGAAGCTCGGTGGAGATCTTATCTCCATCCGAGGTTGAAGGAGATCTAATCTCCTACCATTATCGGGTACAATAGGGCCATTATCGGGGCCTCTCCTCTCACCTTGTCTAAAATGAATGAGGCATTAAAGCTCGAGGAAGATCTCATCTTCTATTGAAGTTGAAGAAGATCTTATCTTCTGCTAATGTAGACGTTGAAGCTTGGGGGAGATCTCATCTCCAGCCAAAGTTGAAGGAAATCTTGTCTCCTGTTGACGTAGGCGTTGAAGCTCGAAAAAGATCTCGTCTCCAGTCGAGGTTGAAGAAAATCTTATCTCCTGTTGACATAGACGTCGAAGCTCGGAGGAGATCTTATCTCTAACCGAGGTTGAAGGAGATCTTATCTCCTGCCATTGTCGGGCACAATAGGATCATTGTTAGGATCTCTCCTCTCATCTCATCTAAAATGAACAAGGCCTTCAACTTTGTTCATGTTAGGACGAGGTTCTTCTTCTATTCCTAACAGACCGTGGGGGCACATAAGGACTATTGTTGGAATCTTTTCCTCCATCTCGTCTAAAATGAGCGAGACATTTGACTTTACTCACGTTAGGATGAGGTTCTTCTCTTGTTCCTAACGGGCTATGGGGGCACATAAAGGCCATTGTCGGAGCCTCTTCTTCCATTTCATCTAAAATGAATGAGACCTTCGACTTTGCTCATATTAGGATGAGGTTCTCCTCCTATTTCTGAGGGACTGTGGGGGCACATAAGAGCCATTGTTGGAGCCTCTCCCTCCATCTCGTCTAAAATGAATGAGGCCTTTGACTTTGCTCACATTAGGATGAGGTTTTCCTCCTATTTCTAACGAGCTGTGGGGGCATATAAGGACCATTGTCAGGGCTTCTCCCTCCATCTCGTCTAAAATGAATAAGGCCTTCGACTTTGCTCATGTTAGGATGAGATTCTCCTCCTATTCCTAACATGGCCACTTTTCGTTGTTTCTTTTTTGTCATCATATAGTTCTTACACCAAGAAACAATAATGCTGAAATGGAGTTTTATTGAAGAAAAATTACTGGTAGTACATCTTCAGATTTTCTGAGTTCCAAGGTCGTGGAAGCGTTGTTCCTCCGAGTTCCTTCAGACAATAAGTTCTAGGCCAGATGACCCCCATCACTTCATACGGACCTTCCTAATTTGGGGCAAGTTTTTCCTGGCTCTGAGGCTAAGAGACGGTGGCTCATCGAAGCACTAAGTCCCCCACTCTAAATGTTTTACTTCTGACTCTGGAGTTATAGTATCGGGCCATCCTTCGTCCGCCATCCAAACCTGGGCTTCCTCCCTTTTTTCTTCCAACAGATCAAGATTGACTCTGAGATCCTATGGATTATGCTGCTCGTTGAAGGCCACGACCCGTGCTGACGAGAACTTAAGCTCGATTGGGATGACTGCCTCCGTTCCAAAGGCCAAGATGAATAGTGTTCCTCAATTGGCAGCCTTTGAGTAGTTCGGTATGCCTAGAGGACGTGGTAGAGTTCATCTACCCAAGCCCCCTTTGCTCTATCAAGCCTTATCTTGATGTCTTGCAGTAGAGTCTGGTTGGCCACTTCAGTTTCTCTATTTGCCTGTGGGTGAGCTATTGATGTGAAGTGATGGAAGATGTTTAGGTCTTCACAGAACTCGACGAACCTCATCCCAATGAACTGTTATCCGTTATCTATTATGAGGGTTCGGGATGGATCGAACTGGCAGACTATTGACTTCCAAACGAAGTCCTATAGCTTGGCCTCGATAATTTTGGCTAGTGATTTGACTTCGACCCATTTGGTGTAGTAGTCAATCATGATCAGGAGGAACTTTCGTTGTCCGAATGCCGTCAGAAAAGGGCCAAATATGTCCATTTCTCACTGCGCAAATGGTCAGGATGCACTTAGCGGAGTAAGCTCGAAGGCCGGCCATCTTTATATACTCGCATTCTTCTGACAGCAGTTATATTTTCTAATATACTTTATAGAATCATGGTACAAAGTCGGCCAATAGTATCCTTGTCGAAGTAGCTTTTGTGATAGGAACCTGGCTCCTACATGACTTTCATAGATTTCCTCGTGCGCTTTCCATAATGTGAAGTTGGCCTTTGAAGATCAGAGATATCTTAGCAGCGGTAGCGAGTACGACCTCTTATACAATTTATCCTCATACAAAACATATCGAGAGGCTTGATTTTTGAGTTTTCGAGCTTCTTTCGAATCACGAGAAAGAACTTTCTCTTTGAGATAAGCAACCAATAGATCAATCCAGCTCAGCTCAAGCTCCGTCTGTAGAATGACCTATGATTCCTCTAGGCTTGGGCATTTCAGAGTCTAAAAAAATACTTCTTTGAACAGTTCGGCTAGGGCTGAAGTGGCCAATTTAGAGAGGAGGTTGGCTCTTATATTTTCTGCCCTTAGAATCTATTGAATGTCGAAATAGCTGAAGGTCGAAGTTAAGTCCTTTACTTTCTTAAGATATTTCATCATACTTTCCTCTCACACTTCGTAGCTGCCACTAACTTGGTCGACCGCTAATTGAAAATCGCTGTAGACTTGAAGCCGATCTACTTTTAATTCTCTTACAATTTTTAACCCGATGATCAGTGCTTCATACTCGGCCCCATTATTAGTCACAGAAAATTTGAAGCATAGCGCGTACTCAACAACAACTCTCTCGAAACTGACTAAGACCAACCCCGCACCTGCTCCAATGGAGTTGGACAAATCATCCACATACAGAATCCAAAAACCTTCAAAAAGGTCGGCTGACTCTTCGGGGAGGTTCGGTTGCGACAGCAGAGCACCGGTCTCATTTTATTCAAACTCGGCATCATCTGAAATGGTACATTTTACTATAAAATTTACTAATATCTAGGCTTTGATCGATGGTCGGGGTCGATAATTGATGTCAAATTTTGTGAGCTCGATTGTCCATTTTGCGATTCTCTCGAAAGCATTCATTCGCTGAAGAACTGCCTTTATTGATTGATCCATAAGGACTGCTATGGTGTACCCTTGAAAGTAAGATCAGAGTCTCCTGGCAGCAATTAGAAGAGTGCGAACTAATTTTTCTAGCTTAGAGTACCTGGTCTCTGCATCCCTTAGGACCCAGCTTATGTAGTAGACCGATCATTGCATCTTCGCTTCCTCCTTGACCAGGACTACTGCTAAGGCTGCCGGAGAGACCACTAGGTATAAGAATAATTCTTCTTTAGATTTAGACTTTGCCAGTAGTGGAGGTGAGTTGAGATAGTTTTTGAGCTCCTCAAATGCCCGTTGGTATTCTGTCATCCAGTAGAAATTCTTTGGTTGCTTGAGAACTTAGAAGAAGGGCATGCATCGCTCGATCGATCTCGAGACGAAGCGATTTAGGGATGCCACTTTTTCAGTCAAGTGTTGAACTTTTTTGATTATCTTTGGAGTGGTCATCTCTTGAATGGCTCGAATTTTCTCTGGATTTGCTTCAATCCCATGCCTTGACATCATAAATCCTAGAAACTTTCAGAGGTCACACCAAAGGCGCACTTGGTCGAGTTCAGCTTCATCTTGTGCTTTCTGAGTGTGCTGAAGATTTCTTCAAGGTCGATGAGGTGATTTATAGAAGCTCGACTTTTGACGAGCATGTCATCTACGTACACCTTCATGTTGCGGCCGATCTGCTCCTTGAAGATCTTGTTGACTAGATGCTGGTATGTTGCTCCTACATTTTTTAGTCCAAAGGACATAACCCTATAACAATAAAAATCATGATTAGTTACAAAAGTAGTTTTCTCCTCATCCTTCGGTGCCATCCGTATCTGGTTATAATCGAAGAAGGCATCCATGAAGGTGAGGAGCTCGTGGCCCGAGGTTGCATCTATCAATTGATCAATCCTGGATAGTGGATAGCTATCTTTCGGACAGATCTTGTTCCGCTTTTTGAAGACTATACACATCCTCCACTTGTTATTTATCTTTTTGACGAGGACCATGTTTAAGACTCAGGTCGGATAGTTAACTTTTCGGATGAACCCAACTTTGAGGAGCTTGCCTACTTCTTTCGTAATTGCTTTCTGCCTCTCCAGGGCGTGGCTACGCATCTTTTCTTTTATCAGCCGATACTTTGGATCAACAGCCAGCCAATATTCTATGACTTTGGCATTAATTCCTGGCATATCTACTGGGGCCCAGGCAAAGATGTCTGCATTCTTTCTGAGGAAGGTGATGAGTTGTTCCCAAACCTCATCCCCCATGTTGGAGTTGATCTGTACAGCATGCTTCGCATTTTCGTCATTCAAGGGCATAGATATAAGGTCCTCCATAGGCTCGTCCTGCTCCTCGGTGAGGTCATCACGGATATCCAACCCATCAACAGGATAAAGGTCGGACTGTTCTTTCTTATGCAGGATGATTAAGTAGTAGTGCCTTATCATAGCTTAATCTCTCCTGACCTCTTCGATTTTGTGACTTATCAAAAACTTCATCTTCAAATAATAAGTTGATACCACTGTCCGAAGTACATTTAGATCAAATCGGTCGAGAATAGCATTATAGGCAGATGGAGCCTTTACGACTAAAAAATTAATCTATGTCTTAGCCAGCTTTAGGCATTGTTCTATAGTCACAGCCAAGGTTATTATACCCTTAACTAGTACGGCATCGTCGGTGAAGCCTACCAATAGAAAGTTTATAGGTCCCAAGTAATTATTGAGCAAGAACATTTTTGAGAAAGCATCATAAAATAAAATATCGATTGAGCTTTCATTATCTATCAAAATGCAGCGTACATCATAGTCGGCAATGTTTAAAGAGATTACAACCATGTTATTGTGCAGGAACCAAACTCCTTGGGCATCTACCTTAGTGAAGGTTATGGACTATTCAATCCTCTATCTCTTCACTAATTTCTTGGATCCGCCAACCTCTTCTCATCGAAGTCCCTCCGAGATCATATTGATGATGCCGAGAGGTGGCCGATCTCCTTGTTGTTCCTTCCTCTTGGTGGTTCAGACTGCGGTGATGCCCTTGGCCGATTTTTCCATCCTTCAGATCGATGCCGTAGGAATCGATCGAGTTTGTCACGCCTGATGAGCTCCTCGATCTCATCCTAGAGCTGAATACACTCTTCAGTATTGTGGCCATGGTCACGATAATAAAGATAGAACTTGATAGGATTGCACTTGTCAGGATGAGTATGCATTCTTTTCGATCTTGGCAGTTGCTTTCTGATTTTCATTAGTACTTGAGTTTTCGGAGCATTGAGAGGAGCGTAGTTGTGAAATCTTCAGAGAGAAGAACCCCATCGGGCCCTTCTATCGGAGCTTCCCTACCTTCAAGCCCGGGGAGGAGTTCGGCCTCGCTTGCACTCAGAGGAAGTTCGGGAGCACGACCGAGCTTCACTGGACTTTCCTTCCTCAGTGAGCCTGTTCGGCTCGTCGATTCACCACTCACCAAAGGCTTTATCGTCCTTGGCCTTGAAGGCCTCTTCAACTCAGACGTAACCTTCAGCTCGAGCTAACAGATCGGCAAAGTTCTTGGGATACTTTTTTTTCAGGGAGAACAACAAATCATTCTTTTGGAGGCTGCCCTTGAGTGCGGTCATTGTGACTGATTGATCTAGGTTTTGGACCTTCAATGCAGCGGCATTAAACCAAGTGACATAAGCCTAAATGGATTCTTTCTCTTTCTGCTTGATGTTCATTAGGAAATTCGAACCTCACCGTGGGTGTTGACTACTAACGAAGTGAGCCACAAATTGATGGCTCATCTGATCAAAGAAAAAGATGGTACCTGGTTTAAGTATCGAGTACCAGTTTCTGACGACTTTCTTGAGGGTGGATGGAAAAGTTTGATATAAAATAGCATCTGATGCACCATGGAGCAACATCATTGTCCGAAAGGCCTTCAAGTAGTTGATCGGATCGATGGTTCTATTGTAACTCTCAAATTATG
Organism: Cocos nucifera; assembly: GCA_006176705.1. NCBI lineage: Eukaryota > Viridiplantae > Streptophyta > Magnoliopsida > Arecales > Arecaceae > Cocos > Cocos nucifera. Next base: position 537,154 of record QRFJ01000156.1, on the reverse strand, counting down.
AAAGCTTGAAGTTCGGCGGGATGGGTTCCTACATAATCTTCTAAGAAAAATGAGGGTCAGTGCAAATATCATTACCATATGAGGAGGGGGTGTGACGAAGCTCTTTGATTCGTTGGTTCATTTCTAGGAGCCTTTGATCCAGGAGTTCTTTACAACTGTTGATCTCCAGGATTTTCTGGTGGAACGAATGTGGAGCTTCCCCTTGGGTCGAGTCATGCTCTAAGCAAGAGCCCTCCATCCTCTGCTTCCCCTTTCCAAAGATCAGAGGCCTGGTAGCCTAAGCTGACCATTCCCAAACCAGACTGCAGGGCTCCGGAGAAGCCTGCTCTGGTTGAACCAATATTGGGGCCTATCGATGTATGGCCTGCACCACCTCCGTGAGATCGTAAACCTACTGGACCAACAAGTTGAACTGCTATGCATCCACTATGGCTATAGGTGGAGCCCGAGTCATCGGGGCCTAAACGGGAGTGGATAAGTCTGGACGGGATCTAGTTGCAGAGGTCGTTGATCGCTGGATTGAAGCTTTCTTGGGAGGCATTTTTTCTCGGAGAAGGACTCTAGAGAGAAAGAAGAGAGATCGCTGCTAAGCACTCCTTTAAGAATAAAAAAACCTCGAGAATAGAGGGTCCTTCCTCAAGCGCCAATTTTGTTGGTATAAAATCTGGTTGTCGTTAGATCGAACTGAAGTTGAGAAAGAAGAGGTCGCCGTCGATGACTTGCAAAGTAAAGTCCCATCCAGAGTCGGTGGTGGTGGCTTCGGTAGGATCCTCCGATGATTAAATCAGCTCTTCTGACCAATAGAAATAGAGTGTTCAAGAAAGAGTTTGGTAGAGTTTCGAAAAAAAGAAGAAAGCTTAGAGAAAACGTACCTAGAGGATTCCTTTTTATAGACAGAGCCTATAGCAGATTAATAGTGACAGCCATATCGTCTGGTAGGGGGTCGCATGGGATTTGCTACAGAGAGAGAGAGGTGTCACCAGACTGATAGTGACAGCCATACCGTCTAGTCATGGGCTGCATGGGGTTTGATACGAAGAGAGAGATGTCGCCAGACTGATAGTGGCAGCCATACCGTCTGGTTGTGGATCACATGGAATTTATTACGGAGAGAAAGGTATTGCCAGATCGATACTGGTAGCCATGTCATTTAGTGGAAGTATGCATTCAAAGTCTAATTGAGCTAGAGGAGTCCGACTGCAAGAGTAATTTGGAAGGAGGTCAGCTCTTGGAGGAATCCGATTGAAGAAAAAACTCGGAACGAGTTCGGCTCCTGAAAGAGTTCAAAAGGAGTTCGGCTCCTAAAGGAGTCCGACTGTAGAAGTAATCTGGAAGAAGTCCAGCTGCTGGAGGAGTTCGAAAGAAATTTGGCTCTTGGAGGAGTCCGATTGCAGGAGCAATCCGGAAGGAGTTTGACTCCTAGAGAATCTGATTGAAGGAGAATTCTGGAAGGAGTTTGGCTTCTGGAGGAATCTGACTGATGGCGAGGTCTAGAAGGAGTTTGACTCTTGGAGGAATCCAACTGAAGGAGAAATTTGGAAGAAGTTTGGCTTCCGTAGAAATCTGACTGGAGAGAGGTCCGAAAGGAGTTTGGCTCCTATAGAAATCTGACTGAAGGAGAGGTTCGGAAGGAGTTCGGCTCCTATAAAAATTCGACTGAAGGAGATATTTGAAAGAAGTTCGACGCCTGTAGAAATCCGACTGAAGGAGATATCCGAAAGGAGTTCGACGCCTGTAGAAATCCGATTGAAGAAGATATTCGGAAGGAGTTCGGCACCTGTAGAAATCGACTGAAGGAGAAGTTTGGAAGGAGTTCGACTCATGGAGGAATCCGACTGAAGGAGAAATTCGGAAGAAGTTCGGCACTTGTAGAAATTCGATTAAAGGAAAGGTTCGAAAAGAGTTCGGCTCCTGTAGAAATCTGACTAGAAAGAAGTCTGGGAGGAGTCCGGCTCTTGGAGAAGCCCGGCCGAAGGAGAACTCTGGGAGGAGTCTGGCTGTTGGAGAAGTTTGGCAGGAATTTGACTGTTGGAGGAGTTCGGCTCGAATTCGATCGCTGGAGGAGCTCGAGAGGGGTTCGACCGATGAAGGAGAATTCTCAATCGCAGCTCTTCCATGATTATCAGTTGCATCAGACTAAGCATTAGGCTGAACTTCAACGGGAGCGGGGTTTATCCCCAACATCATTAAATATCTTTAAGAAAGAGAAAAAGAAAGAAATTAAGTATAAAATTTTTAGTGAGATTTCAAAAGAAATCCAATCCTTCATCAGCTACATCCTCTCAAGCATCAAGAAGAGAAGTTCAAGCTTCAAGAAAGCCATTTTTCAGCATCTTCTCCGACATTAAAAGAGATTTAGATTCTATTTTTATTTTTACTGAAAATTCTTATTTCTTGTATTTTAGATTATTTTTATAAGTTTTTTTTTGGATGAAAAAAACTTGGGTTAGCTCCATTTAAGCCTAGAATTAGATTTTATAGAATTTTGGTTAGTGAGTCAGAAAAAATTAATTAGTTTGATTGTGAATCCAAAAAATAATTGGCCTAAAGAATTTGGTTAATTAATGATCTCAAAAAATTAATTATATTTGGTTGTGGGCCCAGATAAAACAATCGCTCTATAATTGGAGTGATTATAGTAGAATTTTCAAGTAGAACTTAGGAAGTGGATATAGATAAGAAGTTGCATCGAACCATTATAAATCTTTTATCTTTATGATATGCTTTGCTTTACTTGCTTTTGATTATTACACTACATCATTTATTTTTAAGTTTCACTACTATATATTATTATATAATATTTATACTTAAGCTAATTTAATTAAAAATATATAATTATTTATTATTCTTAAATTTATTAAATTTTTTTAAAAAAATTAGTTTATTTTTTTTCTTGAGTTGCTATTTTTTTGGGTAACAAGTTTATATTTATATTCATGTTCGTGTATATTTATATATGTATGTATATATATATATTATTATATATATGACGTGGCATCAAGGGATAGAGAAATAGCTACGGAGGAAATAAAAAAAATGCACCGCAGACAAAACCCAAGTAATTACGAAGTTAATTATCCTCTTACCATTGCTCTGACATTAAAAATAAATATTTTAATTTTTTGTTTTATTATGATTTTTTTTTCTTGTTTTGCCAGTTGCGTGGAAGAGAAGGAAACATGTGCGGACAAACATCCCAGAGATTTTTATGGCACATCGTAAAGATGACAGCTGGAAGGAAGAAAGAAGGAGAAATTTCAAAGCATGCTTGGGCCGTCTGCTTGTCCTCATTCCAAAATGAATGATTCACATCTGGAGATTCAAGAATGGCGGGTCTTCCATCATTAAGGATGACCAGATCGCCAGCTTGTCTCGCCGTGGATGTGGCCAGCTCTGCTGTAAACAAAGACCATATTGCAAGCAGGCCGTCAGCTACTTTTTGTCATCGTCCAACTTTTTAAGCGACCACCGTAATGCATAGGTAGGCTTCTCGTCCACTTTTACCAGAAAAATAAAAAAAATTTCTAACCAATACCCGTCACCGTTTACCAAGAAAAAAATAAACGTCAAATCAATGGACCCTTCACTACTTTTTATCATCCCCCAACTTTCCAAGCACCGGTCGTATTGCGAGCAAACTCTTCTAGTCATCGCATGGGACATTCACTATTTTTTATCCTCTCTTAACCTTGCAAGTGCCAACCATATATTGCAGTCATTGCATGTGCTTCAATAAGGATGGCTAAACCATTAGCTTGTTTTTATAAGGATTGCAACATTCATTGAGATGAACTGTAGGGATTACATGAAGTTCGTATCACCCTCAATTCCCTGAATTATGGCGTAAACGTGTATGATCGCCCATTCCGTCAGAGTATTTTAAAGTGACGTTATAATTACTGTAGTGGCCCAAAAGAGACAGATGCGTCGAAACTTGCGTTTTTTCATTATTACTCTGACGGAATGTGTATGATCGCCCATGCGCACAAAAATGAACGGGAATCTTTGAAAGGTATTCCGATTAAAATCATGATACAAGTTAAAACTTCTTATAGGTTGGAGGTGCCAAGCGGCCAAACTTGTAAAGATTCTCGTCACATTGATACAAGAGATCTAGATTTGATCCCAACCTCGGTCAGATATTGACCCAGGATTCTGTCCATCCTAATTCAGAAAAGAAAAGTGTAAAAAAGGTCAGCAACTAGTGCAATTTTTTAACTTTCAAAACCAAAACTCTGATCATAGTATATGACCGAACCGAGTGATTCCAGTCCTCATGGATTTTATAAATTGAGTTTTGCTCAAAATTACGAACAAAATCTATATAGCTCCGATTAATCAACCAAAGTTTACATGGATTTATTTTTCTATTGAGGTTCCTTTGAGCCTAACTTTTCTCCGAAAAATATGAATACCATGCCATATTTTTAAATTTTAGTATCATCTCTTACATTTCTTAAATATAAAACCGCGTACCGACCACCGACTTCCACTCGAAGGCATGCGAGCTTTCGGTAGCCTCACGGAAAGAACCACGGATGGGTTCAGCGTTTCATTCACACGGACTTGCACGGCACTTGTGCAAGCAAGTCGTCTGCTGATGCGCTAACGTGGACAATCTCCCAACATTCAATGGGATGTGGATGGATGAACCAACCAAGGACTTCCATCCTTCAATGCGATGTCTGCCTCCCATAATTAATTAGTTATTCATTTGTTAGCTGGATGCCAGGTCCATGGTTACGCATCATAACGTGTGGCAGATAACCATGGAAATTGCTCAAAAACAAAAATCCCCTGTTCTACTTCTCCAGATGGTGCTAAAACTATCCTTTATTTTGGGGATGTATCTGCTTGCGGGAATCACAGCAACCAAATACGATGATTTCACATACAACGGCTTCAATAGCAGTGAGTTATACCTTGATGGCGTAGCTGTGATCATGCCCAATGGCCTTCTGAGATTAACCAACACTACAAAGAACCAGCAGGGTCATGCATTCCACAAAGTGCCACTGCATTTTAAGAACACCTCGGACGGTAATGTCTACTCTTTCTCTACTTGCTTTGTTTTCGCAATACGCCCCGAACATCCAGATGTGAGTGGCCATGGACTAGCATTTGTGCTATCTCCAGCCAAGGGGTTCCCTGGGGCCATGCCCAACCAATACCTGGGTCTCTTCAACTCCTCCAATAATGGCAATTCATCAAACCATGTCCTTGCCGTTGAGCTAGACACCATCGCCAATATGGAGTTTGGTGATATCGACGGCAACCACGTCGGAATTGATGTCAATGGATTAAGGTCCATAAACGCCGCACCAGCATCATATTTCATCGGGAAAACAGGGAAATTTAACAACCTCACCCTTATAAGCGGGGAACCTATGCAGGTATGGGTAGATTATAGCAACCCAGAGAAAAAGCTAAATGTGACAATATCCCCCATCAGTGTTCCCAAACCAAGCCGTCCATTGTTGTCTTCTTCAGTTAATCTGTCCTCAGTAATATTAGACACCATGTATGTTGGCTTCTCTTCTTCTACAGGCTCCATTCTAACATCCCATTATGTTCTGGGTTGGAGCTTTAAGATGAATGGGCAACCGGCTGCCCTCAACCTGTCCAGCCTTCCTTCACTTCCTTCCAAAAGGCATAGAAGAAAACTAACATCTTTGATAATTTGGCTGGCCTTAGGAGTAGTGGTGTTCATAGCTATAACTGCCTCCTGCATTTCTTACATAATAAGGAGGAGGGCAAGATATGCCGAAGTTGTTGAAGAGTGGGAGCTAGAACATAGAACTCATAGATTCTCATATAAAGAACTATTCAAGTCTACCAAAGGCTTTCGAGAAGAAAATCTTTTGGGAGTTGGTGGTTTTGGAAGAGTTTACAAAGGCGAGCTACCCACCTCCAAAACCGAAGTTGCAGTGAAGAGGATATCTCATGATTCCAAGCAAGGAATGAGGGAGTTTGTTGGGGAGATTGCGAGTAACAGTCAACTCCGACACCGCAATTTGGTCCAACTTGTTGGCTACAGCCGCAGGAAAGGGGAACTCCTTTTGGTCTACGAGTTCATGTCCAATGGAAGTCTTGACAAGTTCCTCTATGATACGTACAAGCCAACAACTCTCAGCTGGAGTCAGAGACTAAAAATTATCAGAGGTGTGGCTTCAGGTTTGCTTTACATGCATGAAGAGTGGGAGCAGATTGTTGTACACAGAGATATAAAAGCCAGCAATGTCTTACTGGACGGTGAAATGAATGCAAAGTTGGGAGACTTTGGACTATCAAGACTGTATGATCATGGTAGCGATCCCCAAATCACTCATGTGGTGGGAACTTTTGGTTACATTGCTCCAGAGCTCACTAAAACAGGCATGGCAAGTACGAGCACTGATGTCTTCGCGTTCGGGGTTTTCATACTTGAGGTTGTCTGTGGAAGGAGGCCGATATTGCAACAAGAATCACCAGATCTTCATTTGGTGGACTGGGTGTGGAGGAGTTGGAGGAATGGAGTAATTCTAGAGGTTACAGATGCAAGACTGGGAGGTGATTATGATCCGGAGGAAGTGGAACTGATCTTAAAGATTGGATTGCTTTGTTCAAATCCTGTACGTGCGGCTAGACCAACCATGCGCCAAGCGATGCAGTTGTTGGACGGTGATCTTTCGCTTCCCGAAATATCCAAGGATGAGAGGGGCTTCACTGTTTCGTCACCAGAGCATGGGGGAGAATTAGAAGAATCATAATATATATCAGAAGTGTCGCTTGTTGCTTGTAAACTGTCCTATCCACCGGCAATTAAGGGTCAATCCTCTTTGAAGGTTGTTGACTTTCTTGAATTTAGGTGACTAGTGGAATTTGAATGGAAGTGTTTTATTTTATCCCTTCCTCTCTTCTCACTTCGCTCGGAGACCTAAAATAACAACCAATTAAGTCGTCATATTCATCCTTTATGCTCGTTTAAAGATGAATACTAACTGCCATGAACACCAAGTAATTCTGAGCTAGTCATTTAGCTTCTTTAGCTTAGGTGAAATACTGTCTGCGACATTATGTTTGTCAGATACCGGCCCATATTTTGTTGAAAAGTAATGGTTAATGTTACCGAAGAAAAATGTTGCTATTATGTCCTAAATTCAACATCCGGATCAACTACGTAACATGACCACACGAATCTTAGAATAATATCTTAAAGATCATGCAAGGCCTACATAATAAATAAGTCCACACGTATACCAAAAGAATTATAAAATTTTAATTATATTTATTCAATCAAACTAATTTATCTTTATTGAATAATATTTATAAAACTAAAATATTTATTTGATATTAGACAATCAACTAACTAACTAACTAACCAAGGACTCTATCGTTCGAACTCCATGCCCAACCTAATTGATACCATACATTCTACAAGTCTGAAGGAAAAAAAGGGTGTGAACTTTATAATCCAGTACGAATACTCCACACTCACGTCAGCATAAATATGAAAATATCTTTTAATAAATATATATAACTGATAGAAAAATGATAAGATTCATATATCAATAATTTTATAATCAAATAATATCATTACATACCATTCTATTAAATATGTCAATAATTCTATTCAATAGTAATTCAATGAGACTACTTATAATTAACTGATTAATATAATTTTGATCCAGAAAATATTATTATTTCGGCATTGGATGAGATCTACTCACTCTCCAGTCTATGACAGGACAAATATACACCAGATTTTCATCTATAGCTGGCAACCACATCACAATCTATGGCTGATATCATGAATACCATATTTTACACGTATCGGCTAGTCCAGATACACTCTAGTTAGATACAGTTTATTATTTTGATTTGATTTCAGCACTAGACTAGTCACAACCATGCTCCAGCCCGTAGTAGACCAAAATATCTCAGTCTAGGGCTGATACATTGTATTTCACACATGGCTGACTAGTCTATGTGCTTTCTTTTTTCATGTTTTATGTTTGTCTTATCAGTATTCGACTAATCACAACCATTCTCCAGCCCATGGTAGGCCAAACATAATGTTGTGCCCAAGCCCGAGGCTGACTCAATATATACACCACATTTCTTGCATGGCCAATCAGTCCAAACACCACTCATGCCTCAAGCATATTATTAAAATTATAATTAATTTTTTATATTAAATTAATCATACTCATGCTCCAGCCTATGGTAGGCCAAAAAATAATGTCGTACTCTAATCCGAGACTGATCCAGCATATACACCATATTTCTTGTATGACCAGCTAACCTGAATGCCGCTCACTCCATCAATTATGTTAAATTATATTTTTCTTACTTAGCATTATTAATTACTGTTGACGTAGAATTTGATCGTCGCCAGAATCGGCTGGAGTGGTGGTGGACGAGGTCGCCGTCAGAAACCTGCAAAACAAAGTCCCATCCGGAGCCGGTGGGGGGTGGCTTCGGCAGGACCCTCCGACGATCAAATCAGCTTTGGCCAACAGGAATGGAGTGCTCGGAGATGATTTTCGCAGAGCTTAGAGATGAAGAGGAGATCTTAGAGATCAGAGAGATTAGAGTTAGCGTATCTGGGGGATCCTTTATATAGGTGGACCTTGATGGTGACAGCTGTAGCCACGTGCTGGCGGGCCGCTCGAGGTCCGGCGAAGTCAGTTCCAGGAAAAGGCACCATCTACAGCGGATTGATGGTGACAGTCATCGCCGTCTGGTAGCGGATCTCTGTCGCTTACAGTGAACTGATGGTGATGGCTGCAGCTATCTTGATACCGAGCTGCTCGGAGCCGAATGAAGGGTTGAAGGGCCTTGATGTGTACCCATTTCGGAGGAGCTCGGACTCTCGAAGAGGAAGCTCGGAAGGAGTTTGACTCCCATAGGCGTCTGACTGGAGGTGCTCGGCTAAGGCTCGATCGTTGGAGAGTTCGGTAGGAGCTCGGAGGGAGTTCGGCTCTTACAGGCGTCTGGCTGAAAGGGCGCGGAGAGAGTTCGGCCCTCGTGGGAGTCCGACTGAAGCTCAACTGTTGAGGAGTTCTACGAAAGTCTGACCGCTGGGAGTCCAAGGAGTTCGACCATTGGGAGTCCAAGGAGCTCGGTCGTTGGGAGCCCAAGGAGTTAGGCCGCTGGGAGTCCAAGGAGCTCGACCGTTAGGAGCCCAAGGAGTTCGACCGCGGCTACTGATTGTATTGGGCAGAGCATCGAACTGGACTTCGGCAGGAGCAGAATTTATCCCCACAGTAGTCCCCCCACTCTCGAGTTCGAAGCTCGAAGGAAGGAAGTGCCGAAAAGGCGACTGCCGAAGTTCTCTTCCGGGCTCCGTGCTGGTTCAGATCGAAGTACGGGGGAGCTCTGATCTGCAGCTGGGGTTGATGCGGTCGCTCGGAAGAGATTTTATCTCTGTCCGAGGTTGTCCCGGGTGCTCTGGCCGAGGTGATCTCTTGATTTTATTCCTAGCCAAGGTTGGCTCGAGCGACCTGGCCGAGGTTGGCCCGGGCACTCTAGCCGAGGCTGATGGAGATCCCATCTCCTGTAGACTTCAGAGCTCGGATTTAGACTTTGCTCGCGTTAGGATGAGGTCCTCCTCCTGTTCCTAATGGGCTATGGGGGCACATGCAGACCGTCATCCAAGCCTCTTCCCCCATCTCGTCTAAGGTGAACAAGGCCTTCGATTTTGCTCGCGTTAGGACGAGGTCCTCCTCCTGTTCCTAACGGGCTGTGGGGGTACATACGGACCGTCGTCCGAGCCTTCTCCCCCCATCTCCGTCCTTCAGGTGAACGGGCCTTCGACTTTGCTCGCGTTAGGACGAGGTTCTCCTCCTATTCCTAACGGGCTGTGGGGGCACATGCGGACCATCGTCCGAGCCTCTCCCCCCATCTCCGTCCTAAGGTGAACGGGGCCTTCGACTTTGCTCGCGTTAGGACGAGGTTCTCCTCCTGTTCCTAACGGGCTGTGGGGGCACATGCGGACCGTCGTCCGAGCTTCTCCCCCCATCCCGTCCTTGGTGAACGGGGCCTTCGACTTTGCTCACGCTAGGATGAGGTTCTCCTCCTGTTCCTAACGGGCTGTGGGGGCACATGAGGACCGTCGTCCGAGCTTCTCCCCCCATCCCGTCCTTCGTGAACGGGGCCTTCGACTTTGCTCACGCTTAGGACGAGGTTCTCCTCCTGTTCCTAACGGGCTGTGGGGGCACATGCCGGACCGTCGTCCGAGCTTCTCCCCCCATCCCGTCCTTCGTGAACGGGGCCTTCGACTTTGCTCACGCTAGGATGAGGTTCTCCTCCTGTTCCTAACGGGCTGTGGGGGCACATGCCGGACCGTCGTCCGAGCTTCTCCCCCCATCCCGTCCTTCGTGAACGGGGCCTTTGACTTTGCTCGCATGTAGGACGAGGTCCTCCTCCTATTCCTAACGGGACACTTTTGCTCATTTCTTTTCTGCCATCATGTAATCCTTGTACCAGAAATCAATAATGCTGAGCGAAGGAGTTTTTAAAAGAAGTCTACTGATAATACATTCTCAGGTTTTCTGAGTTCCAAGGTCGGGGAAGCGCTAGTCCTCCGAGCTCCTTTAGGCGATAGGTTCCAGGTCGGATGACCTCTACCACTTCGTACGGACCTTCCCAATTTGGGACGAGCTTCCCTTGACTCTGGGGCTGAGAGACGGCTGCTCGTCGGAGCACCAAGTCCCCAACTCTGAACGCCTTGCTTTTGACTCTGGAATTGTAATACCGAGCCACCTTCCGTTTGGTAGGCTGGCCATCCGGATGCGGGCTGCCTCCCTTTTTTCTTCTAGAAGGTCGAGGTTGGCTCTGAGGTCCTGGGGGTTGAGTTGCTCGTTGAAGCCCACGATTCGAGCAGACGGGAAGTTTGAGCTCGATCGGGATGACTGCCTCGGTGCCGAAGGCCAAGGCGAAGGGTGTCTCGCCGGTCGGTACCCTCTGCGTTGTTCGGTATGCCCAGAGGACGTGGTAGAGTTCGTCTGCCCAGGCCCCTTTTGCCCTGTCGAGCCTCGTTTTGAGGCCTTGCAGCAGGGTCCGATTGGTCACTTCGGCTTCCCCATTGGCTTGCGGATGAGCCACCGATGTGAAGTGGTGGGAGACGTTTAGTCCTTCGCAGAACTCGGCAAACCGGGCTCCAGCGAACTGTCGCCCATTATCGGTTATGAGGGCTCGGGGCAGACCGAACCGGCAGATCAGCGTCTTCCAGACGAAGTCCTGCACCTTGGCCTCGGTGATCTTCGCTAGTGGTTCCGCCTCGACCCACTTGGTAAAGTAGTCAATCGCGACCAGGAGGAACTTCCGTTGTCCGGACGCCGTTGGGAAGGGGCCGAGGATGTCCATCCCCCACTGCGCGAAGGGCCAGGGTGCAGTGAGCGGAGTGAGTTCGGATGCCGGCTGCCTTTGCACGCTGGCGTTCTTCTGGCAGCGGTCACATCTTCTTCACGTATTCCGTGGAATCACGAAGTAGGGTTGGCCAGTAGTACCCTTGCCGAAGTAGTCTTTGCGATAGGGATCTGGCTCCCGCGTGACTTCCGCAGAGTCCTTCGTGGACATCCTGTAGCGCGATGCAGGCCTCAGAGGGTCGGAGGCACCTCAGCAACGGGAGGGAGTACGACCTTTTATATAACCTGCCCTCGTACAAGACGTAGCGGGAGGCTTGACTCCTGAGCTTCCGAGCTTCTCTCCGGTCGTGAGGGAGGACCCCTTCTTCGAGGTAGGCGATCAGCGGATCGATCCAGCTGGGCTCGAAGTCCGTCCGCAGGACGGCCTGAGGTTCCTCGGTGGTCGGGCACTTCAGAGTTTCCAGAAACACTTCTTTTGGTAGTTCGGCCGGGGCAGAGGTGGCCAACTTGGAGAGGAAGGTCGGCCCTTGTATTCCCGGTCCTTGGGATGTGCCGAATGTCGAAGCTGTCGAAGGCTGGTATTAAGTTCTTCACCTTCCCGAGGTACATCACCATGCTTTCCTCCCGCGCCTCGTAGCTGCCGCCGACCTGACCGACCACCAACTGGGAATCGCTATAGACTTGAAGCCGACCCACCTTCAATTCCCTGGCTATCTGCAGCCCGGCTATCAGCGCTTCATACTCGGCCCCATTGTTGGTTGTGGGAAACTCGAAGCGCAATGCGTACTCGGTGACGATCCCCTCGGGGCTAACCAGGACCAGCCCTGCGCCGGCCCCGCTAGAGTTGGATGAGCCATCCACATGCAGAACCCAGGCGCCTTCAAGAAGGTCGGCCCTTTCTTCAGGGAAGCTCGACCGCCACAGCTCGGCTTCGTTGGGGCCTGGTCTCCCTCCGATGATAGTCTCGCTTGATTCAAGTTCGGCTTCAACTGGTGCGGTGCATTCCAGCACGAAGTCCGCCAGTATCTGAGCCTTGATCGATGGCCTGGGCCGGTAATTGATGTCGAACTCCGTGAGCTCGATCGCCCATTTGGCGATTCTTCCTGAAGCGTCTGCTCGGTGGAGGACGGCTCTTATTGGTTGGTCCGTGAGGACCGTTATGGTATGCTCCTGAAAGTAAGGTCGGAGCCTCCTGGCTGCGATCAGAAGACAGTAAATTAGTTTTTCTAACTTGGAGTACCTGGTCTCCGCGTCCCTCAAGGCTCGGCTCACGTAGTAGACTGGTTGTTGCGCCTTCGCATCTTCCCTGACCAGGACAGCCGCCAGGGCCATTGGAGAGACAGCTAGGTATAGGAGCAGCCCTTCTCCAGGTTCGGGCTTTGCCAGCAGTGGGGGCGCGCCGAGGTAGTTTTTAAGCTCCTCGAATGCCTGTTTGCACTCCGCTGTCCAGCAAAAATCTTTCGGTCGCCTGAGGACCTGGAAGAAAGGCAGGCACCGCTCGGCCGACCTCGAGACAAAGCGGTTCAGGGACGCCACCTTCCCAGCCAGGCGCTGAACTTCCTTAATTGTTTTCGGGGCAGTCATCTCCTGGATGGCTCGGATTTTCTCGGGATTTGCCTCGATTCCGCGTCTCGACACCATGAATCCTAGAAATTTTCCGGAGGTCACGCCGAAGGCGCATTTGGTCGGGTTCAACTTCATCTTGTGCCTCCTAAGCGCACCGAAAGTTTCTTCAAGGTCGGCGAGGTGGTCTGTCGAGGCTCGGCTTTTGACCAGCATGTCGTCCACGTACACCTCCATGTTGCGGCCGATCTGCCCCTTGAAGACCTTATTGACCAAGCGCTGGTAGGTGGCTCCTGCATTCTTGAGTCCGAAAGGCATGACCCTGTAACAATAGAGACCTCGGTCAGTAATAAAGGTGGTCTTTTCTTCATCCTCGGGCGCCATGCGTATCTGGTTATAACCAGAAAATGCGTCCATAAAAGTGAGGAGCTCGTGGCCCGAGGTTGCGTCCACCAGCTGATCGATCCTCGGCAGGGGGTAGCTGTCCTTTGGGCAGGCTTTGTTCAGCTTCTTGAAGTCGACGCACATCCTCCATTTGTTGTTTGCTTTTTTGACGAGGACCACGTTCGAGACCCAGGTCGGATAGTTGACCTCCCGGATGAGTCCGGCTTCGAGGAGCTTATCCACTTCTTCGGCTACCGCCTTCTGTCTCTCTGGGGCTTGGTGGCGTAACTTTTCTCTGATGGGTCGGTGCCTTGGGTCGATGGCCAGCCGATGTTCTATAACATCGGCGTCGATCCCTGGTACATCCGCTGGGGCCCAGGCGAAGACGTCCGCATTCCTTCTGAGGAAAGCGACGAGCTGTCCCTAACCTCGGCCGCCAAGTTGGAGCCGATCCGCACCTCATGCCCCGGGTCTCCGTCGTGTAAGGACACAGGGACGAGGTCTTCCGCAGGTTCGCCCCGTTCTTCAGTGAGGTCGTCGCGGACGTCCAGTCCATCAACAAGGTAAGGGTCGGGCCGGTCTCCCCCGCGCAGGGCGAACTGAGTAGCAGTACTTTGCCAGGGCCTTGGTCTCCTCTGACCTCGCCGACTCCGTGGCTCGTCGGGAATTTCATCTTTAAGTAGTAGGTTGACACTACCGCCCGTAGTGCGTTTAGGCCGGGTCGCCCAAGGATTGCATTATAGGCGGACGGGGTCCTTCACGACCAGAAAGTCGATCCGCGCCTTGGCCAATTTTGGGGATTGGCCCGCCGTCACCGCCAAAGTCACCATGCCTTCGACCGGAACGGCGTGTCCGGCAAATCCTACCAGGGGGGAATTTACAGGTCCTAAGCGGGTGTCAGGTAGGGACATTTTTAAGAAGGCATCGTAAAACAATATGTCCGCCGAACTTCCATTATCCACCAAAACGCGGCGTACATCATAATCAGCGACGTTTAAAGAGATTACAACCGCGTCGTTATGTGGAAATCGGATCCCCTTGGGCGTCTGCCTCGGTGAAGGTCACGGGCTCCGAGGTCCTCTGCCTCTTCGCCGGTCCCTCGGATTCGTCGGTCTTTCCCCGCTGCGGTCCTCCCGAGACGGTGTTAATGACGCCGAGAGGCGGCCGATCCTCCTGCCGATCCTCCCCATTCGGCGGCAACATTCTCGGCCGATCTTCCCGCTCTTTAGGTTGTCTTTGCAGGAATCGGCCAAGCCTGCCCCGCCGGACCAGCTCCTCGATTTCGTCCTGGAGCTGGATGCACTCCTCGGTATCGTGACCGTGGTCACGGTGGTAAAGGCAGAACTTGTTGGGGTTGCGTTTTCTGGGATGGGAACGCATTCCTCTCCGGCTCCGGAAGTCGTCCCTTGATCTCCAGCAGCACTTGAGCCTTCGGGGCGTTGAGGGGGGCGTAGCTGTGAAAACGCCGTCGGAGGGGAGAACCTTCGTCGGGGGAGAACCTCGGCGCCGGGGGGAACTCGGCGTCGGGTTCGGCGTCGGGGGGGAACTTCGGCGTGCCCTTCCGTCGGTGGCTTCCCGCCCCCGAGCCTGAGGTGGAGTCCGGGCTCGCCCGCGACCAGGGGGAGTTCGGGAGCGCGGCCAAGCTTCGGTGCGCTTTCTTTCTTCGGCGGGCCTTCCCGCTCTGCCTACTCGTCGCTTGTCGCGAGCTTCATTATCCTTGGCCTCAAAAGCCTCCTCTGCCCGGGCATAGCTTTCGGCCCGAGCTAGCATGTCAGCGAAATCCCTGGGATATTTCTTTTCCAGGGAGAACAACAGGTCGTTCTTCTGAAGGCCGCCCTTGA
The DNA here is from genome assembly GCA_006176705.1 of Cocos nucifera. Lineage (NCBI taxonomy): Eukaryota > Viridiplantae > Streptophyta > Magnoliopsida > Arecales > Arecaceae > Cocos > Cocos nucifera. The sequence continues at coordinate 522,015 of QRFJ01000156.1, read as the reverse complement.
GGGCGGCCATAGCAACTGATTGGTCCAGGTTCCGGACTTCCAGCGCGGCAGCGTTGAACCGGGTGACGTAAGCCCGGATGGGTTCCCCCTCTTTTTGCCTGATGGCCAACAAGGAATCCGAGCCTCTGCGCGGCCGTTTGCTGCTGACGAAGTGGGCCGCGAATTGTTGACTCATTTGGTCAAACGATAGGATGGTGCCCGGCTTAAGCGCCGAGTACCAATTCCTGGCCGCTCCCTTTGAGGGTAGAAGGGAAAGCCCGACACAAAATGGCATCAGGCGCGCCATGGAGCAACATCGTCGTCCTGAAAGGCCTCCAAATGGTCGACCGGGTCGGTGGTCCCATCGTAGCTTTCAAAATGCGGGAGCTTGAAGTTCGGCGGTACCTGTTCCTGCATAATTTTCTGTGAGAAAAGGGAGGATCAGTGCAAATATCGTTACCGCGGGAGGAAGGAGTATGACGAAGTTCTTCTATGCGTCGTCCCATCTCCAAGAGCCTTTGATCCAGGAAATCTTCGCGATCCTTAATCCCCAAGGTCTTCTCGCGGAATGGGTGTGAAGCCTCTCCCTGGGTCGAGCCGCGGTCCGAGCAGGGGCTCTTTGCCGGCTGCCCTTCTCTCCCGAGGGCCGGAGGTCGGGTAGCCCACATCGGTCGCTCCTGGACTGGGTTCCCGGGCTCCGGGGAACCCCGCGCCGGTCGAGTGGGCTAGGGCCTCGCGAATGCGTGGCCTGCACTGCCTGCACCGCCTCCGTAAGATCGCGGACCTGCTGGGCAAGCAGGTCGAACCGCTCCGCATCCACCGCGAGTACGGAGCGGGCCCGTGTCGCCGGGGCCGGAGTGGGAGCGGACGGACCCGAACGGGATCGGGCCGCGGAGGCTGCCGACCTCCGGGTCGAGGCTCTCTTAGGGGGGCATTTTTCTTTTCAGAAAAGGAATACTGAAGAGGGAGAAGAGAGATCCGGAGCAGGGAAGAGGAAAATCGTCGTCGAGCACTCCTTTAAGAACAAGAAAACCTCAAAGGTTCGAGCCCTTCCTCTAGTGCCAATCTGTTGACGCAGAATCTGGTCATCGTCGGAATCGACTGGAGTGGTGGTGGATGAGGTCGCCGCCAGGGACCTGCAAAATAAAGTTTCGTCCGGAGCTGGTGAGGGGTGGCTCCGGCAGGACCCTCCGACGATCAAGTCAACTCTGACCAACAGGAATGGAGTGCTCGGGGATGATTTCTGTAGAGCTTAAAGATGAAGCGAAGATCTTAGAGATCAGAGAGATTAGAGTTAGCGTATCTGGGGGGTCCTTTATATAGGTGGAGCTTGATGGTGACAGCTGCAGTCGCATGCTGGCGGACCGCTCGAGGTCTGATGGAGTCACTTCCAGGGGAAGACGCCGTCTGCAGTGGGTTGATGGTGACAGCCATCACCACCTGGTAGCGGGTCGCTGTCGCTTACGGTGGACTGATGGTGATGGCTGCAGCTGTCTTGATACCGAGCTGCTTGGGGCCGAATGAAGGGTTGAAGGGCCTTGATGTGTACCCATTTCGGAGGAGCTCGAACTCATGAAGAGGAAGCTCAGAAGGAGTTTGACTCCCGTAGGCGTCTGACTGAAGGTGCTCGGCTAAGGCTTGATCGCTGGGGAGTTCGATAGGAGCTCGGAGGGAGTTCGGCTCTTACAGGCGTCTGGCTGGAAGGGCACGGAGAGAGTTCGGCCCTCATGGGAGTTAAACTGAAGCTCGACCGTTTAGGAGTTCTGCGAAAGCCTGACCACTGGGAGTCCAAGGAGTTCGACCGCTGGGAGTCCACGGAGCTCGACCGTTGGGAGTCCAAGGAGTTCGACCGCTGGGAGTCCAAGAAGCTCGACCGTTGGGAGCCTAAGGAGTTCGGCCGCGGCTACTGATTGTATTGGGCAGAGCATCGAACTGGACTTCGATAGGAGCGGAGTTTATCCCCAACAAGTACTAATTAATGATAATTTAAGCAACATCAATTCAATAATATCACTATAATAAAATTGATCTTTTGCGATGAAATTATTTACGATGAAAAAAATTTCATTGCAAATATAGTTATTTGCAATGAAAAAAATTTTTCATCACAAATAGTTTTTATTTGCAATGAAAAAAAATTTCTATAGATTATTTACAATGAAAATATTTTTTATATCATAAATAATAGATTATTTATGATAAAATTTTTTTATCATAAATAATTTATCATAAATAAATTATTGAAAAAATTAAAAAGATTGGATTATTTATGATGAAATATTTTCATCATAAATAATGGATCATTTGTAATGAAAATCAAATTTGCATCATAAATAATCGATTATTTATAATAAAAAATTTTTTGTCATAAATAATCTACTGTAAATAAATTATTTAAAATATTAAAAAGGCCAGATTATTTATGATAGAAAACTTTTGTTATAAATAATGAATCATTTACGATGAAAACCAAATTTACATCATAAATAATTAATTATTTATAATAAAAAAAATTTATCATAAATAATCTATCATAAATAATTTATTTAAAAAATTAAAAAGATTTAATTATTTGCAACAAAAAATTTTCATCATAAATAATTGATCATGTGTGACATAAATCAAATTTGCATCATAAATAATTGATTATTTATGATAAAAAAATTTATCACAAATAATCTATCATAAATAAATTATTTAAAAAATTATAAAAGTTGGATTATTTGTGATGAAAATTTTTTGTTGCAAATAATGGATCATTTGTGATGAAAATCAAATTTCTATCATAAATAATCGATTATTTATGATAAAAAAATTTTATCATAAATAATCTATCTTAAATAAATTATTTAAAAAATTAAAAAAATTAAATTATTAATGATTAAAAATTTTTATCATAAATAATGAATCATTTATGATGAAAATCAAATTTATATCATAAATAATCAATTATTTAAGATAAAAAAATTTCATCGCAAATAATCTACCCAAAATTTTTCATTTAGAAGATAAAAAAGGTGGACTATTTTAAAAGCAAAAAAAGGACAAAAATGCACTATACATGGTCGATGCGATGGGGTTAAGGGGTGCGAGTACATCCACTATTAGCTAGCCCATAAGTAAATTAATATTTTTTTAATTTTTTAAAAATTAATATTTTTTAAAAAATATATTTTTTAAAATATTATATAATATTAAAATTTAACTTTTATCTTCACCATTCATTATTTAGGTAATTATTATATAAGTATCGTCATAAAAGATCATCTCGATTTGGTAACTCTAGCTATGTAGATTAATAAAATTTGATTTCGACCGTCATGAACAATTGTATAATGATTTAATAGATAAAAATCATCGATCAATCTAAAAACTTACAATGATGATCTTTGTGATATTTGTAGTATACTATCAAAATTTTACTTCAATTGGATATAATTATCATAGTTAATTTAGCATGGAATGATTTGGATTGTTAAATAAAAAATGAGTGATCAAAAGGCCAAACGATATTCGATTATAAGATAATTTTTTAAATAAATGATCTTTGCTATTATTTTAATCATCTGTACGGAAGTAATTATAAAATCTAAACTCCATATATATGAATCATTTATGTTGAGTATATTTTACAAAAGCGTAAGTATAATTACAAAAGGACTTTAAGAATGTGTATTAAAAGATATGTAGTTTTAGATAGTTTATACACACGTGGTTTGCTTTTTATGATCACCACCATAGAAATGATCAAACTATTAGCAAAGATCATTTATCTAAAAAAATTATTTCATAATCACACGCCATTTGGTCTTTTAATCACTTTTTCATTTAACGGTCCAAATCATCCCGTGCTAAATCAACTATGATAATTATGTCCAATTAAAATAAAATTTTGATGGTGTGCTACAAATATCACAGAACTCATCATTATAAATTTTTAGATCCATCGATGATTTTTATCTATCAGATCATCATGTGGTCATTTACGACCGTTGAAATCAAATTTTATTCTTCTATATAGCTAGAGCTATTAGATCGAGGCAATATTTTATGATGATATTCATATGATAATTACTTAAACAATGAACGATAAAGATGAGCTTTAAATTTTAAAATTATATAATATTTAAAAATAATAATAATAATTTTTAAAAAATATTAATTTTTAAAAATTAAAAAAATATTAATTTATTTATGGGCTAGCTAACAGTGGATGCGCTCGCACCCCTTAACCCCATTACATCGATCATGCATGGTGCATCTTTATCCTTTTTTTATTTTTAAAATATTCCACCTTTTCTGCCTTCTAAATGAAAAATTTTGTGCAGATTATTTATGATAAAACTTTTTTATTATAAATAATCAATTATTTATGATATAAATTTAATTTTTATCATAAATAATTTATTATTTATGATAATTTTTTTATCATAAATAATTTAATTTTTTAAATAATTTATTTATGATAGATTATTTATGATCAAAATTTTTCATCATAAATAATAGATTATTTATGATGCAAATTTGATTTCCATCGCAAATGATCAATTATTTATGATGAAAAATTTTTATCATAAATAATCTGATATTTTTAATTTTTTAAATGATTTATTTATAATAGATTATTTATGATAAATTTTTTTTATTATAAATAATTAATTATTTATGATGTAAATTTAATTTTCATTGCAAATGATCTTTATTTGCAATGAAAAATTTTCATCACAAATGATCATTATTTGCGATGAAAAAATTTCATCGCAAATGATCATTATTTGCGATGAAAAATTTTCATCGTAAATGATCATTATTTATGATGAAAAATTTTTATTTTATTTATATAACTATTAATAGCGATGAAAAATTGAATTTCATCATAAATAAGTATATCAAATATTTTAATATTTTTTGAAAAGGAAATTTTTTAAAAAAATAATTAATGGAAATTATTAGCGACGAAAATCTAATTTTCTTTGTTAATAATCATTTTAGCAATAAAATTTTCATTGCTAAAACTCTGTCACTAAAAGCCTTTAAATATCCCATCCCACTACGTGCCTTCTTTCTTGTGAAATCCACTTCTCTTGATCGAAATCCTCTCCTCTCCTCTCTCTTCCCCTCCTCCTGGGCTTCCACCAGTTGGCGACCGCATCTCCAGCTGCTGTCGCCATTGTCGTTGCCGTTGCTGCTGCCACTACCATGCTTGAACTGAAGGTAAGTTCCATCCCATCTCCGATCGATTAATTTTTTTTGTTGTTTCGATCGTCTGCACGCATGGGTGTTGCCATGCGATGGTTGATGGCGGGCGGAGGGGTGCGGGGTGTGGGTGCCGGCAAGCCATGGGTGGCAGTGTTGATGGGCTGGGTGGGACCGTGGTGGTGGGAGGTGGAGGGGCACTGTAGGGTATGGAGGGCTGTGGGGGGGCACCGAGGGGTGGTGGTGATGGGTCGGGTGGGCGGCCATGGGTGGTGTGAGGTGGAGGGGTGCCGAGAGGGTGGGAGGTTGCGATGGGTTGGGGGTAGAGGGGTGCCATAGGGGGTGAGGGGCTGCAGGGGGTGGGGCGCTGAGGGGCAATGGTGACGGGTCGGATGGGCGGGCCACGGGTGGTGTGAGATGGAGGGCGCCGCACGAGGTGGGAGGTTATAAGGGGTAGGGGCGGAGGGGCGCCATAGGGGATGGGGGGCTGAGGGGGGTGGGGCGTGGAGGGCAGTGGTAACGAGTTGGATGGGGGGCTGCGGGTGGGTGGGAGGCGGAGGAGCACCATAGGGGGTGGGGGGCCGTGAGGGGTGGAGGGTGGAGGGACTGTAGGGGGAATCGAGTTAGTCCTTAATTATTTTTTAAAATTTAATAAATAAAATAATAATAATAATTATAGTAGTAATAGTAATAATAATAATAGCAATAATAATAGTGATAGTAGTAATAGTAATAATAATAATAATAGTAATAGTAATAATAATAATAATATAATGATAGTAATAGTAGTAGTAGTAATAATAATAGTAATAATAGTAATAGTAGTAATAATCGTAGTAGCAGTAGTAGTAATAATAATAATAATAATTTAATTAATAAATAAATTTTAAAATAGATTGATAAAATATTTAAAAATAAATTATTTTTTATAATTAAAATAGGTATATTTTTAATTATATATTTATGCTTTTACTTGTTATAATTTAATCTTTTTATTTATTTATTCTCTATATTTTATTATGATTATGGTGTAATATTTTAATTTGTATTAGCCAAGGATTTTAATTTTTAATGCATATGAACTATCCGATTCGGGATCCAGATCGGGATCCAATCAGAGATTTGGATCGGGATCCTATATGGAATTAGGTCATGATCCGGATTGAATCAAGGTCGGGATCTAGGTCGGGATTCAGTTCGGGATCTGGTCTAGGATTCGATTTAGGATCCGGTTTGGGATCATGTTCGAGATCCGATTCAGAATTCAGATCATGATCCGGATCGGATCTCGATCGGGATTCGGGTTGGGATTTTGTTTGGGATCCTATCCGGGATCCGATTCGAGATTTAGGTAATGATCCGGATCGGATCTTGATTGAAATCTAGATCGAGATCCAGGTTGGGATTCAATCCAGGATCCGGCTCTAGATTTGGGTCATGATCCGGGTTGGATCTCGATCGAGATTCGGGTTAGGATTCTGTTCAGGATCTGGTTTGGGATCCTTATCGGGATCCAGTCTGGGATCCTATCCAAGATTTGGTTCGGGATTTGGGTCATGATCCGGGTCAGATCTCGATCGAGATTTAAGTTGGGATCTAGGTCGAGATTCGGTCCGAAATCTGGTTTGGAATCCTATCTGGGATTCAATTTGGTAATGATTTAATGCATGCATTGATATAACCTTAGACTCCTATTCAAGAGTCGGTCTCAGGGTCCCTAAAATGGACTCTGTAAATGGCTCTTGGATACCCCGATTTGGGTAGTTTAGAAATGCATCAATAATTTATTGTTGTCATGGTGTTTTTGTTCTATTGTAGAAAATTCAGTCATAGTTATCTCGTTTGTTCTTTAGGTACATATTAGATATGGTTAAAATATGATCCATCTATATCGTATACTTGGAGAACTATCAGAAGATGGTGTCAGATTTTTTTCAGATATGGAACAAAGAACAAAGCTGTGATAATAATAAAAGTGATGCATTTTTGAAATTAAGAGATAGGACCACACCTATTAGGAAGGAGTTGGAGTTAGGATTCATGAAACATTATTCTTTATTATCAGATGGATATTGATAAAAGTTGGATGAATGCCAGGGATATTTTCTTGCCTGAATATTAAAAAGATATTCAGAATTTTATTAAATTTTCATGGTGTAAGGCTGATAGTGCCAATCACATTCATCATCATTGGTATGATATAGTGCACGATCAGGGGGTGGAGGCAGCGTGGTAGCGGCCATATGACAGCATCAGTTTTGAGGACTGGGCTATCATATGCCACACACACGAAGATTCGATATATCATATAACTTTATTTTATTTAGAATTTAAAAATTAAATTATTTATTTTTAAATTTAGTTACTTATTAACTAAATTGACTATTAACTGTGTAGGATTGATGTGCCAAAAATACTGCAAATCGGGCGAGACAGATAGTCTCACATTTGGGGATTCGAGGCCATTCGCTCGTCATATAGAGTAGATGGTAAGTAATTTTTATTTATCATATTTTAACTCTTTAACTATTTAAATTTTTTTATTAATTATTCTCAAATTGTAGAGAGATATAGAGAGTGGTGAGCTTCTTATTAGGATCGTGATCTACTAGCGGATCCATCAGTGATGGTCAAGGGACTAGACGATCGGGAGCCAGGAGCTTTATGTAAGTCTTTTCAACTATTTTTTCATTGATATTTTGATTTTCAGTACAAACTTAAAATAGCCATAACTTTAATTTTCAGAGTCGTATGATAGACATTAGATTCCAGCTTATCCCAGAGGGCTTAACTGTACCTACAGATGATAAGATACATGATCAGAGGGCTAGGGCATTAGATCGGAGCTCTTACATCTTCATGTTCGTCTAGGGCTAACATCCATGCTACCTATGATGTCCAACTGGCGGAAATATAGAGATAAATTACTGAGGATCGACAACGGGCTGCTAAGTTAACTGCATACGTCGATGAGTATCAACTGTTCCAGATATAGATAATAGAGTGGATGGCATAGATGAAGTAGATGATGCAGCTAATGAGGCAGCAGCAAGCCAGTCCGAGTTTCTCTAAGCGCTCCCCTCCTTTGACCCGTTCTTCTTCTCCAGATACTGCAGATGCTTGACAGCTGATGGCCTATTTTTGTATATTTTTATTTTTATTTTAATTTTTTTATATTTTAATTATTTTTTAAAATATTATTTTATAACCAAAAAATTGATCGTAATATTATTTTTTTAATTTAAAAATAATTTAAAATTTTGTGATTGATTTTTTGATCATAAAATTCAATTTTGCAACTAAAAAATTAGTCATAAAATATTTTAATTATTTTTAGTTTAAAATAATTTAAAAATTTTGTGATCAATTTTTTGGTTGTAAAATAATATTTTGTAATCGATTTTGTAACTAATTTTTTGGTCGTAAAACTTTGCAACCAAAAAATTAATACTAAATGTATTTTGCAATCGAATATAATTTATTTTTTTATTTTTTTGAATATGATATAATTTTAAAATTTAAATTCTATCTTCATTATTTATTATTTAAATAATTATCATTAGATTATCATCATAAAAGGCCACCTCGATCCAGTAGTTCTAGTTATATTGATCAATAAAATTTGATTTCGATAGCCACGAACGACTTCATAATGATCTGATAGATAGAGACTATCAATATATTCAAAAACTTATAATAATTATCTTAGCAATATTTATAGTATACTATCAAAAGTTTATTTCAATCAGACATCATTATCATGGTTAATTTAGTATGTAATGATTTGAACTATTAAATAAAAAATGAGTGTTCAAAAGGTCAAATAGCATCCAATTATAAGATGATTTTTTAGATAAATGATCTTTGCTATACTTTAATCATTTGTATAGTAGTAATCATAAAGTCCTAATGACGTGAATATGAACCATCCATATTAAGTAGATCTTACAAAAATACAAATATAATTACTTAAGGACTTTAAGGATAAGTATAAAGAGATATATAGTTTTAGATCATTTATATATACATAGTTTGAATTTTATAATCATCATCATACAAACAATTAAAGTAGTTGTAAAGATCATTTATTTAAAAAATTATCTTATAATCATATGCCGTTTGGCCTTTAGATTACTCATTTTTTATTTAATGATCTAAATTAGCGCATACAAAATTAACATGATAATGATGTCTGATTGAATGAAATTTTGGTAGGGTGCTATAAATATCACCATGATCATTATTGTAAGTTTTCAAATCCATCGATAGTCTCTATCTATTAGATCATCATATAGTCATTTGTAACTATCAAAATTAAATTATATTGATTGACATAGCTAGGGCAACCAGATCGAAGCAGTCTTTTGTGACGATAATCTAATGATAATTATCTAGATAATGAATAGTGAAGATATGCTTTAAATTTTAAAATTATATCATATTCAAAAAAATAAAAAAATTATATTAGATTGCAAATATATTTGCGATCGATTTTTTAGCTATAAAATATTAAAAAAAATTATGACTTAAAAGTTAGCTCTTGAAATTTTTGAATTATTTTTTTAATCTATAAAAAAGATTGTGATCGATTTTTTGGTTGCAAAATATTAATTTTTTTGATAAAAAAATAGTCATAAAATTTATGTATTATTTTTTATTTTCTAATTATGTTTGTGACTAATTTTTTGGTCTTAAAATATTTTAATGTTTTGCAACTAAAAAATTGATGGTAAATTTAAATTTTTAAAAAATTAATTGGTACCTTTATTTTTAGAGACCAATTTAGCAATTGATAAATATGTTGCTTAATCTTCTTGCTTTTTTTTTGGACAAGGGAAGAAAAATATTTATTTTTTATGTTCAATTTTTTGGTCATAATTTTTTTAAGATTTTTGCAACCAAAAAATTGGTTGTAAATTTGAATTTAAAAAAAAAATTTATTTTAGAGATCGATTGAGCAATCAATTTCTAATTTTTTTTATTAATGAAAGAAAAAAAATTATTATTTACCACTAATTTTTTTATTATAAAATTTTTTAAATTTTTTGCAATCAAAAAATCAATAGAAAATTTATATTTAAAAAAAATATTTTAGAGACCAATTTCGCAACTAGTTTCTAAATTTTTTTGGTAAGAAAAGAAAAAAATCTTTTTTATTATTTGTTACTAATTTTTTGATTATAAACTTTTTTTAATTTTTTGCAACTAAAATATTGGTTGCAAATTTAAATTTTGAAAAAAGTTATTTTAGAGACTGATTTAGCAACTAATTTCTAAATTTTTTTTGCTAAGGAAAGGGAAAAAATCTTCTTTATTATTTATGATCGATTTTTTGATTGTAAATTTTTTTTAATTTTTTTCAATCAAAAAATTAATTATAAATTTAAATTTAGAAAAAAATTATTTTAGAGGCCAATTTAGCAGTTGATTTCTAATTTTTTTTGGTAAGAAAAGAATAAAAAAATCTTCTTTATTATTTATGATCAATTTTTTGGTCATAAAATTTTTTTAACTTTTTATAACCAAAAAATTAGTTACAAATTTGAATTTTAAAAAAAAAATATTTTAGAGACTGATTTAGCAATCGATTTCTAAATTTTTTTTGGTAAGGAAAGAAAAAAAATCATCTTTATTATTTGTGATCAATTTTTTTGATCACAAATATTTTTAATTTTTTGCAACAAAAAAAATAGTTGCTAATTTAAATTTAAAAAAAATTATTTTAAAGACCAATTTAGCAATAGATTTCTAAATTTTTTTTTTGGGTAAGGAAAGGAAAAAATCTTCTCTATTATTTATGATCGATTTTTCAGTCACATAATTTTTTAATTTTTTAATTTTTTGCAACTAAAAAATTAATCATAGATTTGAATTTTAAAAAGTTTTAATTGACACCTTTATATTGGTGATCAATTTATTGGCTGCTATTTTTTTTGTAAGAAAAGTAAAGAAAAAAAGCTTCTTTATAATCCCCCATAGCCTCCCCCAAATCTCATCTTTCCCTCCTCAGCCTGCCCTCCCCTCCCTAGTGATCGCCCATGATGGCCCCCCTCCCGTCCTTGGTGCCCACCCATGATAGCCTCCCATCGTCGGCCTGCCCGTGATGGTCCCCCCTCCCCTCGCTAACCCGCCTCCCCTCGCTAACTCGCCCGTGATAGCCCTCCTTCCCTCTTCTCCTTTCGTCAAACCCCCTCCCCTTCTCCTTGCTGCCACCTACCATCGATCTCCACCACAGGGGGATCAGGGTGTGGCTGAGGGCGATGTAAGTAGTCAGGGGACCGGGGTGCCATGCCAAAGGCATGGAGCAGCTACGGGGGGCAATGCAAGTGGGTAGGAGCAGCGGGGGTGGCCAAAGGGTGGTGTGGGTGGCTAGGGGGCAGCGCGGGGGGTGGGGTGCGAGGGACCGGTGGGGTGGATAAAGGCAGCGGCATGATGGGGTGAGGGTGGCGATGGAGGTACACAGAAGACATGTGGGGGAAGGACAAAGATGAGAAAAATATAATAATGATAATAATAAATATTAAAAATAATGAAATTAATAATAAATTATTAAAAAATATTAATAATTTATTATATAAAAATAAAATACATAAAAAATAATATAAAAATATAATATAAAAATAAAAAATATATAAAATAAAAATTAGAGACTGATTTTGCAATCAATTTTAAAAATTTAAATATTATAAAAAAATAAATTATAATAGATTTTATGATCAATTTTTTAATTAAAAAATTTAAAAATAATTAACTATCAATTTTATGATCAATTTTATTAATAAAAAATATTTTAACAAAATTAATGATTGATTTTGTGATCAATATGTTAATTAAAAAATTAAAAATAATTAGTAATCAATTTTATGATTGATTTTATTAATAAAAAATTTAAAAATAAATAGTGATCAATTTTTTGATCAATTTTTTTAATATAATAAAAAATTAGCAATCTATTTTATGACCAATATATTAATTAAAAAAATTAAAAATAATTAGCAAATGATTTTGTGATTGATTTTGTTAATAAAAAAGTTTAAAAATAATTAGCAACTAGATTTGTGATTGATTTATTAATAAAAGTATTTTAATAAATTTAGAGACCACTTTTAAGACCGATTTTAGCAATTGATTTTATGACCAATTTTGCAATCGATTTTAAAAAATAAAAAATCATAAAATTTAAGTTATTTTTTAAATTTTTGGTTGCTAAATTGGTCATAAATTTTGCGATCGTTTTAAATCGGTCACAAAATTTTACAACCAGTATTTTTGCAACTAATTTAAATCGATCACAAAATCGGTTGTAAAATAACTTAGCAATCAATTTTTATTATTTTACAACCAATTTTTTGATCACTAAAATCCTATTTTCTTATAGTAAGAGATCCTGTTGATAGAGAAACCAGTGGCATTAGCCAAATCCAACAACAACGATGCTAGAAAAATAAGGAGAAGAAGGAAGAGAATGTTACCTTGCCTTGGTGACATCCAATGGTGAGAGATCCAACTATCCCTCTAGCAAAATCCCAAGATAAGGGGCTTGAAACAACTCGGAATCAGTGGCAATTTCCTAAGGAATTTGATGGTGGAAATCTAAGGAAGAGAGATCAATACTTATAGATGAAAAGTTAAGTCATTTTAATCTGAGTTTTAGTAGGATTAATCTTGGTTTTCAATGGAAAATCGGAAATGAAGAAGACTCCTAGTTGGAGTCCTCTTCCTCCCCTAGCCTTCTCTCACGTGCCAAGCGTTTGTTTGCAAATACAAGATGGAACAACTATTTTAAACTGGTCTAGGGTTTTAGGAGCTGGGTTATTACATTCCCCCTAATAAAATAATTTCATCATTGAAATTTACATATTGCAAAGATGAAACCTTAAGGATACAAAATTCTTATCTTAACATCAAGCACCTAGGTTGCTTTTTTCATCCAAAAAGAAATTTCAATCCTTTATCATAATATCCCCCAAATTAGAATAAATCTTTTTAATCAAATTTAAATGACTTAAACCACCAAATTTTTGCTATTTACTCTAATCTAAATCCACCAAATTTCTTGAGGCTTACTAAGTAATCTTCAAGCCAATTAAGATTATAAATTTATCAACCCCTCAAATTATAGTTCGAGACATAAATTATCCATCAAAATTCAAACAGTATGAATCACCTCTGTCACAATCCCTAGTGATCATGATCCAAACTTTGAATTCTTTTTGTTAAATCTATCATGTCCTCACTGATCATAACTTTAAGTTTTAATTCTACTTATATCACAGTCCCAAGTAATCATAACCTTATGTTAGATACTGGGGTTGATTTGTGCAGTGGAAATTAAATATTTTTAGATCATAAATATAGCAGAAAAATAAAATTTTAGATCATGAAAGATGCAAGATCTCATCTCGAATCAATCCTGGATCCTTCATAGTTGTTAAGATTAAGATTAATAAAAATAAGACAATGTCTTTATCTTTATACGAATAATTTTTCATCACAATCTGATGATCGTGGAAGTCTTTACGATTCTTTGAAGCCATACAAACATCCGACCTCTATAGGTATCTATATAGGAATGACTAAGGACTCTCTCCAAAGATTTTTTGATTCCTTTCGCAAGGAAATTAGCACATAGCCTCTTTTTCTTCCTTACTAAAGATCCTGCTCAAGGATTTCGGCCTTTTCTTTTCACTGATCATACTTTACATAGGAATGGATCATAAACCTTTTCTCATCCTTCCTTGATTCCTCACTAAATTAAAATCAATAAGATTTGTGTAAGGTCACTTACTTCAGTTTGCCCAAAGATCATTAATTCAAATGGGTAAATCAGCTATATCCATCTAGAACCATTTAAAAAGACAAATTAATTTGCAGTCACTATTTAAAAATCTATTATGAAATAAAAAATTCTAAATGACCAAAATAAACTTGATATGGCTTTATGCTCAAACTGGAGAAAATAGGTGGAAAAAATCGATCGAAGAGGTCTCCATAATGCCGATTTAGGATCCTTAGTCAAGGTACACCCAGTGGATGCATAGAGAAGAATAAGATTCTCAAATGAGATCTACGAGCTAAGTAGAGGAGGAAGATTAACCAGAAAATATGATTATTTATTTTTTTAATATGTCTCTCTTCTTTTTTTATTATTATTTTCTATATATTCTTTTTGTTATTGTTTTTATTTTCTCTTTCTTCTCGATTTTTTATATTTTTATTTTCTCTCTTCTCTCTTTCTTATAATTTGTATTCTCTCTCTTCTTTTTTATTTTTTATTTTCACTCTCTTCACTCTCCTTTTTTATTTTATTTATTTTATTATTTTTATTTTCTCTCTCTCTTTTTTTTTTCTTTTTTTTTTTTCCTCCTTCTTTCTTCTTTCTTCTTTCCCTCCTCTTTTTTCTTTTTGGTGGAATAGGGGTACGAGTCTACCCCTTCAAGGAGTATAGGAAGGGGAAAGATGGTGAGGTTATAGGATATGGTTGATGGAGAAATGGCTATCCTAATAGGGGGCAATGTTAGAGGAGAGAAAGATGAGAGTGGAGAATGGATCTATTACGTTGCTCCGGAGAGAAGATGATGGTGAATTTGGTGGAGATGGGGCATGGTGAGCTCGAGCGAAAAGGAAAATATAGAGAGGAGAAGAGGAGAATTGAGAGAGGAAGGGGAAGAGGAGAATTAAGAAAGGAAGGGGAAGAGGAGATTGGTGGAGAGAGATTTTGACAGAGAGAGGAGAAAAAAATAGGCTAAAGGCTGATTGATTCGCAACTTCTTCCCAATTTGGAGACTTTCCAACAAGGAGATCGATCGAAAAAGAAATGGAGAGGCAGAACTCTAGCAGTCGCAATGGCCAGGGGTCTTTCTTTCTTTTTTTTCTTTCTTCTTTGGTCATGATCTTGCCGACCAAAATAGTTGGGGGGAGAAAATCGTGCGATGCTCTATTAGACCATCGCTCAGTTTGACCAATTTTTACATTGATTTTGTTTTAAAAATAAGACACACAAAGATCCTTTTGTTCACTATATTCTCTGGAGTTATGAACTTCACAAGCTAGAGTCCCCCCTACTTTAAAAATTTATGGAAGTTAATAAAGAAAACTATTGAGCTCTCCATCTTCCAAATTGGTCTACAATGGATATCTTGCAGCTGAATTAGGTTTACAATTTCCAAAAGGCTTTTCCGCTCAAAGCCTTCATGAAAAGGTGAGGGTGTTCTAAAAATAAGATTTCAATATTACATAGATTCCAAAGATCAGGAACAGAAGAAAAAATTATGAGAGTAGCCTGCTAGACAAGAGAAAGGAAGCGGCTAGGTTTTACTTTGAATTATCATTTTTTTAATTCAATTTCTAGGAGTAAACTTCTACTTGTTGCTATAGACACTTACCTATGGAACATGTAATAGACTCCATTATTGAGGGTCTTGGACGGTCCAACTGTTACCACAAGATCTCCAATTGAGCTCAATTGCCCTAAAAACAGTACCAAGCTACGTATAACTTATGGCAACATCCATGGAAATAATTATGAGAATTGAATCAAGGTCTTATCACCCTCCTTTCCCTGATACATGGGGTGAATGAATGCACAATTGCCAATTCTGACAGTGTGCGTTAAAGTAGTTACTGCGGTGGGCCAAAACAAACATTTTTCATTGTCTCAGGGCAAGTCCATGGGCACAATGATGAACAGGAACCTTTGATGTTCCAATTAATTAAAGACCTGATACACGTCAAAACTTCCTAAAGGCTGGAGGTGCTAACTGGCAGAACTTGTAAAGACCTGCCACATCGATACAAGAGACCTAGGTTTGATCCCAACCTGATGTTGACTCAGGCTTCAGTCCATCCTAGTTCAAAAATGAAAATAATGGTCTTCTACGGTGGACAAGTTAGCATGTGGTACAGCATCAGACTTGCATTTAAAATTCGAAGTATATAACTGAACGGAGTGATTCCAGTCCTAAAAGCTTTCGTAAATTGAGCTTTCTCACAATTACAAAAGAAATTTATATAGCTCCAATGACGTGGACATTTTTCCTATTGAGGCTCCTTGAGCTTAGTTCCCAAAAAAGAGCTTGTGTCCTTGAGGAAAATGAACATCATGACAAGTTTTTAAATTTCAGCATCTTTCTTAAATTATAAATTATGTGCCGATCACGAACCTCCACGTGAAGGCATCCAAGTTTTCCGTAACATCACCGAAAGACCTGGGAAAGGTTTGGCATTTTCATTCACACGGACTCGCGTGGCCCTCGTGCAAGCAAGTCGCGTCTGCTGACGTGGAAAGCTAGACAATCTTTCAACATGAAATGGACGTGGATGGACCAACCACCCGAGGACTTCTTCTACCCTTCAATGAGATGTCTACCTCACATAATTAGTAAGTATATTCATTTGTTTGCTGGACGCCAAGGTTGAGTAGACCATGTTTACACATCATAACGTGTGGAAATTTTTTTTTTTTTTTTTTTGAGTGAGAATGAAGAAAGCGAGTTACTTCCTCCACTGCATCATCATATTGAGTATATATATTATTTTAGTACATAATAGAGATGGATATAGAGAGAATAGGGAGGTAGAGATGCCTTCAAAATGTTCTCCAGTATCATATAAGTTGGTTATGATAGCTGTAAAAGGAGTGCAAAAGGTGCATATCATCTTTGACTTCAGAGCCGGCCTCCTATGAGTGATTACCTGGAAGTATTTTTCTCCCTTCAAAGAGGTCATATTAAGGACTTGTCTTGTGCTCTTATACTCCAAACGCTACTCTAAGCCTGCCGACCGAAATTTAGAGCCCAAGTGAGTTAAAAGCAGCCGTCAATCTTTGCATCTCTGCATTTTGTGAAGGAGAGTCCAGTCTTGTAGTAAGAAGATGATGTGCTCGACAACTTTAGATGCTGCCGGGGCCTAGAATTAAAAAAAAAACAGTTATTTCGCTCCTTCCAAATGCACCAGAAACCTACTAAGATGATAGCATTGCATGCTTCTACCTGATTATTTTGATTTTAGCGGTAAGAATTTTATTACGATAAATACTTTCACTTTCTCGAGAATGGACAGTCTTCAAATTACTCTCCCAAAGTATGATAAGACTCTTCCATGGCTTAGAAAATAGTAGCAATATTTCACAGTAAAGAATGAGCTCCATTTCCATTTTCTTCTATCACAGTGTGGGAAATAAACATTGAATTGCTCAAAAAGAAAATCCCCCATACTTCTCTAAATGGATGCAAAACCATCCTTACTTTTGGTGCTATGTCTACTTACATATGTCATAGCAAACAAATATGACGAATTCACATGCAACGAATTCAAAAGGTGTGAGTCATACCTTGATGGCGTAGCAGAGATTGTAATGACCTGTCCAAAAATTTTCCAAGCCTAATCCTTTCCTACACGAATCTCAAAGCATTAAAAAGAAACATTTTAAAAAGAATTTGGGAACCTCATGCGGGAAGGAAGACTCCCATCGAGAGTCTTCCTCTTCTTTGATCGCAATTAGAAAAAAAGGGTGTCTGGGGCTTCCAAATGTGGATTAAACCTAAGGTTTCCATCTGTAAAAGATGCTCCTCTCCTCCTCTTAGGATTCCACCACCAAAATCTCGAGAAATCATTGCTCATTTTCAAAAGTTTCTTCAAGTTCTTCCCTCGGATTTCATCAGAATAGGTCGTCAGGACACCTTCTTTGCCTCACCAGACTTACATAAGGACCTAAGGCCTTATTCTCCTCCTTTCTCTGATCCCACGGTTATCGTCCTACCTTGATTTGAGCTAGCAGCTCGTCGGAACACATGTTTGAGTAGAGGTGCCCTGTTTCGGCCCTTTTTCTCTTGTTTATTATTGCTGGTCAGCGATTTTGATCGAATTTTGTAGTTTCCTGAGATTTTCCAAGGATGTATGTTAGGATATGGCCATCCATTAGATGCTCAGCATTGATCTAGGACAAGTTCACCCAAATTTAAACATCCACTATTTCTTTCCATATTTTTTTTCTCATCTTCTCATCACTAGCCGACCATAGTCGTCGGTGATGCTGTGGTTGAGCATTGTTCTAGGCCACCACTACCCTACTCACTGGTTATGATTTGGTTTTTAGAAGAGGAAAGGAAGTTCTCCTAGTTTGAAAAAGAAGCATCTCTTTACCTCTTCCATCTCTCTTCTCATCCTCTCTCTTCTCTCTTACTTCCTCTCTCCATTTTCTCTATCTTTTTTCTCTCTCTAATATTTTTGCTCTTTATATTTCTTCTCTTTCTAAGAATCTTATGGATCAGTAAAGGATCCAGATGCTTAGATAATCCAAATCAATTCATTCTCTAGAAGGGATCTCGGACTTATGATGTTTAGGTGTTTTTTCAAAATTTTCTCCATCCTTAATCGCATATGACTTTTAGGATTGGTCACAATTATGTAGAGATGTGACTGGTTGCACAAGAAAGTGTTGAGCGGAACACCTTGATTCCAAGTTTATAGGTCAAGGAGTTTATTGATTACTATATATTTCCCAGAGCCAGCAACCCAAGATGGGGGAGAATTGGGTTTTTTAAAAGTAAAAATTTAACTTTAAAACAATAAGCCCAAAAATAATTTGGATCATATAAGTGAAGTGATAAATAGAAAATTTAAATTGCAACAAAAATAATAAGGAAAGCACAACAATCACAAATACAAGAAGCTTTTAAAGTGATTCAGTACCAAACATGGCACATACATCCACTTCCTAAGTAAACCACCTTGGAAATTCAACTATAACCTTTCAATTAAAGATTACAGTCCAATTATTTTCTCAAGTACATAATCCAACTTAATTGGTTTTCATTAGATCACCAACCACAACCTTACATCTAATTATTTTCTTTCGAGATCATAATCAATCCTGATTGTTTTCTTCTGAGCTTACAATCAACTCTAATTATTTTTGTCCGAACTTATAATCAACTCTAATTGATTTGTTCAAAGATACTAATCAAAACCAACAATATTCAACTTAAGACTTGGACTAATCCCTAGTTTCTACTTCCAAGAAACTTGTTACAAATAATCAAAGATTTATAAGAATAAGAGTTAAGAACAATGAAACTCTTTTTAAATTTGAAGAAGCTGAGGTAGTTGAGTTTTCAATACTTAAACTTCTTTCTTGAATATTTAAGAGACTGAGGCAGCCTTTAATGCTTCTACTCAATGGTAGCTAGTTGGAATTAAACGCTCTTCCTCTCTTTCAGACTAAATGAATATAGGCAGGACTAAGTTTATGACACTCCTTAATTCTTTCTTTTTCTCTTTGAGTTCTTCTCTCTATTCTCTTAAGATAGCTCAATAAGTGTATTGGACAATCAAAGCTTGGTTCCTTCCATGAATCCTTCATATTTATTAGCTCAAAAATATTTTTATTTAATGCTTAGCCATTAAAAACTTGAAAATAGCCATTAAAATGGATTTATCCATGTTTTGAAAATTTTGAAAAACTAGTCGTTATTTTGTCAAATTTCATTGAGTCGGCTCATCTAATCTCTGAGTCGACTAACCTAAAGCTTTAGATCAGCTAAGTGAAACTCTGAGTCGGCTTGGCAGATGCCAAAAATCCAATGTTCTATCTTATTCTTCTTGCTTGAGACTGGATTGGCTCAGATTCTATCTTAGTCGGCTGACTTGAATGCTAGATCAGCTCACTAATTTTCTAGGTCGGCTTAGAAGATTTGCTAATTTATAAGACTTTCTATACTCATCTTCCTATGAGATTGAGTCAGTTCTCCTCTTGATTGAGTCAGCTAAGCTCTAGACTTGGTCGGCTATCTTGACCTCAGGGTTAGCTCAGAAAAAAAATATCTTGAATCTTCAACTTTCTGTCTTTATCCTGAGTCTGAGATTTGGTTGGTTATCCAAAAGCTCGAGTCAGCTAAGTTCCTGTCTTGGTCAGTTTAAATGAAAATTTGGTCAACTAAGAGACTTATTCTAAATTTTCGTGATTTCTATCTTTTTCCTCTAACTAATACTGGGTCGGCTAAGCTTTAGACTAGGTTGACGGCTCAGCTGCATGCCAAGCATGCCACAAGGAGCTTTAGATATTTTTCCTTAATCTAATTTATTTTTAGGCTAGACTTGCCTTCTCAAACATAATTTATGCTTATTAAGAGATGCATCTAGACTAGACTTTTCTTTCAAATCTTAAACTTCTTTGCTTCCAATCTTGAAGGTCGTAAGTTTGAGAATTTGAATTTTCTTAGGAATACAGCCTTTTGAGTAAAGTACTAAAGAGATTAAGCACATTGAGGAAACCTACAATCACTCTCAAGCATATCATTAGTAAATATAATTTGTACTCAAACACCTTTGATATCATCAAAATCAATTCTAGGGCTAACAAACCCTCCCTTTTTGATGATGATAAAATTCTTTGAGTACTACCTTTTAAGCATTGAAAGAATTTGGAATTTTAACAAGTGTAAACTTCAGAAATTCAATATGACACCTCCTTTCTAATATAGAAAAGGCATGATTGATAAAATGATTTTAATTTCAAACAAAACTCCCCCTTTCTTATATGATTGAACAAAGTTTCAAAATAAGCATATCTTAACTTTTTACTTAAAAAGTTTTAAATCTTTTTACACTTTCTTCTCATTATTTCTTCTCCTTTGTTATTCAATTTAGGATGCATTTGGTTATACCTTTTAATTTTTGATTTTTTATTTTTAAAAAAATATTTTTTATTTTTACTATTGAACAAAAGCAAGAAAGCAAAAAGCATGTTTGGTAACTACATTGCTATAAAATAAAAAGCAATTATATGTAAAGAAAAAGTAAAAAGCAAAAAAATTTTGCTTTGCATATAAAGAAATTATTTTGATTATTTTGATTTTTGCCTTTTGCTTTTCATGGTGTTACCAAATATTACTTTTTGATTTTTACTTTTTAAAATAAAAAAATAAAAAAATATTTTTTAATGGCTAACCAAATGCATCCTTAATTTTTTCTACTTTTGCTTAATTGAGTCATATTACTCAAATTGTGTTTCTGCCTTTATGTTTATCTTTATCTTTCCTTTTCTGTCATTATCAAAATGAAGGGGCAAATAGTGTTGATCTTTATCTTTATCTTCCTTTTTTTTTTGGTGTCTTTCAAACTCATTACTAATGTATCATATTCAGATAATGTATCACATAATCATTCAATCACATTCAATATACTACAGTTAATCATCCAAATATGACAATTTTAATTACCATATAAAGATAGACATCCATTCAAAGAAAAGTGAAATATAGCATTGAAGAACATAAAAGTTTTTACATAATTAAAAGTGCCTTTCCTTCACACACTACAAGAATCTAGACTATTAGCGATGGAGAACTACCATCGCTAATAGTCCTTCAACCATCGCTAATAGCTCTATCGTCGCTAATATCATCGTAAAAGTCAATCTAAAAAGTTCTTATCGCTAATTATCATTATTAGCGATGATAAAATGAGCCATCGCTAATAAGGCTATTAGCGATGGCTTTAGAGATGAAATAATTTTATTACGAATTATTTTTTAATATTTAACTTAAATTTTTAGAAAGAATTTTATAAAATATTAGCGACGGCTTTTTTGTGGCTAATATCATCGCTAATAATTATTAGTGATAAAAAATATCGTCACTAATGCATCTCTATTTTTTTAATTTTTAAATAAAATGAAAATTTATTTTAAAAAATATTAGTGATGATAATTTGGTCTCTAATGCCGTTGCTAATTGTTATTAGCAATACCGACGATAATAGTTAATTTTATTTTTCTAAAAAAATTAATATTAATATTTTTTTAAATCTATTTTAATGAATCATAATGAATTATGATTTCTAATACTTGTTATAATTAAAATCCAAAGATAATATGACAATCAAAAACTAAAAACTAATTATATTATATCAAAAATATAAATTATATAATTTTTTTTACAAGTAGTATCAGAAAAATATAATACATCAAAAAAATATCAGATCCGATCCTCATCATCGCTCACCTCCTTCTCCTACTCCTCTCTAACAGCTGATGGATGAGAGCTGGATATCCTAGTATCTTGTAATAAAAAAAATAAAATAATATTAGTAAGTTTCAATAGGAAGATGTATCTTTTGATATAGAGGTGTATCTTTCGATTTACTCTTCTAATTTTTAAACAGATTATTTCTATATATTCAATTTAATGATACGGAGCTATAAATATCTCCAACCTATCGATTAGATAGTTAAATTAAATTTTTAGCCCCTAGATCTCCCTTATAGACTCAAACATAAATATACAAAGCTTCTAAATATGAAAACTTAAAATAAGTAAAAGAGTTTAATAATATAATTAGCTGATATGATGACTGAAATGATGAGTCCAGCTGATTGCACAGTAGTGGATCCTAGAGAAGCTCCACGACCATATCGCGGATGGCATCTAGGAGTCCCTAAGGTTGCTGGCTCAAAAGCCTCTGCACGATTTTCTCCATGTGTGCATTGCTCTAGGTTTGGAACGTCGAGGCTTGTGAGAATGCTGAAGGATATCGAGGTGATAGAGGATTGAAGCTGTGGATGAATTCTATGACCCTACTCCTACGCACCCCTCCGGTGGCGTTGAGCCATCCCTCAAGATCAAGAGGGGTTGAGAAGATGGATCATCGTCGTACATCTCAGTAATGAAATCGACATAACACATCTGCAAAGTTTAGAAACACATTAGCTCTAATATAAAAATCAGATCCTGTAATAACTTAATTAATAAATAAAATTTAAAGTTCTTACCATGATTTATTATGACGTAGAATCTAAATAATTATGAGTCCTCTTAGACTGGTGTGTGATCCGCCATAACTGCAACTGGTCTAGTGGACAACTTAGCTGCCATATCTATAATAAATAAATAATAAAATTAAATTAATTAAAATATGTATATAAGAATTTTTATAATTTTAGTGAAGAATTTTGATATTAATTTTTTATCAATCTATCGGCCACAACATGTGTGTCGATCGAGCTGCCATGTGCTTGATCAAATTCTGCTAGATAGCCTAATTTTGTCAGGCCCTCTGCCATCTATCGGAGTACTCTTTACTGCTCCACTGGTCGCAGAGGACCTGCCATATGTCTGCCTGCATCCAGTGATCTATGAAGGACCTCAAGTCCGATGATGACTAGGAACGAGAGTGCTGGATCTCGAAGCCTTCGTATGGCCACCTCCTCAAAGGTCTGATGGCCAGTCTCCTCATCGTAGGGAGTCTGAAATCGTTAGTACTCCTAAGAGATAGATGCAAATATGTATTAATATATAATTAAAATATCAATATATCAGAAAAAAATAAATTAAACTAATTTTTACTTATTAGAAACATCTTCCAAGCTGCATCATGAGCTCCTAATGGCCAACTCGAGAAATCATTCATCGGGCTTGGCATCAATCGACGTATGATCCCGATAATGACACGAGATGTTGAATGCACTTTGAATGTACTGCAAAATTGATTTCAAAGAATGAATGTTAACTCTAAAATTATTAAATCCTAAACATATTAATTCAACATGTAGTACTTATGAGTAGCTCTGGATATGGATCATCTGCCTATCCTCCGATCGAGTTGGAGGTGCCATGAGCTGGACAGTCCTCAACCATGACACTATATTTGAGAGCTAGCAGCCACTACTGCATGTGACTATGGGGTCACTGGTGACCCCTTATCCTTCAAACCTGAGCATAAAAAATCTAATACAAAGAATGTTATATTAGTTAACAAATAATAAAATAACATAACAAGATTATATAAAGTATTAGAGCTTACCATTTGGTGTGAGAAGTGCAGAACCACGAGAATTGGCCATGCGATCGCTCTCTTCTTGAGAGCTCTATCCTCAACTAGCATGGCTCCGACCTTTGGAACACATGATTTATGCCCTCTAAAAATAAAAATAAATAGATTCACCAAATTAATTATATAATTATAAATAAAAATACAAGATTTAAAATGATATAAGATAAATAATTAAAATGATCCAAAAATTATATACTTAGTACTAGTCATTGGCCTTTTCAGATGTTTGGTATCCTTCAAAATCTTCTTCTGATTCTTCCTCTTCTTCTTTCTTTTCTTCCACCTCTTTCTCTTCATCCTCTTGTTGGGGAGGATTGTCTTTTAAAATAATCTCAGTTGGATCTATCTCCTTATATTGGCCATCTTCACGTAGGAGTATTCTTGGAGCATCCAATTCTACATCATCGAAGGATTGATGAGCTCCTACTATCTCATCCTCTTGAAAGCATTCTGATAATTGGAGCTCTTCTTCTTCTTCTTCGAGTATGTAATAAGTGGCTTGAGACTTAATTTTATATACAATCCATCAATCTTTCTTTCTTCTTTCTCTTGATGGAAAAGGAGTATAATCCATTTGAGCAACTTGTGTAGTTAGTTCAAATAGGTCGTTAACATAAGCTTTTGATCCATATTTGATCTCAATAAGCCCATACCATGGATCAACCTTCATACCATTATCGGTATCGAACCATTGGCACTAGAATAGAATGACACTATTATCTCAAATGTAGCTTATCTTAATCACTTCTTTAAGGATTTCATAGTAGTCACTCTCCGGCTTGTCTTCCCTCCAACTATCTGTTATACACACACCACTATTTATTATGCTTTTATAATTTCTATATTGCTGAATATGAAATTTAAAATTATTTATGTTATAGTAACTATAGCATGTCACGTATTTCTCAGGCTCATAATCTAATGGTCTTAGCTTCCTTAGTATGGACTCGCTATCTTGAATTACCAATTGACGGAACCAACATATAAAGTTCTCTGAGTATTGTATTGATATTTCTTCATCACTTATACTCAAATTTTTTTCTTTCAGCATCTCATCATATTGCCTAAACATGTATAAAATAAGTATACTGAAATAAATAATTAAAGAGATGGGATTGTGATGGACACTTACAGGACATATGGGTTGACCTCCATGTAGTTTAGCAAAAAATATGTCTCTGCCCGTCGAAGTTCAGTATTAAAGAAAATTCGATGAACCTCGAGCCCAAATTCTTAAGTGGGATAGGCAAATATTGAGATCTCCCACTTTGATCCCTCAGCACCACCATCGTCATTTCGACCTACTTGAGTTAGCTTGGCCTGCACACTGGGATTAAAATAGTATCGATTGAAATTTGAAATCTCTTCTATTATATAAGCCTCCATAATAGAATCTTTGACTCAGACCTTATTTTTTACTTTCTTTTTAAGATTGTGCATGTATCTTTCAAATGGATACATCCACCTATACTTCATTGGACCTCCCACCCTAGCTTCATATGCTAGATGAATCACGAGATGCTCTATGGAGTCTATGAAGCTGGGAGAAAATATCTTCTTCAACTTGCATATGGTCTCTATACTACTAGCCTCAAGACTGGAGATGTGGTTAGTGGATAGTTCGGTAGCATGAATATCTCTAAAGAGAAGACTAAGCTCGGTCAAAAAACTCCATATGAAAATGGGAAGGAGATCATGCTAAGCTAATGGGAGTAATCATTTCATGAATACATGGCAGTCATGGCTCTTTAGCCTATAGAATCTGCAATGTTTGATATTGACGCACCGAGCTAGATTATTTGCATAACCATTTAAAAATTTAAGACTTTTACACCATTCACAAATATCCTTTGACTACTCTCTTGTTAAGATATAAGATGCTTTCAACTTCAAAAATTTTTCAGGTAACACCTCAACCAGCTCTAATAGAGGACACTTACATATGTTCTTTATATCTGCTCGAGCCTTGGGATTGTCCTTCATCTTGCCTTTGATATCCATAACAGTGTAGAAAATATTGTCGAGTACATTCTTTTCGATATGCATGACGTTAAGATTATGATGGATCAAATTGGTGGACTAGTTAGATAATTTTCAAAAGATGCTTCGCTTCACCCAGTTATAAGTTCTATCGAACCCTCGAGATTTCTACTTGTCAAATTCAATGCCAAACGAAACTTCATCCAATTGGGATATCCTCTAAAATACTTTCATATCACTGAGTTGTTAGGATGCATGATCCTTTTCTATTTTATTCCTCCTGAAACTGTCCCGCTGCTTTCAAAAAGAATGATGCTCGGAAAGAAATTAACGATGATAATCGAACTAGCAGGGCTTACGACCATGCTCAAGCTAAAATAATTTTATATTCTATATATAATAAGGACATGCTAGCTTTTTATGAGTGCTCGATCCTGACAGTATCCCATAAGTAGGAAAATTGTTAATGATCCATATCAACGTAGCCTTCATTACAAAATTCTGCTTCTTCGATGCATCAAAAGTATGAATGCCATCGGACCATAATAATATTAGCTCATTAATAAGAGGTCTTAGATATACATCAATGCTTCTATCAGAAAATCATGGTCTAGAAATAAGTAATATAAGAAAGATGTTATGTTCTTTCATGCATATCCTAGGTGATAGATTGTATAGAGTAATAAAGATTGGCCAACATGAATAAGAGGCTGCTGCATGATCGAATAGTATAAAGCCATTAATAGATAGATCTAGTTGGATATTGCATGATTCTTGAGTAAATAAAGAATGGCAAGCATCAAATTGCTTCCATACCTCACTGTTCGACGAATGACACATCATATTGGGGTGCTTGCATGGTCCTTCTTTATGCTATTTCATATGTCCGACAATACTCTTAGACAAGTAGAACCTCTAAAATCTAGGAGTGAGAGGAAGGTATTGAAGAATCTTTTATGGTATGTCCTTCTGATTCTTACCATGTTGCCTTGGCTTAAATTGACTTGCATTGCATACGCTGCATGTGCTCTTCTATTGGTCTTCTTTATATAAAAGCATGCAACCATTATAGCATGCATCTATTTTCTCATATCCTATGCCCAACCTGTAAGGAACCATGGTACCGCTCTGACACCAATTGTTGGCACATCATCCTGGCATCAACAAGCTTTGATACCATGTTGCGAAAATCCTTGATCTTTAGCATTGACCTAGAGAGATCTTTGACGTTCTCTAAGGCAGCATACCATAGATCATCACCTAGATCTATGCTGGGGCGCCTTCCTTCTTTGGCTTGAGGGAGGTGCCCCCTCTCTCTAGAGCTTCTTTAAGAACCTAGGGCAACAACACTAGAGAGAAGAGAGAAAAGAGATTGAGAGAGAAAAGATCTATATTGATTGCTCCTTTGAAAACCCTAATACAATCTATGTATTTATATATAGCCATTAGGCCCGACCAAAAACTCTCCTGGCTAACCCAATATATGAAAGCACTCACCGAGCTCATATACACCCATGTTTCTCATGCTCTTATTTTCTAGATCTAAATCCAATCCATATATTAGTTAGCCCCCTTAAGACCTCTCAAATCAGACCTTAAGACCCCTAGGATAAGTTCCTATTCTAACTCCAAATAGATCCTTGCGTAGCTCTGCCCGCACATTAAGCTGGCTCAGTCTCAACACTGAGCTGGCTAACCTGAGATTGGATCGGCTCAGTTTTAGATTGAGCCAACCCAGCTGCATACCCGTTCCAAACGCGCTTATCTCTATTTGACCATCCATTGAGACTTAGCCGATCCAGTTTCAGACTGAGTTAGCTAACCTGCAGAAGAAGTCCTTCTCTGTAGTCTTCATGCCTTGGCTTTGGTTTCTTACTCCATCTTGTGTCTTAGGTCTCTGAAGCATCAACCAAGTCCCTTAAGGTCTTCAACACTTGAATCTCGAGCCCGTGGAGGGCTGTACATTGCCTCCATCCTAGGACAACTCCTATCCTAGCCCTAGGACCACTCCTGTCCTAATCTTTCAAAGTCAACATCCTGACTTCTCCAGTGGCCTTCCAAGGCTTGGGAGCACTATTAATCCTAACAATCTCCACCTTGGTGTCCCAAGCCTTGGTAAATTCTTTGGCAATATCCTCCTGTACGATCCCACTATTGTTGCGCATCTTGATAGCTCCTTGTACAAACATCTCCTCCATCAATCCTCTTCAGTTATTGTGCATCCTTGAGGCTTTTGAAATAACCGTCCCCATCGCTGAAGACCTTAGCTTGCTTCATTGCACTATCCTGAATTTGTAGGATCCCTTCTGTTTAGCAGCTGTATCACTTTTTCTTGATTTTTCTAGAGAACCTACAGCATTCCTATACTAGTACATGCTGTACCACCTAACATGATCTTCTCAGAGCTACGTCTATCAATCCGCACATGCTGCTCCACCTAGAATCATGTATCACCGATGCTGGTGCTAAGATATTGATCCTCCTGCACTCCTTTACTATGAACTCATGTCAAATTTTCTCTCCACTTGTGAAGCCACCACTATGGAGCTCCATTTATATCCGAAGTCCATCTGATGCTATAGAAGCTGACTCTGTACTCGAGTTCTTCGAGGTCAACCATCCAACATTGCATTACTGGGCCTGCCAATGCACCTCGATCATCATCGCTGCTCCTTCAAATCCTTCACACTCCACGGCCCTCTTCGAAGCCATCTCGGATAACTCCACAATCCATGGGCACCTTCGAAACTCAAGAGCTCGTCCAACTCTTCTAAATCTAGAGACTGAACCCTAGAAAATTTTATCCTAGCACTTCTCTTCTTTTCCTGCACCAACCATCACTTTAGTTGCATCTGGAGGAACTACAGCTCAAACCCTGTCTTGAGCTCAGACCCATCTATCTCATCCTGAGGCTTCTGAGACTCCCTGGCTCTCTCTAAGACCTACTTCTGATCTTCCTAAGATGCCTTCTGACACTCTCCACTGAGATACCTTCCTCGACTGCTGCACCACCGAGCCTCTCTCAGCCTCGTGTCTCCAAAGAAGCATTACTGCAGCACTCCAGTGCTTCCTTTCTCATCTCGATATCACCTCCTCATAGATATTTGGGTCCTCTCTTGCTGCACACAAATCATCCTCTATCTGAATCATGACTCTCCTTGGTGCTCCTGCAGAAGAAACCTGATCCAGGATACTTTCGGCTATTAGATGCCCCTGGTGCTTCCTGAGACCCCCTGACTCTTTCTGAGACCTACTTTTGATCTTCCTGAGATGCCCTTAACAATCTCTACTGAGATACCTTCCTTGACTATTGCACCGTCGAGCCTCTCTCAGCCCTTGTACCTTCAGGATAGCGCTACTACAGTACTCCAGCACTTTCTGACTCATCTCTGCATTGCTCTACAACCATCTAGCCCTAACCTATTAGACCTTTATGAATCATCCATCTCCATCACCCCCAAGACTCCACAAATCCATGCTCTGGTCAAACCACGAATACATCTCCAACTACTTCCCCATCTTCCTGCAATCGAAGGACGTATAGTCGCTTCTTCAGCCTTTCTTCAACCATTATCCCTTAGAAAATCTCTCTTCATCCATCAACTGTCCCACATTGCCCATCTTTATAGAGAATCCTGATACTTTCTACTGAGATACCTTCCTCGGCTGCTGCACCATCGAGCCTCTCTCAGCCCTTCCATATCCAAAAAAATGCTACTGCAGCACTCCAGTGCTTCCTGCCTTATCTACCATCATACATCTTGATCTTTCTACCAAGATCAACCAACAAATCATGCATCCAAATCTTTCACACTAATTTTTTTTTTTTCATTAATCCTCACGGCCTCCACCTTCAACCCACTACTTTCGGTTGGCCAAACCACAATAATAATAAAGGTAGATCTGAGACATACCATGGAATACTCATGTAGATTCTTGATTTCATCCTGTATGACTTCTCCTTCTCTTCCACACACCATCAGGCTCTGATACCAATTGTAGAAAACCATGGTACCGCTTTGATACCAATTATTGATGCATCATCCTGGCATTATCAAGCTCTGATACCATGTTGCAGAAATCTCTGATCTTTAGTACGGACCTGGAGAGATCTTTGACGTTTTCTAAGATAGCATACCATAGATCATCATCTAGATCTATGCTTCAAGAACCTAGGGCAACAATACTAGAGAGAAGAAAGATTGATGAAGAAAAGATCTGTATTGATTGCTCCTTTGAAAATCCTAATACAACCTATGTATTTATAGATAGCCATTAGGCCCAATCAAAAACTCTCCTGACTAACCTAATACATGAAAGCACTTACCGAGCCCATGTATATCCATGTCTCCCTCTCTTATCCTTTGGATCTAAATCCGATCCATACATGAGTTAGCCTCTTTAAGACCTCTCAAATTAGACCTTAAGATTCCTAGGATAAGTCCCTATCCTAGCTCCAAACAGACCCTTATGTAGCTTTGCCTGCGCACTGAGCCAGCTCAGTCTTAGCACTGAGCCGGTTAACCTAAGACTAGGTCGGTTCAGTTTTAGATTGAGCTAATCTAGTTGCATGCCAGCCTATGGTTTTGAATGTGCTCCTCTCTATTTGATCATCCATTGAGACTTAGCCAACCCAGTCTCAGACTGAGCTGGCTAATCTACAGAAGAAGTCCTTCTCTACAGTCTTCATGCCTTAGCTTTGGTTCCTTACTCCATCTTATGTCCCAGATCTCTGAAGCATCAATCAAGCCCCTCAAGGTCCTCAACATCTAAACCTCGAGCCCATGGAGGATTGTACACCACCTCCACCCTAGGATAACTTCTATCCTAGCCCTAGGATCACTCCTACCTTAGTCTCTCAGAGTCAACATCCTGACTCCTCCAGTGGCCTTCCAAGGCTTAGAACCACCACTAATCCTAATACAACCCTTTTACCATTATTTTTGAAGCATAAAAGCTCTCAATAAGCTTCTCATACTTTGGTACATTTTTTTTATCATTGCTACCATCCTATCATAATAATTAATCATCATATTAAACTTGATCTTCAAGTTCAATAACTCTAACACAGCCGATAATATAGTATGTGTTTCACATTCTGGCTATAGTAGTTCATCAATATCTTTCAACATACGGTAGAAATCACCACTGTCAGCTTCTGGATTATCCTTCATTTTTTAGTTAAATTTAGGATTAGTCGCATCTATAACCATATCCACCATTCTATCTATGTCCATATCCTGCTCGATTCTAATCCTTGCAACTTTCTCCCATATCTCTCCATACAGGTACCAATGTTTATAGTAGATATAAATTTACTTTTATACAAATGGACAATAATTATATCCCTATCAAACATTTCTCTATTGCCATATCTATTATAAGGATAATGAGCCCGTCCTTATTGTAAGAGTGCTGCATTATCAAAAATAAAATCATAGAAGTACTCTACACCCTCCTTATATTCAGCAGAAATCTCCTCATCGACTACTCAATGGTCCATCCAACTACGATCCATGGTAGACTATCTAAGAATTCTGTAAATATATAAATATAAGGTAATTGCTAATTACTATTTTATCATTTAAAATGGCTTACATAGTAAACTAATGTATCCTATCATCAACTAATAGGTAAAGATAGATCCTATCTCATTCAGAAAATGCATTAATTCTATTGGTTCATTAAAGTAATCAAATGATATACAACAGAAGCCAAAAAAAAATTTCAGCAGTATTTTTTCTTAATTCTCCCATGTAAGAAAAACAATAGGAAAATTTTGTCCGAAATTTCTATTGAACCCTCAGCATACCATTAGATTACTGTAATGACCTATAGAATTACTTATATTTTTTAAACCATCCATAGTGGACAATCAATTGATCAATTTATATAATTTTTTTATCCATGCAAAAATAAATAAATATATGGATACATTAGAATATATACATCAATCAATTGATGGGTCTACCATTCCATGCAATGCAAGTTTTATTCAAATTTACACATAATTAATACTATCCGATACTTTTTATTGGCTTGAGCACACAAGGCATGCGAGGGCTAAATGCTTTTGATGCTAGCTATGACCCAAGGCCCGAGCACATAAGGCATGCCCTGGCCTCATGTTTGTGATACTGCCCAGCATCTTCTCTCGATTCGAACACTCTGCATGCTGAGATCCAAATCCCATGTATCTAATTAATTAATTAATTAAATATTTAGTGATCATACTAGCCGTCGCTAATATCGTTACTAATACTAGACAACATCAGTCGACGCTAATGCCATCGCTACTGTTGCTACTCATAGTGGTAAGAAAGGAGTCATAAGATCGGGGCCATGGGTTGGGGGCGATGAGGCAGGGGCTGTGCAGTTAGACCAATTAGGATGGGGCCATAAGAAGGCCTGCAGGATAGGGGCGGCAAGCTCTGAGGCCACGACATGGGAGGCACCAACGGAGTTAGGGCAGTCATGGAAGAGGCAGGGCCGAGGTGGCGGGCTTGGGGCCATGGTGTAGGAGCCATCGGTGGGGTCAGGGTAGCCATAGGAGAGGTAGGGCCGAGGTGGTGGGCATAAGGCCATGGTGTAGGAGTCATCGGTGGGGTCAGGGCAGCCATAGGAGAGGCAGGGCCAAGGTGGTGGGTTTGGGGTTATGGCGTAGTAAGCACCGACGAGGTGGGGGTAGCTGCGGGAGAGATGGGATTAGGGCAGTTGGCTCAGGGCCATGGCATAGGAGGTGCCGATGGGGTCGGTGTGGCCGCGGGAGAGGTGGGGTTGGGGCGGCTATCTCAGGGCCATAGCATAGGAGGTACCGATGGGGTCGAGGCAACCACGGGCAAGATGATGTCGAGGCTGTAGGGTTGGGAAGGTCGTGGGGGAGGCAGGACTGGGGCGGCGGTGTTGGGGCGATCGTGTAGGAGTGCCGATGGCTTAGGCGAAGAGGGGCCAGGGCAGCGGGGTCGAGGACGTGGTGTAGGAGGCGTCGGCAAGATCGGGTCGCTAGGAAGAAGGATGCGTGGGGAGCAAGAAATGTTGGAAAGGATGCGCAAGGAGCGAAGAAGACACGAAGAATTTTTTTGCTAAAAAATATATTAATTTTTTTAAAATATTAAATTTTAATATTAATTTTTTTTAAAAAAATTAACTATTATCGATAGTGCATTCCCATCGATAATATGGTTAGAAAAAATTCTAACTTATCAGCGATTGCAACTGCAATCTCTAATACAAAAATGCCATTGCTAATAATATTAAATCTTTTAAAATATTAAGTTTTAATTTTAAAATAATATTTTTTTAAATTATTACTGATGGCAAGGCTTCGGATGCTAAAGCCATCGCTAATAATCATAATTTTTTTAATTATATTTTAATATTAAATTTTTTTCTTCTAAATTATTTTTTGGATGGTTAAAAATTAATATTAGATTTTATTAAATTTTTAGACTTAATTAATTTATGGATCAAGTTTTAATTGATTTAAAATATATTTAATTTAATTAGACTTGACTTAATTTGAGGATAATTATATTTTAATATTTCAACTAGGATTTGGATTCAAAATCTAATTGAATTAGGTTTGACAGGATTTTGAATTAGATTCGAATCGGATTCAAATTGAATTCGAATGAAATCTAAATTAAAAATTATTTTTTTAATTAATTTAAATTAAAATAAATTTAATTAGGCTTGACTTAATTTGAGAATAATTTTATTTAAAATCTAATTAAGATTTGGATTCAAAGACTAATTGAATTAGGTTAGATAAGATTTTGAATTGGATTCGATTCAAATTTCAATTAGATTCGAATCGAACCTAAATTAAAAATTATTTTTTATAATTAATTTAAATTAAATTAAATTTAAATAGACTTGACTTAATATGAAGGTAATTGGGCTTTACTATCTAAGTAGAACTTGTATTAAAAGTCTAATTGAATTAGGATTGACAGATTTTCTAATTGGATTCGAATCAGATTTGAATTAGATTCGAATTGAATCTAAATTAAAAATTATTTTCTTCTAACTAATTTAAATTAATTTTAATTTAATTAATCTTAACTTAATTTGAGATCAATTAAATTTTATAATTCATGTAGAATTTAGATTCGAAGTCTAATTGAATTAGGTTTGATAGGATTTTCAATTGGATTTAAATTAGGTTTGAATTGGATTCGAATGTAGTCATAGCACAAGTCCTAATTGATTTAAATTAGATTTAATTTAAGTAGATTTGACTTAATTTGATGCTAATTAGATTTTATAACCTAAGTAGGACTTAGATTTAAAGTCTAATTAAATTAAGTTTGATAGAATTTTGAATTAAATTCGAATCAAGATTGAATTGGATTCGAATATAATCCAAATTAAAAATTATTTTTTTAATTTTTTAAATTAATTTAAATTTAATTAGGTTTGACTTAATTTGAAGGTAATTAGAATAGTATAATTAAATTAGGATTGATAGAATTTTAAATTGGATTCGAATTGAACCCAAATTAAAAAACTAATTTCTCCTACTTAATTTAAATTTAATTTAATTTAATTAATTATAACTTAATTTGAGACTAATTAAATTTTATAATCTAAGTAAGACTTGGATTCAAAATCTAATTAAATTAGATTTGATAGAATTTTGAATTGAATTTGAATTGGATTGGAATTAGATTCGAATTAGATTTGGGATGTATGTTTTGGATTATCTACGATGCCAAATATTCCATCACCAATAATATTTTAAAATATTTTTTCTCTTAATTTATTATTTTTAAAAAATTATTAATGAAAACTTGAGTTTCATCACTAATGGTCAAAATTCTCTATCGCTGATATATATTTTATATTTAAATATTATAAAAAATTAAAAAATTTATATAATTTTAGTGGTGGCTTATGCCACTGTTAATAATTAAGAATTCATCACTAATAGGTATTTATTAGCGATGGCATAATTTTTATTACTAGTAATTAAAATTTACCATCACTAATATTTTTTTAATGTTTAAATTATATTTTAATTTTTTTTTAAACTTTTAGAGATGGCGCTCGCCATCACTAATAGCCAAATTGCTATCATTAATAGTGTTAGCAACAATATTATTTTTTGTCGGTATTGTGGTGGTAAAAAGTTATTATTAGCGATGGAAAAAATTTTCATCACCAATACCATCGCAAATATTTAATTTTCTTATAGTGATAGAAAGAGATATAAATAGGATTACACAGAGCAACCACAAGATAACCCCAAGAACCAGATGATATGATGATGGGCTAAAGAAAACTAGCACTATGAGACTCAGAGGAATTGTCAACAAATTTAATAATTGGCATGGCTGTGGTCAGCAATGGCTAGTGCCATGGTGGCGTAGCTGATGGTCATCCATCCTGGCGATTTGCAATGACTAATAGTACCAAAAAATCAAAAGAAAATAATGAAAAAATAAGACCTTAATATTTCTCAAAAATTTCTAGCAATTGCCAGCCAGAATCAAGGCTTTGATGGCTGATGAAGCTTGGGAAAAGATCCACCTAAGAGTCTCAAGCTCTTACCTGGCTTCTTTGATGATGTTTGGGCCCTAATTCTAGTGAACTTAGAGAGGGCTTTCCACAAAGAAGCAGAAGAGAATAGAAGGGAAATAGTCAACGATCTCCGTCAACCTGGGTTTGGGATCCAAGTGGAGGGTTGGGGATCATTAATTAGAGTGGAGGGAGGCTAATTTCCACTCAAAGTCGTCTTCGCTTTGATGAAATCAGGATGGAGAAGGAGATTTCCATTGAGAATCTTTTTCTTCAATTTTTTTTAGCCTACTTTAAAAATCATATATATTTTCTTTGGATCATTTACTAGTGGCCTGGTTGATCCTACGGACTAGACATGGTTCAAATTTGGGCTTATTTGGGCCAGGAAATTACATTCTGCTCCCCTTGAAAGAAATTTTGTCAAAATTTTTCTTGTCCAAGTCTTTAAAAATTTGGGATTACTTCTACCTTAAGTCATGGTTATCCTCCAATTTCATAATCAAGCCTTTCATTATAACATCTTTCAAATCAAATAATCTTTCTAATCAGCTTAAAAATGATTTATGCCACTATGCTTTCATTGTATACTCTGATTCAAATCCGCCAGCATACTTACGTCAAATCTAGGTTACCAAGTTATATTATAATCAACATAAATTAACATCCTAGTGTCCCTAGTGTCTACGGACTTGTGCTCATCTTATGTTTGATTTTATATGGCATAACTTATCCAAATTATGCTCTATTATCATATTTACTAGTATGTAACCCGCGCTTTGTGATAGGGTTTAATTTGACTCAAAGAAAAATATAAAATATTTTTGACATATAGATTTTTTATAGGATATAATATATAATATTTTTATTAGCTAATGAACTTATATTCATCTTAATCTTCATCTACCATAATCTCTTCTTTTAAATTGAAAATATGAATACCAAAAAACTTTCTAGAATTTACTGAATTGAGTTCCATAGCAAAATATAAATTAAAATGATTGAAGAAATAAATCATCATATTTGAAATTAAATTACCTCAAGAAGAATAAAATAGAAAGGAGGATGAGACTAATAATTAAGGTATATTATCAGGTTGTGCTCGACAATTTTCTAGAAGGCATTTCTTGAAAAGGTTTGGTATTAATTCATTTTTTAGGAGTTGAAATAATATATTCTTGTTGAATTTGAGATGGAAAAGGTTCATAGTCAAAACTTTTTGGCAAATTATCAAGTCAAGATTTACTTTTGA
The DNA here is from genome assembly GCA_006176705.1 of Cocos nucifera. Lineage (NCBI taxonomy): Eukaryota > Viridiplantae > Streptophyta > Magnoliopsida > Arecales > Arecaceae > Cocos > Cocos nucifera. The sequence goes on along the minus strand of QRFJ01000156.1, from coordinate 485,258 downwards.
AAATATGTTGGTGGTCTTGAAGTTATACATATTATTATTGAAGTTTTGTACATCAAACATAATCTGAAACATATAAATATAATTAAGAATATTTTTCATAACACTGGTAGACTAAATCTATCATATTTTGTGTCCATAGCAAATTAAATCAAGTATTGGGGCACTAATTAGTAGTTGAGATAATTTCTCAAAAATTATAAAAATCACTATATTAATTTTATCTTTAACAATACTGTTTAATTTATACATTGAGATAATGGACACATTAAAGTTATTTTTAATAAAAATAATATATTTATTTTTAGTAAATAAAATGTAGTATTAAAAAATATATTGCAAGTTTACCATGGTATAGGGGACTGATCATTTTTACCACATTGAATGCACCAAAAAGTATCACCATAAATCTTTACTGCAACCTTACAATTTTAACATGTTTTATGCCACTAACCATAGGAAGTGTTAATTGATTTTAAATTTATCTTGCATATAAATTTCATCTCTTAAAAATGATTACATAATTTAGAATTTTTCACATATGCAAATTATTAGACATAATGAAATATTATTCCACACCTTAAATATTATCAACCCTATGTCAACCCCTAGTTAGCAATAATATATCTAAACTCAATTCAAAAAAATAAATGAACTTCGTACTTTAATCCAACCATAGCCACTAATTTTTTGAGCCCAATCTATAGGATAACACTAAACCAATCTAGCCCAACATATCTTGAACAGCTACCTAGGCCCATAAACAGATTATTTATTATTAACTATTAAATCTTAAAATCCATCAGTAAATTTAATCCATAATTTTAAAGTTATTTTTCTAATTATAATTTTCTAAACCAAATCCATATAAGTATATATTAAAATTTTATATAACTGAAACTTTATTTATGTTGGTCTTTAGATGTTTTTGAACCATATGTAATAAATTTAAATATAATATCCTAAATTAATCTTAAAAAACTCAAACAATTTTTTTTTAATAAATTAGTGTCATCCAATTAATATAATCAACTTTATTTTTTTAATCTTCTAATATTTTTTATTTGCATATAATAAATTTAGATATTTTGTATGTTTGGATATAAATTTTTAAAATCCATCTAAAAAATTCAAAAATATCATGTTAAAAATACAACATATAGGCCCTAGATGCAATAGGTCAATCCTACATCAAATGTTACAATGAGCATAGGATGGCAGTTGAACAGATTTTTTTGGATATCTAGTCCATCCCAAATTCTATTAGGATCTATGTAGCAATGCATTATTGAGTTTAAGATTGATTTAAAATTTAAAATTAAAATCCATTCAAATTTGAAAGGGATTTGGGATTTGCCATCGAATACCTACTACCCAAATCCAATTATACATACACATACACATACATACATCATACATACATACATACATACATACATACATACATATATATATATATATATATATATATATATATATTTATAAAAAAATATGTGTACCAACTCCAGATCTTTAACTAACCACCTTAATCAATAGAGCGCACTTCATATTTATTTTCAAATTGATTGAATAATATATTTATTCCTTTAAACTCTTATGTATAACTCCCAACACTAATAATGTATTTATATCCTTTAAACTCTTAAATATAACTTCCAAATGATCAAACAATAGAATATACTAAAAAAAATAATACAGAGTATATTAATTCAAAACTTGGTTCGAAGTATAAAGCACTAATTAAAATAACATCCAAGCAAATTCATTCTTTCCAAAATTCAATTTTCATTCATAAATCAATTTTTTTCAAATCATCCAATTCATCTCAATAGCCATGAACTATGACCACACTAATAATAAGCTTAAAATAGTTAGACAGGATGTTGATATATCAATATATAATCTCTACTGACAAGGTATCAATATACCAGTGCATAACCTTCACTAGTTGGGTGTCGATATACTGGCACATAACCTCCACTGGTAGTATATCAATTTATTGGTACACAATACCTAGTCATAAAGTATCGATATACTAGCATACAACCTCCATTGATACGATATCGATATACTAGAGCACGATATCGATGGACTAGAGCATGATATCTATTGACAGAGTATTGCTTGACCAACACACAATTTCAATTGGTAGGATATCAATGTACTAGCATATAGTCGATCCCCATTGACAAGATATCAATATACCAAAGCACAATCCTATTGGTGCAGAATTTGATTGATGTCGGATCGAGCTGGAGTCGAAGAAGACGAAGTCGCCATCGGTGATCTGCAAAATAAAGTTTCATTCGGAGTTGGTGGTGGCGGCGGCTCCGGTAGGACCCTCTAATGATCAAGTTAGCTCTTCTGGCCAATAGAAATAGAGTGCTCAGAGAGAAGTTTGACAGAGTTTCAGAAAGAAAAAGAAAGCTTAGAGAAAATATATCTAGAGGGTCCCTTTTTATAGACGGAGCTTGTTGTAATTGTCTTGATAAATGATCGTCGTAACCATTCTGATAAATGCCAATCATAATCATCCTGATAAATATCAATCGTGATTATCCTGATAAATAATAATTATAATTATCCTGATAAATGATAATTGTAACCATTCAGTAGTGGGATTGTCTATAGGAATCCATCCAAAGAAACAGTCCGAAAGGAGTTCGGCTTTCGTAGAAGCCTGACTGAAGGAGAAATTCGGAAGGAGTTCGACTTTCGTAGAAGTTTGACTGAAGGAGAAATCCGAAAGAAGTTTGTCTCCCGTAGAAGTCCGACTGCTGGAGAAGTCTGGAAGGAGTTCGGCTCTCATAGAAGCCCGATTAGAGGAGGAATCTGGAAGAAGTTCGGCACCCATAGAAGTTTGACTGCTGGAGAAGTTTGAAAATAGTTTAGCTCCCATAGAAGCCCGACTGGAGGAGAAATTCAGAATGAGTTTGGCTCCCATAGAAGTCCGACTATTGGAGGAGTCCAGAAGGGGTTCGGCTCCCGTAGAAGCCCGACTAAAGGAGAAATCTGAAAGAAGTTTGGCTTCCATAGAAGTTCGACTGCTGGAGGAGTCCAAAAGGGGTTCGACTCTCGTAGAAGTCCGACTGGAGGAGAAATCTGGAAGGAGTTTGACTTCCATAGAAGCCCAATTGCTAGAGGAGTCTGGAAGAAGTTCGGCTTCAATAGAAGCCCAACTACTGGAGGAGTCCGAAAGGAGTTCGGCTTCCATAAAAGCCCAACTGCTGGAGGAGAAATTTAGAAGGAGTTTGGCTTCCATAGAAGCCCGACTGCTGGGATGAGTCTAGAAGAAGTTCGGCTTCTTTAGAAGCCCGACTGGGAGGAGGAATCTGAAAGAAGTTTGACTCCCATAGAAGTCTGACTGCTGGAGGAGTCCGGAAGGAGTTCAGCTCCTGTAGAAGCCTGACTGGCTGAAGAAAGAATCCAGAAGGAGTTTGGCTTCCATAGAAGCTTGACTGGAGGAAGAATCTAGAAGAAGTTCGACTCCCATAGAAGTCTGACTACTGAAGGAGTTCAGAAGAAGTTCAGCTCCCGTAGAAGCCCGACTGCTGGAGGAGTTCGACTTCCATAGAAGTCCAACTGGAGGAGGAATCTGGAAGAAGTTTGACTCCTATAGAAGCCTAACTATTAGAGGAGTCCGAAAGAAGTTTGGCTCCCATAGAAGCCCGACTGCTGGAGGTGTCCGAAAGGAGTTCGGCTCTCATAGAAGCCTGATTGGAGGAGAAATTCAAAAGAAGTTTGGCTCTCGTAGAAGCCCCGACTGCTGGAGGTGTTCGAAAGGAGTTTGGCTCCCGTAGAAGCCTGATTGAAGGAGAAATTTAGAAGCAGTTCGACTCTCGTAGAAGTCCGATTGGAGAAAAAATTTGGAAGAAGTTTTGGCTTCCATAGAAGCCCGACTGCTAGAGTTCTGAAGGAGTTTAGCTCCCATAGAAGTCCGACTGGAGGAGAAATTCGGAAGGAGTTCAGCTCCCGTAGAAGCCCGACTGGAGAAAAAATTTGGAAGAAGTTCGACTCCCGTAGAAGTCCGACTGTTGAAGGAGTCCGGAAGAAGTTCGACCGCTGAAAAATTTTGATTGGATTTGGAGTCTAACTGGAGGAGTTCAGCCACTGAATGAGTTTGACCGCTTGGGGAAGCTCGGCTACTGGGAATAGAATTTTTGATCGAAGCTTTTCCATGATTACCAGCTGTATTAGGCTAAGTACCAGACTGAACTTCAGTGGGAGCAGAGTTTATCCTCAATAATAGTTCTCCTACTCTTGAGTTCAAAAATCGAAGAAAGGGAGTACAAAAAGGATGACTACCGAAGTCCTCTTCAGGGCTCTGCACCTTATCTCCAGTCGAGGTTGAAAGTATAGTTGAAGTTCGGGGGAGAATCTTATCTCCTAGCCAAGATTGACGTTGCATAATTGAGGGTCGTCTTCGGAGCCTTAATAGAGCCATTGTTGGGGCCTCATTTCCTCTTAAAATGATCTAAATTGGATGAGGTCTTCAACTTTGCTCACGTTAGGATACGAGGTTCTCTTCCCATGTTCCTAATGGGCTGTGGGGGCACATAAGGATCGTTGTCAGGGCTTCTCTCTCCATCTCATCTAAAATGAATGAGGTCTTCGACTTTGCTCATGTTAGGATGAGGTTTCCCTCCTATTCCTAATGGACTGTGGGGGCATATAAGCCTTCCATCTCGTATAAAATGAATGAGGTCTTCGACTTTGCTCACATTAGGATGAGGTTCTCCTCCTATTTCTAATGGACTGTGGGGGCACATAAGGGCCGTTGTCAGGACTTCTCCCCCCATCTATCTAAAATAAATGAGATCTTCGATTTTGCTCATGTTAGGATGAGGTTCTCCTCCTATTCGTAATAGGCTATGGGGGCACATAAGGGCCGTTGTTAGGGCCTCTCCCCATCTCGTCTAAAATGAATGAGGTCTTTAACTTTGCTCACGTTAGGATGAGGTTCTCCTCCTATTCTTAATAGACTGTGGGGGTACATACGGACCTTTGTTAGGGCCTCTCCTCCCATCTCATCTAAAATAAATGAGGCCTTCGACTTTGCTCACGTTAGGATGAGGTCATCCTCTTGTTCCTAACACGACCACTTATAATTGCTTCTTTTCTATCATCACATAATTTTTGCACCAAGAAATAATAATGTTGAAATGAAGGAGTTTTATTGCGAAAAAATTATTGGTAGTACATTCTCAAGTTTTCTGAGTTCTAAGATCGTGGGAGCATTATTCCTCCGAGCTTCTTTAGATGATAAGTTTCTGGCCAGATGACCTCCACCATCTCATACGGACCTTCCCAATTTAGAGCAAGCTTCCCCTGACTCTAAGGCTGAGAGATGGTGACTCGCCGAAGCACTAAGTCCTCCACTCTAAATATTTTACTTCTGACTCTGGAGTTATAGTATCGGACCACCTTTCGTCTGTAGGCTGCCATTCAAACTTGGGCTTTCTCCCTTTTTTCTTCTAGCAGATCGAGATTGACTCTGAGGTCTTATGGGTTGTGCTGCTCATTGAAGGCCTTGACCCATGCTGTCGAAAGCTTAGTTCGACCGGGATGACTGCCTGTATTTCAAAGGCCAAGGCGAATGGTGTTTTTCCAATTGGCAATCTTTGAGTAGTTCGATATGCCCAGAGGACATGGTAGAGTTCATCCACCCAGGCCTCCTTTGCTCTATCGAGCCTTGTCTTGATGCTTTGCAGCAGAGTCTGATTGGTCACTTCAGCTTTCCCATTTGTCTGTGGGTGAGCTACCGATGTGAAGTGGTAGAAGATGTTTAGGTCTTCACAGAATTCGGCAAACCTCATCCTGGCGAATTATCGTCCATTATCGATTATGAGGGTTCGAGATAGATCGAATAGGCAGACTATTGACTTCCAGATGAAGTCTTATACCTTGATCTCGGTAATTTTGGCTAGAGATTCAGCTTCGATCCATTTGGTGAAGTAGTTGATCGCGACCAGGTAGAACTTTCGTTGCCTGGATGTCATTGGAAAAGGGCCAAGTATATCCATTCCCCACTGCGCAAATGTTCAGGGTGCACTTAGCGGAGCAAGCTCGGAGGCTGGCCATTTTTGTATGCTTACATTCTTCTGACAGTGGTCACATTTCCTAACGTACTTCATAGAATCATGGTATAAGGTCGGCCAATAGTATCCTTACTGAAGTAGCTTTTACGACAAGGACCTGGCTCCTTCATGACTTTCATAGATTTTCTCGTGCACTTTTCATAATGCGAAGTCAACTTCTGAAGGTCAGAGACATCTTAACAATGGCAGCGAATATGATCTCTTATATAACCTGCCCTTATACAAAATGTACTGGGAGGCTTGATTCTTGAGTTTCTGAGCTTCTTTCAGGTCATGAGGAAGGACTCCCTCCTTGAGGTAGGCAACCAACAGATCGATCTAGCTTAGCTCGAGTTCTGTCTGCAAAATGACCTACGATTCCTCTAAGCTTGGGCACTTTAGGGTCTCAAAAAATACTTCTTTGGATAGTTCAGCTAGAGCTAAAGTGGCCAACTTAGCAAGAAGGTTGGGTCTTATATTTTCTGCTCTCGAAATCTATCGAATTTCGAAACAACTGAAGGCTAGAGTTAAGTCTTTTACTTTCTCAAGATATTTCATTATACTTTTTTCTCGCATTTCATAGCTGCCACTAACTTGGCTGACCATAATTAAAAATCATTGTAGACTTGAAGCCGATCTATTCTTAATTCTCTTGCAATTTTTAACTCGACGATTAGCGCTTCATACTCGGCCCCATTATTAGTCATAGAAAATTTGAAGCGCAATGCATACTCGACGATGACTCCCTCGGGGCTGACTAAGACTAATCTCACATCTACTCCAGCAGAGTTGGATGAACCATCCACGTACAGAGCCCAAAAATCTTTGAAAAGGTTGGCTGTCTCTTTAGGTAGGTTTGGTTGCGACAGTAGAGAGCTGATCTTATTCTACACAAGCTCGGCATCATCGAAAATGGTACACTCCACTACAAAATCTACTAATATCTGTGCTTTGATCGATGGTCGGGATCGATAATTGATATTAAATTTCGTGAGTTCGATTGCCCATTTTGTGATTCTCTCGAAAGCATCCATTCGCTGAAGGACTTTCTTTATTGATTAATTCGTAAGGACCGTTATGGTGTACCTCTAAAAGTAAGGTCGGAGCCTCCTGGCAGCAATTAGAAGAGAGTAAACTAATTTCTCTAGCTTAGAATACCTGGTCTCTATATCTCATAGGATCCAACTTATGTAATAGATTGGCTACTGTATCTTCGCTTCTTTCTTGACTAGGACTGCTGCCAAGACCGTCGGAGAGACCGCTAGATACAAGAATAATTTTTCTCTAGATTCAAACTTCATCAGTAGTGGGGGTGAGCCGAGGTAGTTTTTGAGCTCCTCAAATGCCCGTTGGCACTCCATCATCCAGCAGAATTTTTTTGATTGCTTGAGAACTTGGAAGAAGGGCATACATTGCTCGATCGATCTTGAGATGAAGTGATTTAGGAATGCCACTTTTTCAGTCAAGCGCTCGAATTTTCTAGAGGTCATCTCTTAAATGGCTCGAATTTTCTCAAAATTTTCTTCAATCCCACACCTCGACACCATAAATTCCAAAAACTTTCTAGAGGTCACACCAAAGGTACACTTGATCGAATTTAGCTTCATCTTATGCTTTCAGAGTGCACTGAAGGTCTCTTTAAGATCGGTAAGGTGGTTTATAGAAGATCGACTTTTGACGAGCATGTCATCCACATACACTTTCATATTACAGTCGATCTGCTTCTTGAAGATTTTGTTGATCAGGCGCTGGTACGTTGCTCCTGCATTCTTGAGCCCAAAGGGCATAACCCTGTAACAGTAAAGACTATGGTCAGTAACAAAAGTAGTTTTTTTTTCATCATCTAGAACCATCCATATCTGGTTATAGTTGGAGAAGGCATCCATGAAGGTGAGGAGCTCATGGCCTGAGGTTGCATCTACCAGTTGATCAATCCTGGGAAGAGGGTAGCTGTCCTTTGAACAGACTTTATTTAATTTTTTGTAGTCTATACACATCCTCTACTTTTTTACCTTTTTGAGGAGGACCACATTTGAGACCTAGGTCAGATAGTTGACTTTTCGAATGAATCTAGCTTTGAGGAGCTTGCCTACTTTCGTAATTGCTTTTTGCCTCTCCAGGATGTGGCTACGTAGTTTCTCTTTTATCGATCGATACTTTGGATCAATGGTCAGCCGATGTTCCATAACTTCGTTATCAATTTGTGGCATATCCGTTGGGGCCCAGGCGAAGACGTCTGCATTTTTCTTGAGGAAGGTGATCAGTTGCTCCCAAACCTCATCCCTCAAGTTGGAGCTGATCTGTACAGCATGCTCTGTGTTCTCATCATTCAAGGGCATAGATACGAGGTCCTCCATAGGCTCGCCCTACTCTTCGGTAAGGTCATCGTGGACATCCAGTCCATCAATAGGATAAGGGTTAGACTGTTCTTTCTTATGCAAGGTGATTGAGTAGCAATGCCTTATCAGAGCTTAATCTTCCCTAACCTCTCCGATCCCGTAACTCGTCGAAAACTTCATCTTCAAATAATAAGTTGATACCATCGTCCGAAGTGCATTTAGATCAGATCGATCGAGAATAGCATTATAGACGGATGGAGTTCTTATGGCTAAAAAGTCGATCTGTGCCTTAGCCAGCTTTGGGCATTGTCCCACAGTCATGGCCAAATATGCCCTCAATTGGTACGGCATCGCCAGTGAAGCCTATCAATGGGAAGTTCATAGGCTCCAAGTGGTTATTGAGTAAGAACATTTTCGAGAAGACATCATAAAATAATATGTCGATCGAGCTTCCATTATCTACTAAAATGAGGCGTACATTATAATCGACATTGTTTAAAGAGATTACAACCGCATCATTATGGGAGAATTGGATCTCCTGAGCGTCTGCCTCAATGAAGGTTATGGGTTCTTCAGTCCTCCATCTCTTCATCGATCCCTCGGATCCGCTGGCCTCTCCTTACTGAAGTTCCTCCAAGATTGTGTTGATGATGTCGAGAGGCGGCCAATCTCCTTATTGATCCTCCTTCCTTGGTGGCTCAGGCTGCGGCAATGCCCTTGACCGATCTTTCCGCTCTTCAGGCCGTTGTCGTAGGAATCGACCTAACTTGCCTCGCCTGATGAGCTCCTCGATCTCATCTTGGAGTTGGATACACTCCTCAGTGTCATGTCCGTGATCATGATGATAAAGGCAGAACTTATTAGGATTGCGCTTGCTGGGATGAGAGTGTATCCTTTTTGGCCTCGGTAATTGCTCCCTGATTTTCATCAACACTTGGATTTTTGGAGCATTGAGGGGGGCATAGTTATGAAATCTTCATTGGAAAGAACCTCGTCGCACCCTTCTATCTGAGCTTCCTTGCCTCCGAGCCCGAGGGGGGAGTTCGGACTTGCTTTCACTCAGAGGGAGTTCGGGAGTCGAAGGAAAATCCTGATTTTTCGGATCAGGTTCGTTCAGATCTGATCAGATCAAGAAATATATTTTAAAATTTTTTTCTTTGATCCAGATCAGATCTGAGATATTTCAGATCTAATTCTTATTATTTTAATAATTAAAATAAATTTAGATAAATTAAATCAAATTTAATTTATCTTGAAGTGGGTAATCCTATTACCCGTTGATGATCCTATAAGCAGCGGAAGGTTCTGGATCTAGCCACGCAAGAGCCTGGCCTCTATCGGTATCCACTTGGATTGGATCTAGAGATCCTCTTCTTCTCTATCATATCTCCAAAAATCAGATCTGGATCTGATCTGGAGGATCTTCAAAACTTCTTTCGAAGATCAGCAGTTGTCCTTTGCAGCAGCGCAGCCTTCTAGCTTTCAATCACCTTTCTCTCATCTGGATTGCACCAACCAAGAACCCAAACACTTTTGGACGTGGAGAGGAGAGGCAGCCTTGGGGCATGGGATTTTTCAATTGCTCTTTGAGTTGGGCGCAGGGTCTTATTTATAGACTATCTGTGATCCAACTCCTCTTCTTCCCAACCAATCATAAACTCTTTGTGAAATCAGATCTAAATCTGATTGGTGGAATAGAGTCCCCTGGATTCCTCCTTAGATGGTGCCTAAGATCAGTTAAAGTTGGTTCTTAGGAGAACTCTAATCGAAATCCAAAAAGGAGATGGAGTCCCTATCCAATAGGGACTCCTGGGCGCCTCCAGCTTGGGCGCATGCCACCCTTGGCGTGCGCCCTCCTCCTTGCCAGGTTCTGGCAGGGGGACAAGCCCCCACCAGCTCTCCAATAGGTGCGTGACACATGGACAAAAGTCAAAGTATCAATGGTCAACATTTGACCAGTCAAAGGTAGACTTTTGACCAAAGTCAAAGGAACGAAGAAATGGCAGGTGACCAAAAATGGTAGGTAATGTCTTACAAAATAAGACAACCTTTTCTGACTTGGACAAGCCTCCAGTCAGACCATATGAAGGCCTCTGATTGAGCACAAACTCCTTTGGCTCAGTCAGGACAACTTATTTATGATAGTAAAAGAAGAACGTTAGGTTCAATCGAGTGCTAGCACGATTTTCTTGAACCTAATTGAATCTCATTCAGATCAATTGAACTAGATCAGTTCAATTGATGATCACCAGATTCAAACCCTTATTTGTGTGACCCAGTTAGGTTCAGTTCTGTATGGTAATGGGATATGTCATGATCTCTATCATCGACATCATCGAAACTCCTTTCGATGGATCAGAACTCTTCTGATTCGAACAGCTAGAATGATCGATCATCTAAATCATTCTAATTGCTCCCAAAATCCACCAGTGACACCTAGCAGTATATGGTGGCAACCCATCAGAGCTGAATGCGAACCTCTTGGTGCAGCTACCTGTGTGATTAAGTTCTTCTATCTTGAGCCCCGATCAGATTAGGGTTAAGGTGAACTCGTCAAACCCTAGTTTCTGTCATATGATGTAATCATTCGATTCAAGTCCGAATGTGAAAATCTAAATAGAAACTCTTTCTATTATTTCACTCTGCCATGGCCATGGGCTTCTGGACTTGATTCTCATGATCATCATAGGGCTGCTCCTCTACCACCGAGGTAGATAGATTCCATCTTGATGCTAATCCAGTTCCTACAATGAACATGCTATAGCCAACATACACCTCAGGGTTCCATATGGCTAGGAGACCGAGTAATGGTGTAGTCAAACTATAACACCCTCAAGGTGAACTGCCGATGCACCTCAGGTCAAAGAACCAGACACACTACTGCAGCATCGAGTCAGTCATTGACGAGAAGGTAGACTTCCTAATGACTACTCGAGGTGGTCACGCTCAGTGCCCTCGTTCTCTAACGAGTACCTGTACTCTCGCTCCGGTGTCTCCACACCGTAGACTCAAGACTCATCTACTAAAGAGAAGCGATTGTACACCAACCTTCCGGATCAATCACCATCCTCGTGATGATCCTATGGTCGGGAGCATTTTATGAGTTAATAATGATTATTCATGTCTTAAATTTTCAACTCTTGAAAATATGAATTATCATTACCATTAACTCAAAGGATGTATCACAGACACTAAATACACATATGTGATAGAAAATAACCCATTTTATTGATATTAGTCAAAATTATAATTTTGCCCCTAGAAGTGTATTACAAGTGTCAGCCAATTCTGGCTTCTAGGGCACATATATCTAACAATCTCCCACTTGTCCTAAAGCCAATTGGCTACAAGTCTAAGTCCCATCTTCTCAAGGTGGGCTTCGATCTTCTGCTGGCCCAACGGCTTTGTAAGTGGGTCTGCCACATTATCTGTGGAGTTGACTCTCTTGACCTCGACGTAACCTTTCTCGAGGTAATCGCGGATGAGGTGGTATCGCCGCTCAATGTGCTTGGATTTCTGGTGAGACCTCGGCTCCTTAGCAAGGGCTATGGCGCCATTGTTGTCGCAGTATAGAGGAATGGCATCTGATGGCATTACTCCAATTTCTGCAGCAAACTTCTTGTACCAGAATGCTTCCTTCGCAGCCTCTGATGCAGCGATATATTCTGCTTCCATGGTGGAATCTGCTATCACAGTTTGCTTGGAACTCTTCCAGCTGACAGCACCACCATTGCACACAAACAGACTTCCAGATGTCGACTTTCGATCATCTATATCGGACATGAAATCCGAGTCTGTGTATCCCTGGACTTGGAGTTCTCCGTTACCAAAGACCAACATCATATCCTTAGTTCTTCTCAAGTACTTAAGGATACATTTCACAGAAGTCCAGTGTTCTTCACCTGGATTTGACTGATATCTGCTTGTGACACTCACAGCATGGGCTATATCAGGTCGTGTACATAGCATGGCATACATGAGGCTCCCTATTGCAGAAGCATAAGGGATCTTGCTCATGCATTCTATTTCCTCAGGTGTGCTAGGGCACATCTTCTTGGAAAGATGAATACCATGTCTGAAGGGTATTAATCCCCTCTTAGAGTTTTCCATACTAAACCTCTTTAGTACTTCCTCTATGTACATCTTCTGTGAAAGTCCTAGCATCCTATTCGGTCTATCCCTATAGACCTTAATTCCTAGAATAAAGGATGCTTCACCTAGGTCTTTCATGGAGAATTCCTTGGACAACCATATTTGACTGATTGTCAACATGGGAATATCATTCCCAATAAGGAGGATGTCATCCACGTACAATACGAGGAAGACAACAGCGCTCCCACTGACCCTTTTTGAAAACACATGGTTCCTCTTCATTTTTGATGAAACCAAACTTTTTGATCACATCATTGAAACGAGTGTTCCAGCTCCGAGATGCTTGCTTAAGTCCATATATGGACCTTTGCAGCTTGCAAACCTTGTGATCAGTATCACTGGATGTGAAACCTAGCGGCTGTTCCATATAGATATCTTCCTCAAGATATCCATTTAAGAATGCCGTTTTCACGTCCATTTGCCATATTTCATAATCGAAATAGGCTGCAACGGCAAGCAATGTGCGGATGGATTTTAGCATAGCCACTGGGAAAAAAGGTATCCTGATAGTCAATGCCTTCGCGTTGACTATAACCTTTTGCCACTAGTCTAGCCTTGAATGTCTCCACATTCCCATCTGCACCAATCTTTCTCTTGAAGATCCATTTACACCCAATAGGTACTATACCTTCTGGTGGATCTACCAAGGTCCAGACTTGGTTTGAGTGCATCGAGTCAATTTCTGACTGCATTGCCTCTAGCCATTTCTCGGAGTCGATATCTGATATCGCCTCGTTGTAGGTTTTGGGATCATCACCATGAGCACCATTACCTACGAGGAACATTTCCTCTACTTCCTCTGAAATAATACCTAAGTATCTTTCAGGGGGACGGGAAACTCTTTCCGATCTACGAGGTGGAGGAGGTAGTGTTCTTATTGGCTCAACCTGATTTGGTTCCAATTGGTCCTTAGCTCGTTCTGTACTTGTGAGACTTTCTCATCAAGCTTGAATCTGCTTTCCAATGCCGCTATCTTGAATAAACTATTTTTCAAGAAAGATGGCATGTCGACTCACAATCACATTGTGGTCTTCTGGAATGTAGAAATAGTATCCTAATGACTCTTTAGGATATCCTATGAATCGAGCTCTAAAGGACCTAAACTCTAACTTGTCCGCTTGTTGTCTTTTGACATGAGCCGGACAACCCCAAATTCTGAGATGACTCAGACTTGGTTTCTTACCGTGCCATATCTCATACGGTGTGGTAGGAACGGTTTTAGAGGGAACCCTATTCAGTAGATAAATTGAAGTTAACAATGAATGTCCCCAAAGAAAATCAGGGAGGTCTGTGAAGCTCATCATGGATCGAACCATATCCAATAGAGTCCGATTTCTCCATTCTGAAACCCCGTTGAGTTGAGGTGTTCCTGGTGGAGTCCATTGAGAGACTATGCCATTTTTCCTTGAGATAGTCTAGGAATTCCCGGCTAAGGTATTCACCTCCTCGATCTGATCGAAGAACCTTAATGGGTTTTTCCAGTTTGTTTTTCTACTTCATGTCTGAATTCTTTGAACTTTTCAAAAGCTTCAGACTTGTGTCTCATAAGATACACATACCCATACCTAGACAGATCATCGGTAAAGGTAATGAAGTAGACAAAATTGCCTCTAGCCGGCACATCAAATGGGCCGCACACATCAGTATGTACTAGGGCAAGGAGATCTGTGGCCCTCTCCCCATGTCCAACAAAAGGGAGTTTAGTCATTTTGCCTTGAAGACAAGATTCACAAGTTGGATATGACTCGAAAGTCAATGGACTCAATAGCCCATTTTTCTCCAATTTGTTGATCCTATCTTCTGCTATATGACCTAATCTCAGGTGCCATAGATATATGTCGTTTGGACTATCCCTAGGTCGTTTGGCATTCACGTTTTGCTCGATAGTTAGAATAGGTACATCAATATGTAGCTGATAAAGACCATTAATAAGGAAACCATTTGCAATTTTATTTCTTTCATAAAGAATGTTACAATGGTCCTTAAAGAAGGTAATCACATAGCCTTCTTGTGCTAAGCATGAAACAGAAATCAAATTCCTGCTAGCTGCAGGCACATAATAACAGTCTTTCAAAACTAAGTCTAAACCAGATGGTAATCGAAGAGGGTATGTTCCCACGGCTACTGCAGCAACTCTTGCTCCATTACCGATGCGTAGGATCATGTCTCCATCCCTCAGCCTCCTGCTATCCTCAAGACCCTGCATGAAAGTGCACAGATGAGCACTAGAACCAGAGTCAAGCACCCAACTGGATGCAGAAGAAACCGTAAGGTTAGACTCAATAACGAGCATACCTCCAGAAGGACCTTCCTTCTTGTTCTTCAGGGTGGCCAGGTAAGTAGGGCAGTTCCGCTTCCAATGGCCGTCGCTGTTGCAATGGAAACACTTTCCTTTGACCATCGGCCTTCTTTCTTCGGCTTCTGCCTTCTTCTTCTTTGATCCTTCCACCTTTTGCTTTTTCACAGACTTCTTTTTCTTTCCATAAGACTTTCTTTTGGAAGAAGTCCATTCCATAGCAAGAACTGAGCCTTTAGAACCTTTCATAGAAAGCTCAGCGGTAACCAGCATATTCATTAATTCGGCCAAGGAATTTTGAAGTTTATGCATGTGGTAATTCATGATGAATTGCCCATATGCATCAGTCAAGGATTGCAGAATAATATCGTTCTGCAGATCCAAGTCTAACTTCACACCGAGCTTCTCAAGCTCTTCCATGTCCTTGATCATTGTCAGACAGTGATCTTGGACTGACTGCCCATCACGCATCTTAGCCTTAAAAAGTCATTTCGTGACTTGATATTTGGCTGCGCGACTCTGTTCACCAAACATCTCCTGCAGGTGAGCCAACATTTGGCGAGCAGTCCCGATATCTTCATGTTGGCGCTGGAGCTCATCAGACATCGAGCCCAACATGTAATATCTGGCCTTATTATCTTCGTCTATCCATTTTTCCAGAGACGCTCTCTGTTCAGTGGATGGACGGGCTGGTAAGGTGGGAGGGTCCTGGTCCAATAACATGGGTTAACTTCTCGAAACCCAAAATAATTTTGTAGTTCCTGAGCCAATCTTTATAATTGGGTCCAGTCAGTCTATGTGTGTCCAGGATACGTGCCAATGGGTTGGACGCAGACATTTTTCCTGTAGAGAGTCAAAGATTCTAGTTAGATACTGTAATTATTGACTTGACCAATTTGTTTAGGGAATTTTATTTTTAAACAAATTAGCTCCCACTATTTTCTCGGATCCCTACACTCCCTCTGTAGAGATGCAAAAATCTCCATGATTAATGATTTCTAGTGGGTGGTGCGGTCTCACCAACTGACTCATCACCTCACCTAACAGTTATTGGTGATGGGTTAGCCAATGAGTGAACAACTCTTGTTCAATGATTCTCTAATCATGGTGCACCCAAACTTGGTCTCTAATTCATGAATCTCACCGTATCCAAAATATTGATCCACTCCTTAGTTAAGTCAGACCCACCATTTGCATAGACTGGGTTCCTAATTGAGTCTCTCACCGTATCCAAAAATATTGAGCCCAACTCATCCTCCAGCCCATAGCATCCAATGCCTAATAGACATGGTTGCATCTTCCCGGTGCAACTGAGCCACTGTATCCAGCCGAGAACAATCAACCCCGGGAAGGGCCCGCACATCTACAATGGTGGAAGACCTCAGACTTAATCTTTTCTTAGGGAGAATTGATTCAGGTCTCATTAAACTAGACTTGTCATTAGTCATAACAATTATGACTAACCTAGTGGCATGGGTTAGCTCGGATTATTGACCACCTCAGATCAGAACTGTGTCAACAGATATGGCCAGGTAAGTGAGACCGGTGGAAGGAATATGCCATTAACTCGTACAAGAACGCATTCAGGTCGAGTAGCTTCCAATTAAAAACCAGTCGGTCGTATGTGCCAAACTTACCTTAGACACCAAATTGTTGAGTCAGAACCAATTGGGTTAGCCTACAATCCAGACTCTAACCTCTGAGCCTAATTAGGTCTTGCTTGATCGTGACTCGATCTTGACCCAGACTTAATCCTATTAGGCTGGTCAATTTAAGCATTGTTGATCCCATCTAACCAACTCTTGATTCGGTTTGATCAACCGCTTAGACCTAATTGAGCTACCCAAGCCCGAACCCAGTATTATGAATATGTCTTAGATCTGAAAATTCTCAATTTTAGACCTAATTAATATTCCATAATCTTAATTCTTAATTAAGTAGGGTTCATAAACAAAATATGCACAATAAATCCTAGGGTTTCAGGATCTAGGGTTTTGCAGAAAGTAAGTTTTGGATTTTCTGATTAAGGACGAACACGCAGCACCCCTACACGTCATCATAAGAACACCCCATCGAATGGGAAGAGAGGGCCTTTAAACCCTTCTTCGTTCTTATGACCGGACGGCCAAGAGGAACGCCTTAATCAGGAACATGCAATACTACAAAACAGTTTTAGATCTATATCATATATCTCATATACAAATTAGATCTAATCATGGCATATTTTGCATACATCTCATGTATCGAAATCATGCATATTTTCAGATCTAAATTATCTCATAATAATCTAAAAAATTAGATTTAAATTGATCTAATCAAAATAAATTCTAATCTAGACAATTATGTAGAACTATTCTACAACTAGTCTAGACATGCATCAATCATATCTCATATGATATTTAAAATTAAATAATTTTTATTTGCTATTTTTTAGAGATGTTATTATAACACTTATAATATCAAAAAATAGTAAATAAATAGATCTAAAATATGATTTAATCAAATTAAATCAAAAACATGCAAGACTATTCTATAGAACTATTCTATTTTAGAACTAGTCATGCATATTTTCTAATCTTAGATCCAAATCATTTAATTTTAATTTTTTCTGATTTCAGATCTGATCACATCTCATGTGACATCTAAAATCACTTATTTTCTAATTAAAATAAATTTAAAATCAGATCTAAATACTTTAGAACCATTGGCTCTGATACCAGTTGAAGGGAAAAATCCTGATTTCCCGGTCCAGGTTCGTTCAGATCTGATCAGATCAAGAGATATATTTCAAAAATTTTTTCTTTGATCTAAATCAGATCTTGATATGTTTTAGATCTAATTCTTATTATTTTAATAAATAAAATAAAATTAATAAATTAAATCAAATTTAATTTACCTTGATTTGGGTAATCCTATTACCCGTTGATGATCCTGTTAAGCAGCGGAAGGTTCTGGATCTAGCCACGCAAGTGCCTGGCCTCTACCGGTATCCACTCGGGTTGGATCTAGAGAGATCCTCTTCTTCTCTATCACATCTCCAAAAATCAGATCTGGATCTGATCTGGAGGATCTTCAAAACTCTTTTGAAGATCAGCAGTCGTCCTTTGCAGCAGCGCAGCCTTCTAGCTTTTGATCGCCTTTCTCTTTCTGGATTCGCACCAACCAAGAACCCAAAACTCTTTTGGACGTGGAGAGGAGAGGGAGAAGATGACTTTTGGCATGGAGGAAGGAGAGGGAGAGGCAGCCTTGGGGCATGGGAATTTTTCAATTGCTTCTTTGAGTTGGGCGCAGGGTCTTATTTATAGACTAAGCTGTGATCCAACTCCTCTTCTTCCCAACCAATCACAACTCCTTTGTGAAATCAGATCTAAATCTGATTGGTGGAAAATAGAGTCCCCTGGATTCCTCCTTAGAGGGTGCCTAAGACCAGTCAAAGTTGGTTCTTAGGAGAACTCTAATTGGAATCCAAAAAGGAGATGGAGTCCCTTGTCCAACAGGGACTCCTAGGGCGCCTCCAACTTGGGCACACGCCAAGGGTGGCGTGCGCCCTCCTCCTTGCCAGGTTCTGGCAGGGGGACAAGGCCCCCACCAGCTCTCCAATAGGTGCATGACATGTGGTCAAAAGTCAAAGTATCAATGGTCAACATTTGACCAGTCAAAGGTCAGACTTTTGACCAAAGTCAAAGGAACGAAGAAATGGCAGGTGACCAAAAATGGCAGGTAATGTCTTACAAAATAAGACAACCTTTTCTGACTTGGACAACCTCCAGTCAGACCATATGAAGGCCTCTGATTGAGCACAAACTCCTTTGGCTCAGTCAGGACAACTTATTTATGATAGTAAAAGAAGAACGTTAGGTTCAATCGAGTGCTAGCACGATTTTCCTTGAACCTAATTGAATCTCATTCAGATCAATTGAACTAGGATCAGTTCAATTGATGATCACCAGATTCAAACCCTTGTTTGTGTGACCCAGTTAGGTTCAGTTCTGTATGGTAATGGGATATGTCATGATCTCTATCATCGACATCATCGAAACTCCTTTCGATGGATCAGAACTCTTCTGATTCGAACAGCTAGAATGATCGATCATCTAAATCATTCTAATTGCTCCCAAAATCCACCAGTGACACCTAGCAGTATATGGTGGCAACCCATCAGAGCTGAATGCGAACCTCTTGGTGCAGCTACCTGTGTGATTAAGTTCTTCTATCTTGAGCCCCGATCAGATTAGGGTTAAGGTGAACTCGTCAAACCCTAGTCTCTGTCATATGATGTAATCATTCGATTCAAGTCCAATGTGAAAATCTAAATAGAAACTCTTTCTATTATTTCACTCTGCCATGGCCATGGGCTTCTGGACTTGATTCTCATGATCATCATAGGGCTGCTCCTCTACCACCGAGGTAGATAGATTCCATCTTGATGCAATCCAGTTCCTACAATGAACATGCTATAGCCAACATACACCTCAGGGTTCCATATGGCTAGGAGACCGAGTAATGGTGTAGTCAAACTATAACACCCTCAAGGTGAACTGCCGATGCATCCTCAGGTCAAAGAACCAGACACACTACTGCAGCATCGAGTCAGTCATTGACGAGAAGGTAGACTCCCTAATGACTACTCGAGGTGGTCACGCTCAGTGCCCTCGTTCTCTAACGAGTACCTGTACTCTCGCTCTGGTGTCTCCACACCGTAGACTCAAGACTCATCTACTAAAGAGAAGCGATTGTACACCAACCTTCCGGATCAATCACCATCCTCATGATGTTCCTATGGTCGGAAGTATTTTATGAGTTAATAATGATTATTCATGTCTTAAATTTTCAACTCTTGAAAATATGAATTATCATTATCATTAACTCAAAGGATGTATCACAGACACTAAATACACATATGTGATAGAAAATAATCTATTTTATTAATATTAGTTAAAATTATAATTTTACCCTTAGAAGTGTATTACAAGTGTCAGCCAATTTTGACTTTTAGGGCACATATATCTAATAGGAGCGTGCCCTAGCTTCGCTCGACTTTTCTTCTTCGGTGTATCTGTCCGGCTCGCCGATTTTTCACTTACCAAAGGCTTCATTATTCTTGGCCTTGAAGGCCTCTTCAGCTCGGGCATAACCTTCAGCCCGAGCTAGCAGTCAGCAAAGTTCCTAGGATACTTCTTCTCCAGGAAGAATAGCAAATCATTTTTCTTGAGGCCACCCTTGAGTGCGGCTATTGCAACTAATTGGTTCAGGTTTTGGATCTCCAATGCAGCGGCATTAAACCGAATGACATAAGCCTGGATGGATTTTCTCTCCTTCTGCTTGATGTTCATCAAAAAATTCGAACCTTAGTGCGGACGTCAGCTACTAATGAAATGAGCCATGAATTGATGGCTCATCTGATCAAAGAAAAAGATGGTACCCGACTTAAGTGCAGAGTACCAGTTCTTGGCTGGTCCTTTGAGGATGGATGGAAAAGTTTGATATAAAATAGCATCTGATGCGCCATGGAGCAATATCATTATCTAGAAGGCCTCCAGATGATCGATCGGATCGGAGGTTCCATTATAACTCTCAAACGGTAGGAGCTTAAACTTTGACGGGATTGGTTCCTATATGATCCTCTGAGAAAAAGGAGGGTCAGTGCGAATATCATTATCGTGTGAGGAGGGAGTATGATGGAGCTCTTCAATTCATCGGCTCATTTCTAAGAGCCTTTGATCGAGGAGATCTTTACGATCGTTGATCTCTAGAGTCTTTTGGTGGAACGGGCATGAAGCTTTCCCCTGGGTTGAGTCATGGTCCAAGCATGGGTCTTCCATCCTCTACTTTCCCTTTCGAAGATCAAAGGCCGAGTAGCTAAGGTCGATCATTTCTAGATCGGATCACATGGCTCCGAAGAAGCTTACTCTGGCCGAACTGGTACCGGGGTTCACTGATGTATGGCCTACATGACCTCCACGAGGCCATGAACCTACTAGACCAACAGATTGAACTACTCCGCATGCAGGAAAACACCTAATTTCTTGGATCAGGTTCATTTAGATCTGATCGGATCAAGAGAGATATTTTAAAAATTTCTCTCATGCATTTAGATCAGATCTAAGATGTTTTAGATATAATTTTATAGATCTAATGAATAAAAATAAAAATAAATTAAATCTAATTTAATTTATATCTTGATGTTGGATAATCTGATTATCCTTTGATGATCCTGCTGATTGCCTGAGATTTTGGATCTAGCCACACAAGCGCCTAGCCTCTACTGGTATCCACTAGGACTAGATCTAGAAATCTTCTTCTTCTTTATCATCTCTCCAAAAATTAGATCTGCATCTAATTTGGAGGATCTTCAAAACTCCTTCTGAAGATCAGTAGTCGTCTCTACAGTAGTGCTGCCTTCTTTCTTTCTCGTCAACTCTTTCTTGCCTGGATCGCACCAAACTGGAGCCCAACTTATCTTAGGCATGGAGAGGAGAGAGAGGATCAGATGATGGCATGGAGGAGGGAGAGGGGCAGCCTTGGGGCATAGGCTAAGAGGAACTCTATCAAAGTGTGGCATGGATAGGATTTATATAGACCCTACTGTGCCATGCAGTGCCACATCATCCCGACCAATCTCGTTGCTTCATGCAATCAGATCTAAATCTGATTGATGAAATGATATCACTTGATCTAATCAGATGAGAGCCCCACTAATTCATCCTTAGATGGTGCCTAAGACTGGTCTAAGTCTATGGCTAGGAGTCACCTAAGTAGAATCCAAGAAGCAACTTGGAGTCCCATCCGTACAGGACTCCAGGCATCCTTATCCATGGGCGCACACCTCCCTAGGCATGCACCCCCTTCTTTCCAAATTTTAGTTAGGGGACAAGCCCCTATCTACTCTCCAATAAGTGCATGACACATGGGCAGATGTACAAGGGTTAAAGATCAATGTTTGACCAAAGTCAAAGGACAAGAATTAGTAGGTGATGAAAAATGATAGGTATTGTCTCAAATTTATCTCATAAATTAAGACAACCATTTTCTTATCTAGACAAGCTCCAGTTAGACCAAGTAAAGATATCTGAGGGAGCACAAAATCATTTGGCTCAGTCGAAATAACTTTTAATGATAATAAAAGAAGAACGTTAGATTCAATCGTGTGCTAGCATGATTTTCTTGAACCTAATTAAATCTAATTCAAATCAATTGAATTGGATTAGTCTAATTGATGATATCCAGATCCAAACCCTTGTTTGTGTAATCCAGTTAGGTTCAGTTCTGTATGGTAATGGGATATGTCATGATCTCATCATCGACATCATCGAAACTCCTTTCGATGGATCAGAACTCTTCTGATTCAGATAATTAGAATGATCGATCATCTAAATCATTCTAATTGCTCCCAAAATCCACCAGTGACACCTAGATAGTATATGGTGGCAACCCATCAAAACTAAAAATGAACCTCTTGGTGCAGCTACTTGTGTGATTAAGTTCTTCTATCTTGAGCCCCGATCAGATTAGGGTTAAGGTGAACTCGTCAAACCCTAATTTCTATCATATGATTTAATCATTCGATTCAAGTCTGATGTGAAAACCTTAATAGAAACTTTTTCTATTATTTCACTCTGCCATGGGCATGGGCTTATGGACTTGATTCTCATGATCATCATAGGGCTACTCCTCATCCACCGAGGTAGATAGATTTTCTTTTTGGTGCAATCCAATTCCTACAATGAACATGCTATAGCCAACATACACCTCAAAATTCTGAATGGCTAGAAGATCGAGTTAGGGTGTAGTCAAACTATAACACCCTCAAGGTGAATTATCGATGCACCTCAAGTCAAAGAATCAGACACACCACTGCAGCTTTGAGTCAGTCATCGATGAGAAGGTAGACATTCTTATGACTGCTCGAGGTGGTCATGCTTAGTGCCCTCGTTCTCTAATGAGTACCTATACTCTCACTCCAGTATCTCTACACCGTAGACTTAAGACTCATCTACTATGAAAAGTAATTGTACACCAACCTTTCAGATCAATCACCATCCTCATGATGATCCTATGGTCAGGAGCATTTTATGAGTTAATAAATGAAAATTCATGTCTTAAATTTTCAACTCTTGAAAATATGAATTATCATTACCATTAACTCAAGGGATGTATCATAGATACTAAATACATATTTATGATAGAAAATAAGCTATTTTATTATTTATAGTTAAAATTATAATTTTACCCCTAGAAGTGTATTACAAGTATCAGCCAATTCTGGATTCTAGGACACACATATCTAACACCGCATCCACCAAGACTGTAGGTGGAGCTTGAGTTACCGGAGCTGGAATGGATTTATCTGGATGGGATCTGATTGTAAAAGCCGTTGATCGCTGGGTTGATGCTTTCTTGGGAGGCATTTTTTTTAGAAAAAACTCTAGAGAGAAAGAAGAGAGATCACTGTTGAGCACTCTTTTAAAATCAAAGGAACCTAAGGAGAAGAGGCCCTTCTTCTAGCGCCAATTCTGTTGGTGCAGAATTTGGTTGATGCCGGATTGAGCTAGAGTCAAGAAAGACGAGGTCACCGTCGATGACCTACAAAATAAAGTTTCATCCAGAGTTGGTGGTAGTGGCTCCGGTAGAATCCTCCGACGGTCAAGTTAGCTCTTATGGCCAACAAAAATGGAGTGCTCAAAGAGGAGTTCGGTAGAGTTTCGGAAAGAAAAATAAAGCTTAGAGAAAACATATCTGGAGGATCTCTTTTTATAGATAGAGCTTGTTGTAACTATCCTGATAAATGATCATCGTAATCATTCTGATAAATACCAATCGTAATCATCCTAAAAATGTCAATCATGATTGTCCTGATAAATGACAATCATAATTATCCTGATAAATAATAATTATAACTGTTCAGTAGTAGGATCGCCTTGTTAGATATATGTGCCCTAGAAGCCAGAATTGGCCGACACTTGTAATACACTTCTAGGGGCAAAATTATAATTTTGACTATAATTAATGAAATGGGTTATTTTCTATCACACATGTGTATTTAGTGTCTGTGATACATCCTTTGAGTTAATGGTAATGATAATTCATATTTTCAAGAGTTGAAAATTTAAGACATGAATAATCATTATTAACTCATAAACAGCTCCCGACCATAGGATCATCACGAGGATGGTGATTGATCCGGAAGGTTGGTGTACGATCACTTCTCTTTAGTAGATGAGTCTTGAGTCTATGGTGTGGAGACATCGGAGCGAGAGTACAGGTACTCGTTAGAGAATGAGGGCACTGAGCGTGACCACCTCGAGTAGTCATTAGGAAGTGTCTACCTTCTCGTCAATGACTGACTCGATGCTGCAGTAGTGTGTCTGGTTCTTTGACCTGAGATGCATCGGCAGTTCACCTTGAGGGTGTTATAGTTTGACTACACCATTACTCGGTCTCCTAGCCATATGGAACCCTGAGGTGTATGTTGGCTGTGACATGTTCATTGTAGGAACTGGATTGCATCAAGATGGGATCTATCTACCTCGGTGGTAGAGGAGTAGCCCTATGATGATCATGAGAATCAAGTCCTGAAGCCCATGGCCATGGCAGAGTGAAATAATAGAAAGAGTTTCTATTTAGATTTTCACATTGGACTCGAATCGAATGATTACATCATATGACAGAGACTAGGGTTTGACGAGTTCACCTTAACCCTAATCTGATCGGGGCTCAAGATAGAAGAACTTAATCACACAGGTAGCTGCACCAAGAGGTTCGCATTCAGCTCTGATGGGTTGCCACCATATACTGCTAGGTGTCACTGGTGGATTTTGGGAGCAATTAGAATGATTTAGATGATCGATCATTCTAGCTGTTCGAATCAGAAGAGTTCTGATCCATCGAAAGGAGTTTCGAATGATGTCTATGATAGAGATCATGACATATCCCATTACCATACAGAACTGAACCTAACTGGGTCACACAAACAAGGGTTTGAATCTGGTGATCATCAATTGAACTGATCTAGTTCAATTGATCTGAATGAGATTCAATTAGGTTCAAGGAAATCGTGCTAGCACTCGATTGAACCTAACGTTCTTCTTTTACTATCATAAATAAGTTGTCCTGACTGAGCCAAAGGAGTTTGTGCTCAATTAGAGGCCTTCATATGGTCTGACTGGAGGTTGTCCAAGTCAGAATAGGTTGTCTTATTTGTAAGACATTACCTGCCAATTTTGGTCACCTGCCATTTCTTGTTCTTTGACTTTGGTCAAAAGTCTACCTTTGACTGGTCAAACGTTGACCATTCACCCTTTGACTTTTGACCACATGTCATGCACCTATTGGAGAGCTGGTGGGGGCTTGTCCCCCTGCCAGAACCTGGCAAGGAGAAGGGTGCACGCCAAGGGTGGCGTGTGAGCCCAAGTAGGAGGCGCCTAGGAGTCCTTGTTGGACAAGGACTCCACCTCCCTTTTGGATTCCAATCAGAGTTCTACTAAGAATCCAGTTTGACTGGTCTTAGGCGCCCTCTAAGGAGGAATCCAGGGGTCTCTATTCCAACCAATCAGATTTAGATCTGTTTTCACAAAGGGTTGTGATTGGTTGAGAGGAAGAGGAGTTGGATCACAAGAGGTCTATAAATAAGACCCTGCGCCCAACCCTAATTCCAATGCTATTAGACACACCCCAAGGCTGCCTCTCCCCTCCTTCTCCATGCCATAATCTCTTCTCCCCTTGCTCTCCACGTCCAAAAGGTGTTTTGGACTTAGGTTGGTGCGATTCAGATCAAGGAAAGGCGATCAAAAGCAAGAAGGCTGCGCTGCTGCAAAAGGACGACTGCAGATCTTCAAAAGAGTTTTGAAGATCCTCCAGATCAGATCCAGATCTGATTTTTGGAGGTGTGATAGAGAAGAAGAGGATCTCCAGATCCAACCCAAGTGGATACCGATAGAGGCCAGGCGCTTGCGTGGCTAAGATCCAGAACCTTCCGCTGCAATCAGGATCATCTACAGGGTAATAGGATTACCCAAATCAGGTAAATTAAATTTGATTTAATTTATCTTATTTTATTTTATTTATTAAAATAATAAGAATCAGATCTGAAACATATCAAGATCTGATTAAGATCAAGAGAAAATTTTTGAAATATATCTCTTGATCTAATCAGATCTGGACGAACCTGGATCGGGAAATCAGGATTTCCCTTCATGCCTGTAGGAATCCATCTGAAGGAATAATTTGAAAGGAGTTTGGCTTTCATAGAAGCCCGACTAAAAAAGAAATCTGGAAGGAGTTCAGTTTCCATTAAAGCTCGAATAAAGGAGGAATTCGGAAGGAGTTTGGCTCTCGTAGAAGCCTGACTGAAGGAGAAATCTGGAAGGAGTTCGGCTCCCATAGAAGCCCGACTACTGGAGGAGTCCAAAAAAAATTTGGCTTTCATAGAAGTCCAACTGCTGGAGGAGTTTGGAAGGAGTTCGACTCCCATAGAAGCTCGACTGGAGGAGGAATCCGGAACAAGTTCGGCTTCCATAGAAGTCTGACTGTTAGAGAAGTTCGAAAGGGGTTTGTCTCCCATAGAAGCCCGATTTAGAGGAGAAATCTAAAAGAAGTTTGGCTCCCGTAGAAGCTCGACTGTTGGAGGAGTTCAGAAGTGGTTCGGCTCCTATAGAAGCCCGACTGGAGGGAGAAATCTAGAAGAAGTTTGGCTCCCTAGAAGTCTGACTGCTGGAGGAGTCTGAAAGAAGTTTGGCTTCCATAAAAAGCCCGACTACTGGAGGAGTCTGAAAGGAGTTTGGGCTCCCATAGAAGCCCGACTGGCTGGAGGAGGAATTTGGAAGGAGTTTGGCTCCCATAGAAAGCCCGACTGGAGGAGGAATCTGAAAGAAGTTTGGCTCTCATAGAAGCCCAACTGCTGGAGGAGTTCGGAAGGAGTTCGACTCTCGTAGAAGTCCGACTGGAGGAGGAGTTTGGAAAACGTTCAGCTCCCATAGAAGCTCAACTGCTGGAGGAGTTTGGAAGGAGTTTGGCTTCCATAGAAGTCCGACTGCTGAAGGAGTCTAGAAGAAGTTTGGCTTCCGTAGAAGTTCGACTAGAGGAGAAATTTGGAAGGAGTTCAACTCCCATAGAAGCTCGACTGGAGAAGAAATCTAAAAGGAGTTTGGCTCCCGTAGAAGTTCAATTGAAGGAGGAATTTGGAAAGAGTTTGGCTCCCATAGAAGCCCGACTACTGGAGGAGTCTGGAAGAAGTTTGGCTGCCGTAGAAGCCCGATTGGAGGAGAAATTCGGAATGAGTTTGGCTCCCATAGAAGTCCGACTGGAGGAGAAATCTGGAAGAAGTTCGACTTCCGTAGAAGTCCGACTGCTGGAGGAGTCTGAAGGAGTTTGGCTCCCATAGAAGCTTGACTGCTAAAGAAGTTCGGAAGGAGTTTGGCTCCCATAGAAGCTCGATTGGAGGAGGAATCTGGAAGAAGTTTGGCTCCTATAGAAGTCCGACTGGAGGAGGAATTCGGAAGAAGTTGAGCTCCCGTAGAAGCCCGACTGCTGGAGGAGTTCGGAAGGAGTTCGACTCCCATAGAAGCCCGACTAGAGGAGGAATCCAAAAGAAGTTCGACTGTTGGGGAAGCTCGATTGGGTTCGAAGTCCAGCTGGAGGAGTTCAGCCATTGAATGAGTTCGTTCACTGGGGAAGCTCGGCTACTGAGGAGAGAATTTTCGATCGAAGCTTTTTCGTGATTACCAGCTGCATTAGGCTAAGTACCAGACTGGACTTCGATGGGTGCGGAGTTTATCCCCAACAATTTCTATTGGTAGGATATTGATGTACCACTGCATGACCTATCATGCTCTAAATCGAGCATATGATAGATGCTGCATACTTGTATGGTGGACGCTATAAGCATGCAAGGCTATAGATCAAATTATAAAAAATTTAGAATGATGATAATAATAATAAGCTTTCAATTCTCAAAGATTAATTTAAGAAAAATTAATTAAATCATTTTTCATCATAAATATCTTTACATAACGTAAATCATAATATTTTATCCAAATAAAATATCTAAACTAAATCAAAATAAGCTAGAAATCTAGAAAATTCAAATATCTCCAAATGATCTAGTGCACTCCCCCATATTCGGAGTAATCATGATTCTTGATCTAAAAAATAAATAAAGAGAATAATGAGCTACACTAGCCCAATAAGCAATATAACATATCAAAATGGAATCTAAGCATGCTGAGCAAATAAATATATAATATTGACTAGGAAGAACAAATCTCAAATAATATATATATATTTTAAGAATAATTATTTTTTAAAACTAATAATGAAGTCAACATGAAGCTACGACTATATAACCCAGTGGCATGGATTTGATAACAGAAATATATTGCATAAAATACTAGATAATAGATACCACTATTGTAATCACCAGTGGCTCGATGTTGAAACTAGCTTCTCATATTACAAGTCGATAGGTCTAATGTATAATCCTTATTGGGCGACCACATCATAGCTATACTAAGAACATATATAAAACCATGTTAAATAATAAAGAGCATAAATCAAGTTTATTAAATAATAAAACAATACATGCTTGACTCATTTATTAAATAGAAAATAAAGAGCATAAATCAAATTTAATAGCTAATTATAATTTTCAAAGATCATTCGAAAGCACATTTGAAGCATTAGATTACTTATCTTATCATTCCTCAAAATTTGACTTCAATTAGATTGGCCAATTTCACCTATTCGATGTTATTAATAATTAATTAATTTCATTATCAATGACTTAAAAATCTTAACAAACTAAGAAGTTCTAAAAAATCCAGATGGATCGGATCAAGGTATTGTTAAGGATATGACTCATGTCTGACAAGTATGAACAAGAATAATGTTGATCGAGCAATAGGATCCCACAACTTGATTCATTCGGCTAAGTTAGTTACACCCAGTTATAAATTATACAAATACAAGTAATACAGAATGATCAAGGATGTCCAAATCTAGTAGGATCTAACAAGGACTTGAGTGGAGGCTGGTGTGCTGCCCAATGGTCATGGGTCAGAATCCTCTTCATTTGGATAAATCAAAGTCATTAAGAAAAAGCCTTTTATTGGATCCAATAGTATAGAGAGAAATAATCTAGAGAGAGAAAGTAGAGAGAGAAAGATCCAATAAGATAAATAAGAGAGAGAGAGGCTAGAAAGAAAACAAAAGAGAAATAAATTAAGGAAGAGAGAGGAGATAAGGTAGAGAGAAATCTCTCTCCTTTTCTTTTTCTCTCTTTTTCTTTTTCTTTTCTTTTTTTCCTTCTTCTTCCTCTCTTTTTCCTAGCCTCCGATGAAGTTGTGATGGAGTAGGATACTTCCTCCTCTATTGTAGACAAATAGGGGTTTCTCTTTTTTTGGGTTGGGCCTCACACAACCCCTACTGGCATGGTTTCAATACATAGTCATACTGCAAGTCAAAGTTCATTTTGATTCAAATCTCATTTTTCATAAAATTAATTTCATATTTTACATCAAACAATACATAAAACTATACGGAATCAAAATTGATTGATCATAATTCATAATTAGAATCATTACCTTCGATAATGCATCAAATAATATTCTACATTAAGATAAATTTAACAAATAAATGTCATGCTTCATATTTATAAATCACATATAATTCGACTTAAAATTTAATGATATAAATATTATATAATTTATTGATGAATTTGAATAAAGGGTTACATTACTTACCTCATATGCAGTCCATCATATCCAAATAATTTCAGAATTATTTTTTAAAAATATTCAGTTAATAGATAATATTGCAGTATCCTACTACTAGACATTAATTTATACTCAAGATGACTACACCTCTATATAGGATCAAGTTCAATATTGAGAAATGATACAAATAATTAAGAAAGATAGTATTAATAGGTAGTTGTACCAATAATCAAGATTAGTCTGGTTATGCTAACTGTATTTGATCAAGATCAAACTAGGATATAATTGGCTCCACATAGATCAAAAGTGATCAAAGCTAGTAGTGTCAGACATGGACTAAGCGGTAGTGACTGATATCCTGATCAACCCTATCAAGATAATTTTATCTGACAATAATTAGATTAGGACACAAATAGGTTAATAGAAATCAAGAGGGCCAAACTCCAACTATTTGAGAAAGGCTAAGGTTGGGGCTAACATGGTATCCAGTGACCATGGATCAAGGTTCTCTTCACCAGGATGAATTGAAATTATTAAGAAGATCACTTTGTTGAATCCAACAATCCTAGAGAAGAAAAATCTATATATAGAGAGAAATAGTGTAGAGAGTGAAAGTTGTAGAGAGACAAACTAGAAAGAGAAAGTGGAGTGAGAAACTAGGGAGAAATTGGAGGAAAAGAGAGGAAAGAGAGAGAAAGAGGAGAGAAAAACTTTCTTCTTTTTTTTTTTTCTTTTCTTTTCTTCTTCTCTTTCTTCCCTCTTTTTCCCTTGGTGAAACAAGGTTCCCCTTCTATTCTCAAAATAGGGGAGAATAGCCAGCATGGCTGTGGCTAGGGCCATGGCAGCCTCATCGATAGTCATCCATCCTGATGGTCGGCAGCTTCGAACAACATTGGAAAATTAAAGAAAAACAACAAAAAGATGGAAGGAAGAAGGGAGTTCCATTTTTCTAAAAAATTTTTGGTGATTGCTAGCCAAAATCAAAGCTCTAAGGGTTAAGGAAATTGGGAAAATGATCCACCTAAGAGTCTCAAGCTATTACTTGGCTTCTCCAGTGATGGTTGGGCACCGATTCAGCAAATTTGGGAGGACTTACTATGAAGAAGAAGAAGAAGAAGAGAAGAGAAGGGGGAATCACCAGCAATCTTTAGCGACTGGGGTATGAGATCCAAGGGGAGAGCGGGGGCTCGTGAAATACAATAGAGGATGACCGATTCCCACTCACAATTGGCTTTCCTCCAGCAAAATCGGGAGGCAGAAAGACGTTCCCATACGAAATCTTCTTCTTCTCTCTCTATTTTTTTTTCTGAACCTACTTTAAAAATCTTGTGGATTTTCTTTTAGCGGTCTCTTGGTGGCTGGACCAATCAAGTGGATCAGATCTAGTTTAGATTTGGGCCCATTTGAGCCTAGATATTACACCAAATCATCATTGATGATGGGAAATATTTTGCTCACCACCCGTGGTGATTAACTCATGCATGGGACTAGACAGAAAAAAAGCGCATCCAAGTACCCCTACATCTGATCAAACAAAATGGAGCGCTTCCAAGTACAAATGCCAGCCTCACACGAGAAGAGAGCAACCGTAAGGCTGGGTAGCATAGCTAGCAAAGCAAAGGGATTGAGGGAGAGCACCAACTAGAATTCAATGATGTTAAATTGCCCATATTATGTAGAAAAGGTAGTTGCCTTCACTTGTTCTAGGGCAATGATTGACTCCACGACCTTTTTAACTTTATCCTTTAGGAACTTGAATCCGCAAGCCTCACCCCAACCAATAAGAATTTGGCAAGGGATCGGATGCAGCAAAATCAAAGAATCTACATTGGTTTTTTTCTTCTGGTGAGTTGGGATGAGTTGAGCCATAGCAACCCACCCTACACCAATAGCCCGAGAACTTGAAGGTCTCTTGGGAGCCAGAGAAGCAGAGTCATCTTAGAGTCAGACGGCCCAGGGGAGGGAGGTTTGGTGGAGGAATAGGACTTTTACCCCCTTTCACAACTGAAGACTTGTCAAGTGTTCTTTTCTCAACCGAAGAAGGGTTCAAATCTTTGATATTTAGGGGCCATTTGGTATGGATGATCGTCCCAAATTAAGTATGATAAGGGTGGAGATCATAAGATCACTGTAACTCATATTGACCCTACATGACAGTGATTCCAAATCACCCTCACTCTTCAAATCATTATCCAACATAGTGATACTATGCTCACCCTTGAATTTAAAAATCCAAGATCATCTTGGGCTAAATTTTGAGGATAAAATTACCTCTCAACCAATGAAAAAAATTGCATATCAATATATTGTTAATACTACTACATTTATGATCAGAATTTTCTATGATCAATTTTGTGATTGATTATTAAAAAAATTATTATAGTGAACAAAAAATATCGATTGCAAAATTAAAATTTTTTGATCAATTTTATAATCAAAAAGTTGAATATAAAAATATATTAATAAAATATTAATTTTTTATAGATATGCAACCATAAATTCGATCGCAACCATTTTTAGTTGTTTAATTAGATTTTTAAATAATTTAGAGACCTATCTTTTGATCGATTACAAAATGAATTTATTATTTTGCAACTAAAAAATCAATCATAAAATTTTTAAATTATTTTTTAATCTATAGATAAGTTTGTGATAGATTTTTTGATCATAATTTTTTTAATATTTTAATTATTTTTTTTAATTTAAATATATTTATGATCAATTTTTTAATTTCAAAATATTAAAAAAAATAAAGATCAAAAAGTTGATTGCAAAATTTTTAAATTATATTTTAAACTATAAATAATTTTATGACTATTTTTTTTGTTGTAAAATATTAAATTTCTTATGATTGATTTTTTGATCATAATTTTTTTATATTTTAAAATAAAAAAATCAATCATAAAATATTTTTATTATTTTTAAGTTTAAATATATTTACTACTAATTTTTTGGTTGTAAAATAATAAAAAATTTATGATAAAAAAATTGGTTGCAAACTTAATTATAAAATAAAAATAATCCAAAAATTTTGCGATCAATTTTTTGATTGTAAAATTAATATTTTCAACCAAAAAATTGATCACAAACTTTTTTATGGATTAAAAAATAAATGAAGAATTTTGTGATCAATTTTTTAGCTATAAATTTTTTTACAACAAAAAAATTAATTATAAATATATTTTACAATCGAATATAATTTTTTTATTTTTTTTAAATATGATATAATTTTAAAATATAAAGCCCATCTTCATCGTTCATTATCTAAATAATTATCATTAGAATATTATTATAGAAGACCATCTCGATCTGATAGCCCTAACTATGTTGATCACTAAAATTTAATTTCAACGGTCGTAAATGATTGTGTGATGATCTGATAGATAGAGACTATCGATGGATTCAAAAACATACAATGATGATCTTGATGATATTTATAGTATACTATCAATATTTTACTTTAATCGAACATCATTATCATGATCAATTTAGCTTGAAATGATTTAGACCATTAAATAAAAAATGAGTGATCAAAAAATCAAATGGTATCCGATTATAAAATAATTTTTTAGATAAATGATCTTTGTAACTATTTTAATTATTTATACAGTGGTGATCGTAAAATCTAAACCATATATATATGAACCATCCATGTTAAGCAGATCTTATAAAAGCATAAGTATAATTACTTAAGGACTTTAAGAATGAGTATCAAGAGATATAATATTTTGGATCATTCGTATATGCATGGTTTAAATTTTACGATCACTACTGTACCAAAAATCAATGTAGTAGCAAAGATCATTTATCTAAAAAATTATCTTGTAATTGAAGATCATTTGACCTTTTGATCACTCTTTTTTATTTAACGATCCAAATCATTCCATGTTAAATTGACCATTATAATGATGTTCGATTGAAATAAAATTTTAATAGTGTACTACAAATATTACCAAGATAATCGTTGTAAGTTTTTGGATCCATTAGTGGTCTCTATCTATCAGATCATTATACGGTTGTTCGTGATTATTGAAATCAAATTTTATTGATCGACATAGCTTAAGCTATTGGATTGAGGTGGTCTTTTGTGATGATACTTTAACGATAATTATTTAGATAATGAATGATGAAGATGAACTTTAAATTTTAAAATTATATTATATTTAAAAAAATAAAAAAAATATATTTAGTTGCAAAATATATTTACGATCAATTTTTTGGTTGCAAAATATTAAAAAAATTACAATCAAAAAATCGATCATAAAATTTTCAAATTATTTTTTTAATTTATAAAAAAAATTTATGATCGATTTTTTGATTATAAAATATTAATTTTATGATTGAAAAATTGATTGTAAAAAATATTTTTTATTCTTTGATTAAGTTTGTGACTCTTTTTTGGTCATAAATTTTTTAATATTTTGCAACAAAAAATTATAAATTTAAATTTTTTTTAAAAAAATAATTGGTCCCTTCAGTTTTAGAAAATTTTCTTTATAACTCTCTTTCGACCATAGCCGTGCCTGAACCCACTCTCCCCTCCCCGATCTGCCCGCGACGGCCCACCCTCGCCACCCAGAAAACCGCACTCCCCTCCCCCTCTCGCGATCCCTTCTCCTTCTCCTCCCAACCCTTGCCATGCTTGAACTTCCTCTTCTCCTTGCTCCCATGCACCGACCCACCTGTGACAGCCTCCCCTCACCGGCTTACCTACGATGGAACCCCCTCCCCTCCTTGATGACTGCCTATGATGGCCTCTGCTCACCTGTGATGGCCTCCCCTTGTTGGCTTGCCCGCAATGGCACCCCCTCCCGCGATGGCCCCCCTCCCCTCTGGCCTTCCCTCACTGGCCCACCCATGGCGGCCCCCCTCCCCCCCTCGATGACCGCTTGCAACGGCCTCCCCTTGTCAACCCATGTAAGATGGCCCCCTCCCCTCCCTAGTTGCTAGCTCATGATTACTGGCCTGCCCACGGTGGTCCCCATCCCCACTTCTCCTTCTATCGAACCTCCTTCCTTTCTCATTGCCGAACCTACCATCGATCTCCATCGTCATCATGCTTCCCATTATAACTGGCATCAGCCTTCATTAGTCCATAGACATGACTGTGAGCCATGAGAAATGGGTAGAAAATGCCCTTCGGTCCATAGTGGACCACGAAAAACCAAGAGGAAACCGACTGCTGGTCCATGCTCGCTCCATGGACCACGCCAGCCTCACTGGCATGGTAGACCATGGTACACTATGCGCTGGGCCTCCTATGTGCCTCCATTGGGCTATGCCCAGTAGCTTAATTTTTCTTTAAATAATATATAAAAATAAAAAAATATATAATAATATAATAAAAAATATAAAAATTAAAAAAATATATAAAATAAAAATTAGAGATCAATTTTACAATCAAATTTTATTTTAATAAATTTAGTGATCAATTTTACAACCAATTTTAAAAATTAACATATTATAAAAAATAAATTATGACTGATTTTATGACCATTTTTTAATTAAAAAAATTAAAAAATAATTAGAAATGAATTTTAAGATTGATTTTATTAGTAAAAAATATTTTAATAAAATTAGCAATCAATTTTATGATCAATATATTAATTAAAAAATAAAAAATAATTAGTGATCAATTTTATTAATAAAAAATTTAAAAATAATTAGCAACTGGCTTTGTGATCAATTTTAACGATCAATTTTATAACTGATCTTACAACCAATTTTACAAAATAAAATATTATAAAATCTAATTTTTTAAAATATTTTGATTACTAAATCGATCATAAAGTTTTACAACTAATTTAAGTCAGTCATAAAGTTTTGCAATTAGGATTTTTGCAATCGATTGTAAAATAAATTAGCAACTGATTTCTATTATTTTGCAACCAATTTTGCAATTGCTAAAATCTTATTTTTTTGTAGTGTATATTATATCGATATTATATATGATATAATATTATATCAATATTAAATATTATATTTGTGATATTATATTATAGTATTAATTATATTATTATCATAATATGATTTAATCATAATTTTAACTTATAGAAGAAATATACCATTGCATGTTATATCAGTATAATTAAATTATTTAATATATTATTTTAATTTTCTTTATATTTTAATAAAAATATTATTAAAAAATAATATATCATAAGGATAAAAAAATATTAATTTTATAATAATAATTAATATATTGATTTATTAATTTATAAGTCTAATAAATATATTTTTATTGAATACCTTAGTAATTAACATATTACTAAATATTTTAATATATTAATATTAAATATTATATTTATGATATTATAATATAGTATTAATTATATTATTATCATAATGTTATTTAATTATAATTTTAAATTATAGAAGAATTATACCATTGCAAGTTATATGAATATAATTAAATTATTTAATATATTATTTTAATTTTCTTTATTTTTTAATATAAATACTATAAAAAATAATATATTACAAGCATAAAAAATATTAATTTTATAATAATAATTAATATATTATCTTATTAATTTATAGAACTAATAAATATAGTTTTATTGAATACTTTAGTAATTAACATATTACTAAATATATTAATATATTATTATAATATATTTATATAATCAAGAAATATATTTTATGGGATATATTTAGGATAGTTTTAGTGTTATATGGTAAGTGGTTTTGGATTTCTATTCAAGACTGTTGGGGTAAAATAGCTTCTGCTGAAGTCTGATAAAGTTCAATCTTGGTAAAGCGCCATTTGGGTTTAAGACACACTCCAGTTCGAGATTTACTCAAGTTAGTCTCCTAGTCCAGACGAGCTCTAGAGGATCGGCCTCCAAATTTGACTAAGCTTAGAGCTTTAATCGAGGATGGCTTATCCCGAAAATGATAACAACTTCTATTGATATCCAATCTTGTGTGTTGGCCGAGCTCCTTTCCTCTAATTCTCCAACTCTATCCTATTAATAGTAGATCTTGTCAAGACTACATTGTGGATCTTGACTAGATGAACTTGAGCCAGTAAAAAAAACTCATCATCTACTTGATTCTGATTTTCAGTCTGAGATAAGTGATAATTGCTTCATAAGCATTGAAACTCAGCACCCTTTGACCCTAACTTTGGGCTGACCTTGGGCATTGACCGAACTTCATCAAAGTAATTAAAGTAGTTTGGCTACGATCTTAATTAAGGAACCCATTATTCCTTTTCGACCTTAAGTCCTCCAGACCAAAGTACCTATTTCTATCATCGACCGACCTTGCAGATGATTGATTTTTCAAAAGTAGTTGGAACAGTCCTATCGAGGTTCAGATCCAGAACTTGACCTACAAACTTATCACTCTTGATCCAAAGGTTGACCTTCAAGCTCAGTCCAATCGATCCTAAACCCCAACAGCTTAACTGCAGGATAAATAACTCACGATCAAGCTCGAAAGCATTTAACCTTCTACCTGAACTCCAGTAAATAATATCTAACCATCAGCAAATTGCGACAAACGACAGTCCATTGTTTGTAATAAACTCTGAGTGATTCGAATAGCCTACTGACATTCTGTTGTGGCTGTCACCATCAATTTGTTATGGGCTTCATTTATAAATAGGATCCTCCAAATACATTTTCTTCTTTAAGCTCTTTTTTCATCTCCAACCTCCTAAGTATTCCATTCTTATTGGCCAGAATACCAACTTGACCATCGGAGGATCAATGCTAGAGCCAACTCTAGCTAGGATTTTATCTTATAGGTCCCACCGACGAGATCCTGATTCCTACCTCTAGTAATCTCCGATGACCATTCATTTTTTTCACCAACAAGATTGGCGCTATTGGAAGGGTCTAGAATCCTTATTCTAAAAGGAGTGCCCAGTCCAGTAATCACCCTCTTTTTCCATCCAAGCAAAAATGCCCCCCTAACAGAGCATCCTTCTGGCAATCTTCTACCACTATTGCTTGATCTGACCTAGAACCGACCAATCGTCCTATTTCGGTATCATCACCTGCACCTTAACCTCCCCAATCGATAGCGATGGTGGATGCTAATTAGTTCAACCTATTGATGCTGCAGGTGAGAAGTCTCACGGATGTCATGCAGGCTATGCAGCAGGCTCTGGCACCGGCACCATCTAAAATACCATCATTGGAGCACTAAGATTTGGAGTAGAGGAGATCCACTTGAAGAAGTCAGCTAGGAAATTTCATGAAGGGAAAATAGAGAGCTACGAGTCCTTATTCTGAGCATGATTTCACTCCCAAAAAGTCTCTATCCCTGTCAAGTTTGCCGTACTTTGAGATTCATGATCGAGATGATATCCTCGATCAGAAGCTTCAAGAAATGAACTGGCAGATCGAGGAGCTCTACCATGTATCCCCTACCCATAATGATGACATCAGTAATGTCGAGAATGCGCGCTCTTCCCACATGGATCGGCATGGCTGTCGGTGATTAGCCAAGCAATAAGAAAGTACTTCTCAGAGATTTAATGCGGAAGCACGATCAAACAATTCAAGATATAGAGAAGAAGAGAAGAAGAGATTTTTGGGCGAAAAGAGCTTTTATTTAGTATGTTTCAACACTCTTACAACCTTGACCTATTTCTAGTATATATACTTTACAAAGGGTCAAGCCCAAGCTCATAGAAAAACTTTTCAAACCCAAAGAACCCACGTACACAAAATAATAATTGATGAAAACTAAGCCAACCCAGTTTCAGACTGAGCTGGCTAACCTGCGACTAGGTTGGCTCAGTCCTAGACTGAGCCGACCAAGTTGTGTACCATACTGGGACTAAGCCAATGCAGTTGTGTACCATGCTAGCAGTCCAAAAATACTACTTTTTATCTGAATTTTTCTCTGAGACCTAGCCAACCCAATCCTAGATTGAGCTGGCCCAGTTCTTAACTGAGCTGGCTTAGTCTCAGGGTGAGTCGGCCCAGTTTCTAAACTTTGCTATTGAGGCTGATTCTTCTTCTGACTTGCTTCCATCTTCTCATGACCTATCTTCTCATGTTTCCAAGATTTGGAAGTGCCACTTCTAAGCTTACATTCTCCATCTTGGTGCTTCCAAGTCCTTGTGAACTTATCTCTTCTCAACAGATCCATCCGTGCCACACATCTCAGAAAGCTGTCACTGGAGAGTACCTTCGTGAGTGCATCAGACTGATTCTTCTTGGTATGGACCTTCATCAGTTCCACTTCCCCTTCCTTCATCAGCTCTCTAAACTTGTGGTACCTCATGTCTATATGCTTTGTGCGTGCATGATAGACTGGGTTCTGTGCCAATAGTAGAGCACTTTGACTATCACTGAACAGTGTAACCTTGCTCTGCTCCACCCCCAACTCATCAATCAGCCTCCTAAGCCAAAAGGCTTCCTTCATAGCCTCTGTTATCCTAATGTACTCAGCCTTTATGGTAGACAAGGCCATGATTGGCTGAAGGATTGATTTTTAAGACACCGATCCATCATATACGTGGAAGAGGTATCCAGTAGTAGACCTCTTTATATCAAGATCACTAGCATAATTTGCATCAATAAATCCTTTCAGAGGATCTGAATCTTCACACATATTCATAGATTATTCTCTAAATCCTCTTGGCAGCCCACCAAACACCAAACCATAATCCCTTGTTCCATGCAGATATCTCAATATCTATTTCAATGCTTTTCAGTGTTTCTTTCTAGGGTTAGCCATGTATCTACTAACCATGCTCACTGCATATGCTATATCTGATCTACAGCACACCATAGTATACATAACACTATGTACAGCATTTGTATAAGGGACTCGTTCCATGTACTCTTTCTACTCTTCTGACTGGGGGCTTTGTAACTTGGAGAGAAACATATGTTTCGACAATGGCGTCTCTTTAGGTTTGGCCTTCTCCATCCCAAACCTTTCCAGAATCTTCTGGACATATTTTTCTTGTAACAAATGGAGCACTCCTTTGCACCTATTTCTACAAATCTCCATTCTAAGAATTTTCTCTACTGGACCCAAATCTTTTATCTCAAACTCAGATGATAATGTCCTTTTCAATATTTTCACAGCATTCATACTTCTACTGGCTATGAGCATATCATCTACATACAATAACAGGTATAGGGCATCCTCTTCATCTACATCCTTGACGTAGACACAACAATCATGTTCACATCTGCTGAAACCCTGGCTCAAGACAAAGCTATCAAACCTTCGATACCACTGACGAGGGGATTGTTTCAAGCCACACAAAGACTTCCTAAGTAAACACACCTTTTCTTCCTGTCCCATCTCCATGAAACTATCTAGCTGCTTCATGTAGATTCTTTTCTTTAAAGTCCCATGAAGGAAGGCCGTCTTCATATCCATCTGTTCTAATTCCATGTTATACTGTGCCACCAGTGATAGCAAAACTCGAATAGATGTATTACTCATCACATGAGAGAAAATTTCTATGTAGTCAATTTCTTCTCTTTGTGAGTATCTCTTTGCTACCAGCCTTTCTTTGAATCTGACTCCATCTTGTTCTAAAGGTGCTTCTTTCTTTGTGAACACCCACTTTGAGCCAATAGGTCGAGCACCCTCTGGAAGATCCATTAGTTTCCATGTCTGATTCTACTCGAGTGATTTCATCTTCTCCATCATGGTCTATATCCATGAATCATGATCCTCACTCTTCATGGCCTCTTCATAATTTTCTGAATCTCCATTAAAAGTGATGAGTGCATAGAAGATAACCTCATCAAAGCCACTCCCACTGGCACATCTCTACCTGATGTCTGTGGCTACTCCTGTACATCTGTCTGAACTGCCAACCCTCCATACTGATTTTCAATATGAGATAATACTTTTCTATCCAGCTCCACCTCAACAGGAACACTCCTGTAAGTGGATATAACCTGCATGCCATTATTCTTTGATTGGCCACCGCTGTTCACCTCTATTTTTCTAGTTCCATCTATCCTAGACCTCCTCAAGATGCTCTTCTCATCAAAAATAACATCCCTGCTGATCACTGACTTCTGTGCCTGAGATTTCCATAGCAGGTACCCCTTGACTTCTTGTAGATATCCTATGAATATCATCTTTTGAGATTTTGGATCCAATTTGCTCCTCTCGATTGCCTCTACATGTGCATAGGCTGTGCAATCGAAGATTTTTAGGTGGCCAAGCTCCACCTTCTTTCCACTCCAGACCTCCTTTGGAATGCCTCTATTTAGCTTATAATGAGGAAACTTGTTCATAAGAAAATAAGAAAAAGTTAGAGCATCACCCCAAAAAAACTTTGGGAGTGATGTCTACAGCCTCAAACTCTGTGTCTTTTCGATCAGTGTTCGATTCATCCTTTCTGCAACATCATTCTATTGGGGAGTCGTCTTCACCATGTAATGATGTTTGATGCCATTTTTCTCACAGTACCTCCTGAACAGTTATCACCTAATCAAGTAAATCATTTACCTATTGTGATGATCTGATGACTGATCCGAGGTTCTGATTGAGCTACAGAGCTATCCGATCCCTATCGATATCCACTCAGATCAGATCTGAAAGTCTCCTCCTTTTAGATCTGATGTCTTCCCATAGAGCCTTCAAATCAAACTTTGAGGGCTGCATGTTCATCTCACAAATATCATCGTCTCTCGCTGATCTTCATGCCAATGGAACTCGATCTTTGCTCGCAAGTTTTGCCCAACTCTTAGATGTGGAGAAGAGGGAGAAGATCAGATGAGGGAGGCATGGAGATGGAGATTTTGGTAGGGCTTCACCGTAGAGAATTTTCTATGCACAACAGCTTGTGCAGGGCCCTTTAAATAGACCAAACTAAGAGTCCCTTCGCATGTGACTTCGAACAGGTTAAAACCAACAAGCAGAAGGACTCTCCCATGATCTCCACATGTCATACCACATTCTTCTGAATTTTTGTCGCACAAAAAATCCCAAAAAATGGCATGGAACAATTTGGGATAAGAGGAAGTTGGCGCACAATTCTTATCTCCCAAGAGTTTGAACTATTCAAACTTTTGACCCATTAAAACTTAATTTGAATGGAATGCCTCCATACATATCCATAAGGATGCACACCATAAGGGGCACAGTCTTCTTTTCCTCACATAAATCCCATATGGACGTGTGCCCTTAGATAAATTCTAGGGGGCGCACGTCATATCTCTTCTTTCCTGCAAACTGGATCAAC
The DNA here is from genome assembly GCA_006176705.1 of Cocos nucifera. Taxonomy (NCBI): domain Eukaryota; kingdom Viridiplantae; phylum Streptophyta; class Magnoliopsida; order Arecales; family Arecaceae; genus Cocos; species Cocos nucifera. The sequence goes on along the minus strand of QRFJ01000156.1, from coordinate 443,508 downwards.
ATTTGACCCTTGTCCTATTCCCATCTCATAAGATTTTGGATAAATATTTTTCAAGTTCCATCCAATGGGTTTATATCAAGTCCTAATCAAGTTAAAATAAGCTTTGATTAGGCCAAGACTTGGTTCAGTCGATCAAGAAAAATTCATCTAAAATTTTTGGGAGAGGCTTGTCCAAATTTTATCCCATAATTTTAGGACAAGCCCTAATTTAGTGAAGACAACCCTTGTTTTGTTTCCATCGTATGAGATTTAGGACAAGTCTTGATCAGACTAGGATAAGGTTCAGTCAGATCAAGACAAATTTCTATAGAGTTTTCAGATGACCCTTGTCCAAATAGTTTCAAAAACTAGCAAGTCTTGTTCTTTTTCCATCCGATAGATTAAGACAAGCCTAGATCAAGTTAGGACAATACTTTTCTGACTTGGACAAGTTCTAGTCAAACTAGGATAGAGCCATACAAGGCTCTCGGATGAGCCAAATCTAATTTGGCTCAGTCGAGATGAACCAGAAAGATGACTGAAAGAGAATATTAGGTTCAATCATATGCTAGCATGATTTTCTTGAACCTAATTGGATCTAATCTAAATCAATTAAACTGGATTAGCTCAATTGATGACATCCAGTTCCAAATCCTTGTTTGTGTGATCTAGTTTGGTTCAATTCTGTATGGTAATAGGACATGTCATGATCTCTATTAACGACATCATCAAAATACCTTTTGATGGACTAGAACTCTTCCGATTCATCCAATTAGGGTTAAGGTGAACTCGTTAAACCCAACACCCGTCATATGAATGAATCATTCGATTCAAGTCTGATATGAAATACTAATAGAAACTCTTTTCTATTATTTCATGCTACTATAGCCATGGGTTTTAGGACTCGATCTCATGATCATTATAGGACCACTCCTCTACCGAGATTGATAGATCCCATCTTGATGCATTCCAATTTCTATAATGAACATGCTATAGCCAACATACACCTTAGATTTTTGAATGGCTAGAAGATCGAGTTATGATGTAGTCAGACTATAACACCCTCAAGGTGACCTATCGATGGACCTCAGATCAAAGAACCAGACATGCTGCAGCATCGAGTGAGTCATCGACGAGAAGGTAGGCTTTCTTATGACTGCTCGAGGTGATCATGCTCAGTTCCTTTATTCTCAACAAGTATCTATACTCTCTCTCTGGTATCTTTACACTGTAGACTCAAGACTCATCTATTCTAGGAAAGCTATCATATAATAATCTTTTGGATCGATCACCATCCTCATGATGATCCTAGTGATGATCCTACGATCGAAAGTAGTTTATGAGTTAATTATGATAACTAATCCCTTAAATTCTGAACTCTTAAGAATATATGTTATCATGCCTATTAACTTAATGAATGTATTATAGACACCTTATACACAATGTGATAAATAATTTTTTAATTAATTTTAAGTTAAAATTATGAAAATATTCTTAGAAAGTATTTAACAAGTATCGACTAATTTGGTTTCTAGGATACACATCTAACAAACTTTCACTTCATCTAAAGCCTATTGACTATAAATCTGAGTTCCATCTTCTCAAGGTGGGCTTGAATCTTCTACGGGCCTAAAAGCTTCATCAGTGGATCAACCACATGGTCTACGGAGTCGACTCTCTTAACCTCGATGCATTCTTTTTTGAGGTAATCATGGATGAAATAGAACCATCTTTTTGAAACTCTTCCAACTTATAGTACCACCATTATATAGAAATAAAATTTTAGATGTCGACTTTCGATCATCTATATCAGACATAAAGTCTATATCTACATAGCCCTAGATCTGGAGTTCACCATGCTAAACCTCTTCAGCACCCCTTTATGTGAAAAACTCAGCATCCTCTTCATTCTATCTCTATAGATCTAAAATGAAGGATGCCTTACCTAGGTCTTTCAAAGAAAATCCCTTAGATAACCATATTTTGATCTATGTCAGCATGAAAATATCATTCCCAATCAGGAGGATGTCATCCACATACAATATGAGGAAGACAACAATACTCCCATTGATCTTCTTGAATACAATTGATTTCTTCTTATTCTTGATTTGATCAAATGATTTGATTACATCAAGCATTTCAACTCTAAGATACTTGCTTAAGTCCATAGATGGACCTTTGCAGCTTGTAGATCTTTGTGATCATCATCACTGGATGTGAAAATAAAATGATTGTTCCATAAATATCTTCCTCAAGATATCCATTTATGAATTTCATTTTCATGTCCATCTACCATATTTCAAGATTGAAATATACTGTAATAGCAAGCAATGTGTGGATGGATGGTCACTGATGAGAAGGTATCCTGATATCCTTTTGCTACTAGCCTAGCCTTGAATATCTCTACATTCTCATATGTACTTATCTTTTTCTCTTGAAGATCCATTTATACTCAATAGATACTGCACCTTCAGGTAGATTTACTAAGATCTAGATTTGGTTCGAGCACATCAAGTCAATCTTTGACTTTATTGCCTCTAACTAATTTTCAGAGTTGATATCTGATATCGCCTTGTCATAGGTTCTACGATCATCACCATGAACTTCATTTTTCATGAGGAATATATTGCTTCAAGAATTAATTTTGATGATTATAAAGCATTTGAGAGGATTACTAATGAATTTGGCTTGGAAAAAGACTTTTTTCAGGAGCAAAATCATAATTTTATCAAGTTTTGATCTAAGAGCCTCAAGAGCAAGTATAGAAGATTTTTAATCCTTTTGAGGTAATTCCATAATTTTTGGATGCTTATTTTGAAAGAAAATCAAGTTTGAAGCGAGAGGATCGACCCCTAGGTCGTTTTCTATTGAAAAGGGCTATTTGGCATGCTATCTCTATACTAAGGGTCGACCTCTATTATTTCGAAGGCTAAAAATATAGAATGGCTATTTTTCTAGATTTTGTCTCAGAGGTCGACCCCTGTGCCATGAGTCGACCCCTGCAACAAAAATGTTTCTACAATGGCTATTTTTTTCTTATTTTAGTAGATTTTAATGATTTTTTTAATATCTCCAATGGCTACAAATCTTGTCCAAAATTCTCTTCTCCATCTATTGAAGATTTAAAAGGCTTTTAAAAGAGAAAAACATAAGAGATTGGTGTGATTCAATTTCAGTCCTAAGCGAAAGTCATCTTCAAGAAAAGAAGCCTTCATTTCAAGTTCACCTACCTTTTAAGAGCTCTTTCAAATCTCCAACAACCTTGAGAAAAATCAAAGAAACTTCTTCCATTATTGTGAAAAGTGTTCTTAAGTTTTTATTTGCTCACAAAGGGAGCTAAACTTGTATTTGATTGTCACTAAATTTTTTACTCTGCTTTACTATTTTGATTCAAGTTTTGGGGGATTTCAAAACTTGGAAAGGTTGATCCTAACCTTGAATAGGATTGTATGGGTTGGCTTGTACTCAAAAAATAAGTGTTCTAGCTTGGGATAGCTAGGATTGGAGGTTTCTAATGGTGTATTCAGTTTGAATACAGTTAGTGGATTTTAATTTCCAAGTAGGAGCTTGGAGAGTGGATGTAGGTGCAAGAAAAGCACTGAACTACTATAAATCTTGCTTGTTTGTGGTGTGCTTGCTATCTTTCTTTTTTTAGTTTGTTAAATTTTTGCTCTCTAATCTTTTATATTTTTTTTTCTAACCTAAATCGCTTGACACATGTCTTGCATATTATCATTCAATCTTGATATCTTTAAATTAGCTTTAAAATTTTAAAAATCCAATTCACCTCCCTTCTTGGGTTGCATAGCTGGGCAACAAGTGGTATTAGAGCCTAGTGCTCTAGCCCTACTTTGATTTAACCATCAAACAGCCAAAGATCTATGGCAACCCAAGTTAGTATTTCTCTAGTTGAGGGGCTATCCATAAACCGACCTTCACTTTTCAATGGGATAAACTGTACCTATTGAAAAGCTCGGATGAGAATTTTCATACAAGCACTTGACTATGATATGTGGAGTATCATAGTTAATGGACCACACACACCCACTAAGATAATTGATGGTGATGAATCAATCAAATCCAAAAAGGAATGGGATGAGATTGATAAGAAAATGACTCAACTCAATGCAAGAGCCATGAATATTTTATATTATGCTCTAGATGCTAATAAATTTAATCATATTTCAACATGCATATCGGCTAAGAAAATATGGGATAGGTTAGAAGTAACTTATGAAGGCACTAATCAAGTTAAGAAGTCAAAAATTAACATGCTTATGCACAAATATGAACTTTTCAAAATGAAGCATGATGAGTCAAAAATTATAATATTTACTAGATTTATGGATATTATAAATGGTCTTAAAAGTCTTGGCAAGTCTTATTCTAACAGTGACCTTATGAGAAAGATTCTTAAATCTTTATTAAGGACATGGGAGGCCAAAGTGACTGCAATCTAAGAAGCCAAAGATCTAAATATTTTACCCCTGAAGGAGCTTCTAGGATCACTAATGATGCACGAGCTAAGCATGAAACAACATCAAGAAGAAGATGTCGAGAAAAAGAAGATAATAGCTCTTAAATCCACCACTCAACAAGATGATGAATCTGATGAAATGGAAGATAAAAAATAAGATGAAGAAATAGCCCTCATCACAAGAAAGTTCAAGAGACTTTTGAAGAAAAAATAAGGGATGAGGAAGAGGCTACCTACCAAAGGAGAGCATAGCAAGAAAAAGGATAGGGAGCAGCCCTTTATTTGCTATAAATATAAGAAGTCGGGGTACTTTAGGTTTGAATGTCCTCAACTTAAAAAGATTTTTAATAAATACAAGAAAAAGACTATGGTGGCAACATGGAGTGACAGTGATGACTCAAGCTCCGAAGAGAAAGAAGCTCATGAACAAGCCAACCTGTGCCTTATGGCACATGAGAATGAGGTAAGTACTGAAATTTCAAATGAATTTACATTTGAAGAACTTTAAGAAGCTTTCTATGATTTAATAGATCATTTAAAGAAGTTAGAAACTAAAAATAAAGAACTAAAATTAAAAAATTAAGTCTTGCTAAAAGAAAATGAAACTATTCTAAGTGAAAAACTAGTCTTAACTTAAGAGAATCTAAATTTAAAAAATAAAATTGGTAATTTAAAATTGATAGCTAAAAAATTTACTTTGAGCTCAAATAAACTTTATATGATTCTTGAAAATCAAAAGATCATTTATGATAAGGCTGGTCTAGGCTATAACCCCCTAAGAAAATAAAAATTTTTGAAAAATATTTTTGTAAATTCACAAAGCAATAAATTTTTAAATATTACTTACTTTAAATGTGGTAAACTAGGACACAAATCTTATACATGCTTCTCTAACAATTCAAATGTAAAGAAAATATGGGTTCCAAAAGAAACCATTATGACTAACCTTAAAGGATCCGAGAAAACTTGGGTACCTAGAGTAAGGACTTGATTTTGCATGTAGGTGTGTCTTGCATCCAAAGGAGAAAATCGAAGATGGTATCTTGATAGTGGATGCTCAAGATATGTGATCAGTGATAAGTCCCAATTCATTACGCTTGATGCTAAAAATGGAGGGATGGTCACATTTGGAGACAATGGCAAAGAAAAGATCATTGGTATAGGTTATGTCGGTATCACTTTCTCCAAGTATATTGAAAATATTTTATCAGTAGATGGTTTAAAATATAATCTCTTAAGTATTAGTCAACTTTGTGATAAGGTTACAAAATTATTTTTGAATCTTCATTATGCATTGTAACTAGTTTCAATGATGATGGCATTAAGTTTGTTGGTCATAGGCATGGTAATGTTTATATGGTAGATTTGAATAATTTTTTTATGATAAACATACAATGTTTAGTAGCTATGAATGCCAAAATTAATGAGACTAGTTGGCTTTGACATCGTAGGCTTGTACACATTAGTATGCATTCACTTTCAAAGCTTATCAAAAAGAAATTAGTTATCGGTTTACCAAAATTAAACTTTAAAAAAGGTAAAATTTATGATGCATACCAACTAGGTAAACAAACAAGAGTTTCATTCAAATCTAAGAATATTATTTCAACTTCTAGGCCATTAGAACTTTTGCACATAGATTTGTTTAGTCCTACAAGAATAACAAGCTTAGGTGGAAAATGTTATGATTTTGTAGTTATCGATGACTACTCATGTTTTACATGGATTTTCTTTTTGGCATACAAAGATGAAACTTTTTATGTTTTCATAAAGTTTTACCAAAAAATTATAAATAAAAAAAGTTTTTTAATTTAAAGCATTCGAAGTGATCATGGAACCGAATTTGAAAATCAAGATTTTAAAAGAATTTGTAATGAAAAAGAAATTAGCCATAATTTTTCAGCACCTAGAATATCCCAACAAAATGGAGTAGTAGAAAGAAAAATAGAACTCTAGAAGAAATAGCCCGTACTATGCTATGTGAAAGCAACCTTCCAAGATATTTTTGGACGAAAGCAATTAACACAACATGTTACATCTTAAATCGTGCCCTAATCAGACCAATTTTAAAGAAAACATCTTATGAGCTTTGGAAAGGAAGAAAATCTAACATTGTATATTTTCATGTTTTTGGTTGCCGATATGTTGTTTTGAACAATGAAAAAAAAAAACTAGATAAATTTGATGCAAAATTTGATGAAGCTATTTTTCTTGGTTACTTCTCTTCTAGTAAAGCTTTTAGAGTTTTTAACAAAAGAATCTTAGTAGTAGAGGAGTCAATACATGTTTTTGATGAAACTAATAATCTTCCATCAAGAAAAAGTGAGGGTATTGATGATGCAAATCCTCTTATAGAATGATTGAAGGAGATCATCTTAAAGGATTCAATAATTCAAAATGAAGAGAATCATGAAAACAAGCAAGAAATTAAGGGTGAAGGATAACAAGAACAATCTTAAGGTACAAATGATCTTCCAAAAGAATGGAGGTATGTTCATAATCATTGTAAAGAACTAATTATTGGTGATCCTACACATGGGGTAAGAACTCGCTCTTCACTTAGAGATGCATACAATCATTTTGCATTGGTTTCTCATTTTGAATCCAAAACCATTGATGAAGCCAAAAAAGATTATAATTGGATAAATGCAATGTAAGAAGAACTTAATCAATTTGAAAGAAATAATGTATGGACCTTAGTATCAAGATCTAAAAATTATCCAATAATTGATACAAAATGGGTATATAGAAATAAATTGGATGAAAATAAAAATATAATTAGGAATAAAGCAAGATTAGTTGCAAAGGGTTATAATCAAGAAGAGAAAATTGATTTTGATGAAACCATTGCACTTGTTGTTAGACTAGAAGCAATTAGACTTTTACTTGCTTATGTATGCTTTATGAATTTCAAACTATTTCAAATAGATGTTAAAAGTGCTTTTCTAAATGGATATATTATCAAAGAAGTTTATGTAGAACAACCTTTCGATTTTAAAAATCATGCTTTTCTAAATTATATTTTTAGATTAAACAAAGCATTATATGGTTTAAAATAAGCACCTAGGGCTTAGTATGAAAGACTAAGTAAATTCTTGCTTAATAATAGATTTTCAAGAGAAAATGTAGATACAATCCTTTTCATTAAAAGAGATCATGATGATATTTTAGTAATACAAATATATGTTGATGATATTATATTTGGATCTACTAATGAAACTCTATGTCAAGATTTTGCTAAGCTCATATAGGGAGAGTTCGAGATGAGCATGATGAGTGAACTAACTTCTTCCTTGGACTTCAAATCAAACAAACAAAAGAAGGGATCTCCATCACTCAAAGCAAGTACATAAGAGAACTACTCAAGAAATTTAGGATAGAGAGCTCTAAAGAAATTGATACCCCCATGAGTCCATCATGTAAGCTTGACAAGGATGAAGGAGGTAAAAGTATTGATCAAAAATTTTATAGAGGCATGATTAGTTCTTTATTATATTTAACTGCTAGTAGACCAGATATCATGTTTAGTATTTATTTATATGCATGATTTCAATCTAATTCAAAAGAATCATATTTAAATGCTATAAAAAGAATACTTAAATACCTAAAAGGAACTCAATCCATAGATTTATGGTACTCTAAGAGTTCATCAATCAATTTAATTGGATATTCAGATACAGACTTTACTGGATGTAAATTAGATAAAAAAAGTACTAATGGAACTTGCCAACTTTTAGGAGTTAACTTACTCTCTTGGTTTAGTAAGAAGCAAAATTTGGTAGCATTGTCTATGGCCGAGGCCGAATACATTACAGTCGAAAGTTACTGTATATAAATCTTATGGATTAAGCAACAACATGAAGACTTTGACATCAAACTAAACAAAACTTTCATAAGATGTGATAATTCTAGTGCCATAAATCTAACTAAGAATCCAATCCAACACTTTAGGTTAAAAAATATTGAAAATAGACATCATTTCATAAGAAAATATGTTCAAAATAATAATATAATTACTGAATATGTTTCTACTGAAAAATAATTGCTGATATGTTCACTAATGCCTTGAGTGAAGATAAATTTTATGAAATTAGGAGAGAATTGGGAATTCTAGATTCTTTTGCTTAAATATCCTTCTTTTGATCCCAACTTATCCTCTACTAGTACTTTTGGATTAATCCTTGAGACCTAATTTCATTATTTTAAATTAAAAATCATCCATCCTTCTAATTTTTTTCTTGACTATAAAAAGAAAAATTATTTTTGAACTTAATAAGAAAAATTATGGATAAATAATTATACTTTATTTATCTCATAAATTTATTTGAGCATTCTAATGATTTTGATCATTTGATTCATTTTAAGCAACTATTTATATTTTACATATTTTGCTTATATTATTATTTTTTTTGAAAATTAATTAGTATCAAAAAATTATTTTGATCTTAAAAGAGGATTATTGATGAATATTCATGCCTTGTTCAGATTGATTAATTTAAAAAAAAAATTTTAAAAAAATATTCTTTTTAAGTCTTTTGATATTGATGTCAAGCAAAATATTTCAAAGAAGCTATTAAAACCAAATATTCAAAGAAGACTTTAGTTTCTAATCAATTGATATCAGACGGCTTGACATTTGTCTTGTATCTTATTGATCTTAAAATATATATGTAATAATAAAAGAAAAGAAGAGATGATTCCTAAAAAATTGAATATATCTTATAATTTGCTTTGAATGATCTATTTAAAATCTTTAATATTTGAAATGTTCCATCTCTCTTGAATCTTTGAAGTTCAAAATAATTTTATTTAATGTATTTATATTATACAAAAAGGGAGAGATGTGTTTTTAATTCATATTGTTCATAAATAGAATTTAAAGAAAAAGGGGAAAAGATATTCATTCTAAATTTATTGTGTTCTTTCAAAATGGGGAAGAAAAGCTAAAAGATAAATTTATCTAATAATAATTATGGAAAAAAAGGGAAGAAAATATTATATGATGAATTTTCTTGTATTTACTCTTAAAAAATAAGGGAAAAGATGTTTGTTTGTTAAATATTATCTAGTTAGCCTTGACTGAATATTTTAATTAATTTGAGTTAAGGATAATGAACTTTAATTATTTATGATCCTTAAGCCTTCACATGATTATTCAGTTTAAATTCAATTGATTTGATTGCTAAATTATTTTTGATAACTAATTAGAGTTAAAACTAATTTGAAATATATTCTCACTCCAAAAAATTAATTTTGATACATACTTCTAATTTTGAAACTCATTTAAAAATATGAATATAATTCAAAATTTTTAATATGCCTTTAAAAATCTTTGTAAAATTATTTTTGCTTTGATACTATCTTTATTTTGCTCGATACATTTTTGATATATATCTTTTTTGAGCTTAATTAACTAAAATTTATTTAAAAAAAGAAAAGAATGAATAATGAATTAAATGTTGTGCTTGATTCTACTATTCAAATCTTTGAAAAGCTCTAATCCTCTTAAAGCTTAAAAGTACATACTTGAAAATCTATTCAAAAAATCATATTCATTCAAAAAGGGGGAGAGCATTTGATATTTGAGTTAAAGCTAATTTTTTGTAAAGAAAAAAATTTTGAATGATAAGCTTTTAAAAGAAGCTGATTCATTTGATTTGATTCAATTTTTTAAATTTTTTATTTAATTTTTTGAATTTGATACATCTATCATTTGACATATCCCATCATATCTATGATTTTTCATCTGATTCAGATGCTTCCAGTCATGATCTCTACTAGATTTAGTTTAGTCATCTTTGTATTAGATTATGATCTAGTATCTCTTAATTATTTCTATGAGTTGTTGATCAAGTCATAGTTGGTTATATTTTTTTTGGATCAAACTTATGGCATTGGTACTATTGACTATTTGGGTCATGGATAGTTGTATCCATGAATTTTGTATGTTTTGATGGCCTAATTCTCATGAATATTTTTGATACCTTTATATTTTATATGTTTAGTACTTATATATATTGATGACTTGATGTTATGATAATCATTTGGATGTAAATATGTGATGATGTCATTTGAATGATGTGAAATGAAACCTTTATGAATTGGCTAAATTTTATTATGACCATTATGTTGTAAATTGAAAGTTTTGTTATAAACTCTTGTTCTAATAGAAAAATATATAGAATAACTTAAGGGGGAGGCTTTTTTATTTTTGAATTTTAAAATCCTTTAAGATCTTACTTAATTATGTCAAAAAGAAAAAGTAGCGTAAATAAAATTGGGCTATAAGCAAAATTAAAGTAAAATTGACAAAATAAAATTGAAGTAAAATTGATAAAAGAAATAAGTAAGTCAAACACTTTTATAAATCATTTAAATGCCTGATTATAAGTAATCATCAAACTGCTCTTGATGCCATATTGGTCAAATAATTGAATATAATATCCTAGTATGTGATGTACGTAGCATGTTCCTTCAAAATTTTTGAAACCCTCAATCAATGCTTCTATATGCTTTATTTTTACTTATGCTCAAATATTTTGTCATCATCAAAAAGAGGGAGATTATTGCTCCAAGAATTAATTTTGATGATTACAAAGCATTTAAGGGGATTACTAATGAATTTGGCTTGGAAAAAGACTTTTTGTATTTTAGGAGCAAAATCATAATTTTATCAAGTTTTGATATGAGAGCCTCAAGAGCAAGTATAGAAGATTTTTAATCCTTTGGAGGTATGCCCATGATTTTTGGATGCTTATTTTGGAAGAAAATCAAGTTTGAAGTGAAAGGGTCGACCCCTAGGTCGTTCCTTGCTGAAAAGGGCTGTTTGGCATGCTGTTTCTGTGCTAAGGATCGACCCTAGGGTCGACCTCTGCTATTCCGAAGACTAAAAATATAGAACGACTATTTTTTTAGATTTTATCTTAGAGGTCGACCCCTGTGCCATGAGTCAACCCATGCAACAAAAATTTTTCTACAACGACTATTTTTTTTCTTATTTTGATAGGTTTTAATAATTTTTTTAATATCTCCAATAGCTACAAATCTTGTCTAGGATTCTCTCCTCCACCTATTAAATATTTAAAAGGCTTTAAATAAAAAAAAAACATAAGAGATTGGTGTAATTCAATTTCAACCCTAAGCAAAAGTCATCTTCAAGCAAAGAAGCCTTCGTTTTAAGTTCATCTACCTCTCAAGAGCTCTTTCAAATCTCCAACAACTTTGAGAAAAATTAGAGAAGCTTCCTCCATTATTGTGAAAAGCATTCTTAAGATTTTATTTGCTCACAAAGGGAGCTAAACTTATATTTGATTGTCATTAAATTATTTACTCTGCTTTACAGTTTTGATTCAAGTTTTGGAGGATTCCAAAACATAGGAAGGTTGATACTAACCTTGAGTAGGATTGTATTGGGTTGGCTTATATCCAAAAAATAAGTGTTCTAGCTTGGGATAGCTAGGATTGAAGGTTTCTAACGATATATTTAGTTTGAATACAGTTAGTGGATTTTAATTTCCAAGTAGGAGCTTGAAGAGTGGATATAGGTGCAAGGAAAGCACTGAACCACTATAAATCTTGCTTGTTTGTGGTGTGCTTGCTATCTTTCTTTCCTTAGTTTGTTAAATTCTTGCTCTTTAATCTTTTATATTTTTTTCTCTAACCTAAATCGCTTCACACACATATCTTGCATATCATCATTCAATCTTGATATCTTTAAATTAGCTTTAAAATTTTAAAAACTCAATTCACCTCCTCTCTTAGGTTGCATAGCTGGGCAACAGAATATTTTCTTTACGTCCTCTAAAATAGTACCTAAGTATCTTTAGGAGGACGAAAAATCCTATATGACCTACGAGGTGGATGAGATAGTGAATTATGGATCGGCTCAGACTAACTGGGTTCCTCAGGTTCTTTGGTTCTTTGCTCTTTGGAGACATTCTCCTCGAGCCTAATCTATCTTTCGATGTCACCATCTTGAACAAACTATTTTTCAAGAAAAATGGTGTGTCAACCCATAATCATATTGTGATCTTTTGGAAGATAGAAGTAATATCCTAATAATAATTTAGGATATCCAATAAACCGAGCTCTAAGGGACCTAGACTCTAACTTGTCCGCCGCCGAACAATCCAAATTTTGAGATAACTCAGACTTGGCTTCTTACCATGAGAAATCTCATATGTAGTGACAGGAATGGTTTTAGATGGAACCCTATTTAGTAATTTGATAGCTATCATTAAACTATGTCCCTAAAGAAACTCAGAAAGATCCATGAAGCTCATCATGGATCGGACCATATCTAATCGGGTCCAATTTCTCCATTCTAAAAATCCATTAAGTTGAGGCATTCCAGGTGGAGTCCATTATGAGACTATGCCGTTAACCTTAAGATAGTTCAAAAATTTTTAACTTAGGTATTCATCTCCTCAATCTGATTAAAGAACCTTAATGGGCTTTTTGATTTGCTTTTCTACTTTGTGTCTATACTTCTCAAATATTTTAAAGACTTCAAACTTATGTCATATCAAGTACACATACCCATATCAAAATAGATTATTGGTAAAGATAATAAAGTAGTTATAATTGCCTCTGGCTGGTACATCAAATGGATCACACACGTCTATATGTACCAAGGCAAGTAGGTCTATGGTCCTTTTCCCATATCCTATAAAGGGAGCTTGGTCATTTTGCCTTAAAGGCATGATTCACAAATCGGATATGACTCGAAAGTTAATAGACCCATTAGTCCAGATATCTCCAATTTGTTAATCCTATCTTTAGCTATATGACCTTGCCTTAAGATGCCATAGATACCTTCATTAATACTATCTCTAAATCATTTTGATCCTATGGCATTCATGTTTTGCTCGATAAACTTAATGATGAGCATTTCTTCAGAAGGTCCTTCTTCCTGCTTGTTCTTTAGACTGACTAGGTACCCAGGGTAGTTTCGCTTTCAATGACCATCGAAGTTGTAGTGAAAATACTTTTTCTTCTTCGTGGTCTCCTTCTTCGGCTCGCCCTTCTTTTTTCCTCTATTTTCTGCTACTTCGTAGACTTTTCTTCTTTTGAAAAGACTTTCTCTTGGAAGAAGTTTACTCCAAAGCCAGAACTAAGTCCTTTGAACTCTTCAAATTTTGCTTAATAGTAACCAGTATATTCATTAACTCAACCAAGATACAGTGGAGCTAATTCATATAGAAGTTTATGATTAACTCCCATACAAAACATTCAAGGATTGCTAGATCATATCAATCTGCAGATCCTTATCCATCAAGACGTTGAGCTTCTTAAGCTCTTCTAGGTCCTTGATCATCGTCAAGTAATGATCTTGGATTGACTGCCCATCATGCATCTGTGCCTTAAATGGTCTCTTAGAGACTTGATTACGTGCTGTCCGACTCTGATCACTGAACAACTCTTGTAGGTTTGCCAATATTTGATGAGCAGTCCTAATATCTTCATGTTGGCACTGCAACTCATCTGATATTAAGTCCAACATGTAGCACCTAGCTTTATTATCATTGTCTCACCACTTTTCATGAGATTCTCTCTGATTCATGGTCGGACATACTAGTAAAGTGGGGTTGGTCCTGGTCTAATACATAGGTCAACAATTTTGAATTCAAAATAATTTTGAAGTTCTTTAGCCAATCCTTGTAAATTGCTCTGGTCAACTTGTGGGTATCTAGGGTTTAGGCTAGAAGTTTTGATGTAGACATTTTCTTATAAAGAGTGAAAGTTTCTAATTAGACTTGTAATTTAACTCAACCAATTTATTTAGAAATTTTATTTTTAAATAAATTAGACTCTTACTATTTTTTTTGGATCTCTATACTTTCTTGATAAAGATGCAAAAATCTTCATGATCATTGATTTCTAGTGGATGGTGCGGTTCCATCGACTGGTTCACCACCTTACCTAACAGTTATTGGTGATGGATCAGCCAGTGAGTGGACAACTCTTATCCAATGATTCTCTAATCATGCTGCACCCAAACCTGGTCTCTAATTCATGAAGCTCACCATCCTCAGAATATTGCTCCACCCCTTAGTTAAGTCAAACCCATCATTTGCATGAATTGAATTTTTAATTGGATCCCTCACTATATCTAGAATATTGAGCCCAACCCATTCTCCAATCCATAGCATCCAATGCCTAATAGATATGGTTGCATCTTTTCGGTGCAATTGAACCACCCTATCCAGTCAAGAACAATCAACCCTAGGAAGGGTCCGCACATCTACAATGGTGGAAGATCTAGGACTTAATATTTTCTTAAAAAGATTTGATTTGGTCTTTTAGACTCAAGTAGTCATAATATTTATGACTAACCAAGTGGCATGGATTAGCTCAAATTGTTAGCCACCTCTAACCAGAACTGGGTTGACTCAATCAGTCAGGTAAGTAAGATCAGTGGAAGGAATATGCCATTAACTCCCCGTGAACGCATTCAGGTTGAGTAGCTTCTAATTAAAGATCATTGATCGTATCTACCATAGTTACCTTAGACACCAACTTGTCCGATCAAAATTGATTGGATTAGCCTACAATCCAGGCTTGAGCCACGGAGCTAAATTAGGTCTTAACTTGATCAACCATATGTGACAGTGAGTCGATCTTAATCCAGACTTAATCTTATTAGGCTGATCAAATCTAAGCACTCTTGATCCCACCTAGCCAACTCTTGATTCGGTTTGATCAACCGCTAGACCTAATTGAGCTATCAACACCCGAACCCATGATTTATTAAGGTGTCTTAGATTTAAAAATTTATAATTTTTAAATTTAATTAATTTTATAAACTTAATTCTCAATTAAGTCCAAGAATTCAATAACAAAGCATGCATAAAAAATTCTAGGATTTCAGGATCTAAGGTTTTGCAGAAAAGTAAGTTTTCAATTTCTGATTAAGGAAAAATACGCAGCATCTCTACGTGCCATAAGAGCATCTCATTGAATGAAAAGAGAGGACCTTTAAATCCTTCTTACTATTATGACCGGACGGCCAAGAAGAATGTCTTAATCAGAAATATGAACTATACTACAAAACTATTAGATCTAAAGCATATAACTATTACATGATTTAAGATCTAATCTATACATGTTTTGCATACATCTCATATATCAAATTTAATATTTAAATTTATATTTCAGATCTGATTATATCTAATGTAATATCTAAAAATAAAATTTTAAATGATCTCATCATAAAATTTTTTAATCTAGACTATTCATGACATAGATCTATGAAACTAATCTAGACATGCATTGCACATGTTATACATATGAAATTTTTAAATACATCTCATTCTTTTAGATCTAATTATATCACATATAATATATGAAATTTAACTAATCTAATCATATAATCTTCAAAAAATTAAATGAACATTTCATAAAATTTCTAACCTAGACTATGAGATTAAACTAGAGATTTAGTCTAGACATATGCTGCCTATATCATATATATTAAAATTTTAAATTAGATCTTATATTTCAGATCTAATTACATCTAATGTAATATCTAAAATTTAAATAATTAAATTATAAAAAATTAAATCAGATCTATTTTAAAATATATTTGAAAACTATCAAGATATGGAACAATAGATCTATACTAGAACATGCATTGTTTATATCAAACATATATATTTAAAACATGCAATTTTTTGATTTCAGATCTGATTACATCCTATGTAATATCTAAAAATTAAATAATTAGATCATAAGAAATAATTTTAGATCAATCTAAAAATAGATCTAAAAGTAGCAACCTGGCTCTAATACCAGTTTGAGAAAAAATCGAGTTTTCTTGCCGCAGACGCATATGATCGGATTAAATTTATAGCAAAATAATTTTAAAATTTTTTTATGATCTGATTATATTTGAGAGTTATCAAATCTAATTATATTGATTTAAAATTAGAAGTAAAATAAAAACAAAAATAATGATAGCAGTTATCACTTGATCGGGTAAACCGTTTATCCGTTGCGATGATTTGACGACTGATCCAAGGTTCTGATTGAGCTGCACACGCGCCTAGCCTCTACCAGTATCCACTTAGGTCAGATATGGAAGTGTCCTCCTTTTGGATCTAATCTATAAAGATCAGATCTGATGTCTTTCTATAGAGCCTTCAAATCAAATTTTGAGGGCTGCACGTTCGTCTCACGAACAGCTTCATCTCTCGCTGATCTTCATGCCAATGGAACTTGATCTTTGCTCGTAGGTTTTATCCAACACTTGAATGTGGAGAAGATGGAGAGGATCAGATAAGGGAGGCATGGAGATGGAGATTTTGATAGCACTTTGCCATAGAGAATTTTTTATGCACAACAGCTTGCGCAGGGCCCTTTAAATAGACCAAACCAAGAGTCCCTTCGCGTCTGACATTGAACAGATCAAAGCCAACAAGCAGAAGGACTCTCCCATGATCTCCATGCCCCATACCACATTCTTCTAAATTTTTTATTAAATTTTTGTTGCACAAAAAATTTAAAAAATGGCATGGAACAATTTGGGATAAGAGGAAGTTGGCGCACAACTCTTATCTCCCCAGAGTTTGAACTATTCAAACTTTTGACCCATTCAAACTTAATTTGAATGAGACGCCTCCATACATATCTATATGGATGCACACCATAAGAGGCATGGTCTTCTTTTTCTCACATAAATCTCATATGGACATGCACCCTCAGATAAATTCTAGGGGGTGCACGTCATATCTCTTCTTTCCTGCAAATTGGATCAACATTTGACCCTTGTCCTGTTTCCATCTCATGAAATTTTGGATAAACATTTTTCAAGTCCCATCCAATGGATTTATGTCAAGTCGTAATCAAATTAGAACAAACCTTGATCAGGCCAAGACTCGGTCCAGTCAGATCAAGAAAAATTCATCTAGAATTTTTGGGAGAGGCTTGTCTAAATTTCATCTCATGATTTTAGGACAAGCCCTAATCTGGAAAAGACAACCCTTGTCTTGTTCCCATCTTATGAGATTTAGGATAAGTCTTGATCAGGCTAGGATAAGGTTTAGTCAAATCAAGATAAATCCCTACAGAGTTTCGGGATGAGCCTTGTCCAAATAGTTTCAGAAATTAGCAGGTCTTATCCTTTTTTCATTCGATGGATTAAGACAAGCTTAGATCAAGTTAGGACAACACTTTTCTGACTTGGATAAGTTCTAGTCAAACTAGGATAGAGCCATACAAGGCTCTCGAATGAGCCAAATCCAATTTGGCTCTGTC
This sequence comes from Cocos nucifera, assembly GCA_006176705.1. Taxonomy (NCBI): domain Eukaryota; kingdom Viridiplantae; phylum Streptophyta; class Magnoliopsida; order Arecales; family Arecaceae; genus Cocos; species Cocos nucifera. The sequence continues at coordinate 425,798 of QRFJ01000156.1, read as the reverse complement.
AAGATGAGCTAGAAAGATGATAGAAGGAGAATATTAGATTCAATCGTATGCTAGCATGATTTTCTTGAACCTAATTGTATCTAATCCAAATAAATCGAACTAGGTTAGCTCAATTGATGACATCTAGATCCAAACCCTTATTTGTGTGATCCAGTTAGGTTCAGTTCTGTATGGTAATAAAACATGTCGTGGTCTTCATCAACAACATTACGAAATACCTTTCGATGGACCAGAACTCTTCCAATTCACTCAATTAGAATTATCGATCATCAAGATAATTCTAATTGATCCCAAAATCCATCAGTGATACCTAGCAGTATATGGTGGCAACCTATCAGAATCAAAAAGTGAATCTCTCAATATAGCTATCTATATGATTGGATTCTTCTATCATGAGTCTCGATGGGATTAGGGTTAAGATGAACTCATCAAACCCAACACCCATCATATGAATGAATCATTCGATTCGAGTCCGATATGAAATACTAATAAAAACTTCTTTCTATTATTTCACACTACCGTGGCCATAGATTTTAGGACTCGATCTCATGATCATCATAGGACCACTCCTCCTCTACCGAAGTGGATAGATTCCATCTTGGTGTGTTCTAATTCCTACAATGAACATGCTATGGCCAACATACACCTCAGGATTTCGAATGACTAGGAGATTGAGTTATGGTGTAGTGAAACTATAACACACTCAAGATGAACTATCGATGCACCTCAGATCAAAGAACCAAATACATGCTGCAGTATCGAGCTAGTCATCGACGAGAAGGTAGGCTTCCTTATGACTGCCCAAGGTGGTTACGCTCAGTGCCATTATTCTCAACAAGTATCTATACTCTCTCTCCGATGTCTCTACACTATAGACTCAAGACTTATCTATTCTAAGAAAGTAATCGTACACCAATCTTCTGGATCGATCATCATTCTTGTGATGATGCTACGATCGAGAGTAGTTTATGAGTTAATTATGATAACTCATACCTTAAATTCTTAACTCTTGAGAATATGTTATCATGGCTCTTAACTCAATGGATATATCACAGACACCTTATACACAATATGATAAATAATTATTTAATTAATTTTAAATCAAAATTATGAAAATGCTCCTAGAAAATATTTAATAATTGTCAGCCAATCTGGCTTCTAGTGCACATATCTAACTGCATGGGCCCTAATTCTTCATGCCTATCTCATCTAGGAGTATGCATCCCTAGATAAACTCCAGAGGGTGCATGCCTCCTCCCTCATTTCCTACAAAGATCCGGTCAAAAGATTCTTGTCCTAATTCCATCTCATAGTTTTAGGATAAACCCTGATCTAGTTAGGACAAGCCTTGATCTCATCAGGATAAGCTAAGTTCTGATCAAGATAAGCTCTAGTTAGAGTAGGATAAGATTAGATAAGATTTTTAGATAAGCCAAATCAAATTTGACTGAGTCCAGACCAATCAAAAAGTCCATAGAAGAAGAAAGTTAGATCCAATCGTGTGCTAGCATGATTTTCTTGAACTTGATTGGATCTAATCCAAATCAATCAAACTAAGTTGGTCCAATTAATGACATCCAAATCCAAACCCTTATTTGTATGACCTAATTAGGTTCAATTCTGTATGGTAATGAGATATGTCATGATCTCCATCATCGACATCATCGAAATACCTTTTGATGGATCAAAACTTTTTTGATTTATCTAATTAGAATCATCGATTATCAAGACAATTCTAATTGATCCTAAAATCCACCAATGATACCTAGCAGTATATGGTGGCAATCTATTAGAACTAAATAAAAATCTCTCGATGTAGCTACCTATGTGATTAGGTTCTTCTATCATGAGCTCCAATAGGATCTAGGTCAAGGTGAACTCGTCAGACCCTACACTTGTCATATGAATAAATTATTCGATTCGAGTCTGATATAAAATCTTAATAGAAACTCTTTTCTATAACTTTTATACTGCCATGGCCATGGGCTTAAGGACTAGATCTCATGATCATTATAGTATTACTTCTCATCTACCGAGGTTGATAGATCCCATATTGGTGCGATCTAATTCCTATAATAAATATGCTATAGCCAACATACACCTCAAGATTTTGAATGGCTAGGAGACTGAGTTATGGTATAGTCAAACTATAACACACTCAAGGTGAACTATCGATACATCTTAGGTCAAAAAATCAGACACACAACTATAGCATCGAGCTAGTCATTGACAAGAAGGTAGACTTCCTTATGATTGCTCAAGATGATCATGCTCAGTACCTTTATTCTCAATAAGTATCTGTATTTTTGCTTTGATGTCTTCATACCATAGACTTAAGACTTATCTATCTTAAGAAAGCAATCGTACACTGATCTTCTAGATAGATCACCATTCTTATGATGATCTTATGATCGAAAGCAATTTATGAGTAAATTATGATAACATATGCCTCAAATTCTCAACTCTTGAGAATATGTGTTATCATGCCCATTTACTTAATGGATGTATTCCAGACACTTTAAATATACAATGTGATAAAAAATAATCCTTTTATTAATTTTAAGTCAAAATTATAAAATTATCCTTAGAAAGTGTTTACAAGTGTTGGCTAATTCGGCTTCTATGACACACATTTAACAAACTCTCACTTGATCTAAAGTCAATTGACTATAAATCTATGTTTCATCTTCTCAAGATGGACTTCGATCTTCTGCTGGCCTAAAGGCTTCATCAGTGGATCAACTGCATTATCTACGGTGTCGACTCTCTTAACCTCGATATATCCTTTTTCATGATAATCATGGATCAGGTGGCACCACCGCTTGATATGCTTGAATTTTTGGTGAGATCTCGACTTCTTAGCTAGGGCTATGGCACCATTATTGTCACAGTATAAAGGAACAACATCTAATGGGATCACTCCAAGCTCTATGGTGAACTTCTTGAACTAGAATGCCTTCTTCATAGCTTCTAAGGCAGCGATGTATTCTGCTTCCATGGTGGAGTCTGCTATCACAGTTTGTTTAAAACTCTTCCAGCTTACATCACCATCATAACATAGGAATAAACTTTCAGATATTGACTTTAGATCATCTATGTCAGACATAAAATCTGAATCTATATATCCCTATGTCTGAAGTTCTCCATTATCAAAGATCAGAATATATCCTTAGTCCTTCTCATATACTTAAGGATACATTTCATAGAAGTTTAGTGGTCTTTGCCTGGATTCAATTGATACCTGCTTGTGATACTCACAGCATGTGCGATATCAGGTCGTGTACATAGCATGGCATATATGAGGCTTCTTATTGCCAAAGCATAAAGGATCTTGCTCATGCGTTCACTCTTCTCAGGTGTGTTGGGGCACATCTTTTTTGAAAGATGAATGTCATGTCTGAAGAGTACTAGTCTCCTCTTAGAGTTTTTCATACTAAACATTTTCAGTACCTTCTTTATATACATCTTCTATGAGAGACCCAACAATCTCTTTGGTCTGTCCCTATAGACCTTAATTCCTAAGATGAAGGATGCTTCTCCTAGGTCTTTCATAGAAAACTCTTTAGATAACCACATTTTGATTGAGGTCAATATGAAAATATCATTTCCAATTAGGAGGATGTCATCTATGTACAGTATGAGAAAGACAACGGTACTTCCACTGACCTTCTTAAACATACAGGATTTTTCTTCATTCTTGATGAAATCAAATGATTTGATTACATCATTAAAATGAGCATTCTAGCTCCAAGATGCTTGCTTCAGTCCATAGATAGATCTTTGCAATTTGCAGACCTTATGATCACCATCACTGAATGTGAAACCAAGTGGCTGTTTCATATAGATATCTTTCCCAAGATGTCTATTTAAGAATGCCATTTTCATGTTCATCTACCATATTTTATAATTTACATATTCTACAATGGCAAGCAATGTATAGATGGATTTTAGCATGGCTACTAGCAAGAAGATATGTTGATAGTCAATGCCTTCACACTGACTAAATCCTTTTGCTACTAATCTAGCCTTGAATATCTCTATATTCCCATCTACACCTATCTTTCTCTTGAAGATCCATTTATACCTAATAGGTACAATACCTTCAGATGGATCTATCAAGGTCCAGACTTGGTTTGAGCGCATTTAGTCAATCTTTGACTTCATTGCCTCTCGCCATTTCTCGAAGTCAATATATGATATCGTCTCGTCATAGATTTTGGGGTTATCACCATAAATCCTATTTTCTATAAGGAATATTTTCTCTACATCCTCTGACATAGTACCTAAGTACCTCTCAGAAGGATGAAAAATCCTACTTGATCTACGAGGTAAAGGAGGTAGTGTATGTATCAGCTCTGACTGACTGGGTTTCTTAAGTTTCTTAGCTCATTGCTTTTTGGAGACTTTTTCCTCAAGCCTGATCTATCTTTTGATGCCACCATCTTGAATAAACTATTTTTCAAGAAAAATGGTATGTTGACTCACAATCACATTGTGGTCTTTCAAAAGATGGAAGTAATATCCTAATGACTCTTTAGGATATTCAATAAATTAAGCTCTAAAATATCTAGACTTTAACTTGTCTGCCTACTGTCTCTAGACATGAGCAGAAGAATCCCAAATTTTGAGATGACTTAGACTTCGCTTCTTACCATGATATATCTCATATGGTGTAGTAGGAACGATTTTAGATGAAACCCTATTTAGTAGGTAAATAGTTATCATTAAACTATATCCCAAAAAAATTTAGAAAGATCCATGAAGTTCATCATGGATCAGACCATATCCAATAGGATCCAATTTTTTTGTTCTAAAATTCCGTTGAGTTGAGACGTTCCAAGTGGAGTCCATTATGAGACTATGCCATTATCCTTGAGATAATCAAAAAATTTTCAACTAAGGTATTCACCTCCTTGATCTGATCGAAGAATCTTAATGAATTTTTTGATTTGCTTTTTTACTTCATGTCTAAATTTCTTAAACTTTTTGAAGGCTTCAGACTTGTATCACATCAGGTACACATATCCATACCAAGATAGATCATCGATAAAGGTAATGAAGTAAAAAAAATTATCTCTACCTAGCACATCAAATGGGCCGCACACATCTGTATGTACCAAGAAAAGTAGGTCTATGACCCTTTTCCCATGTTCCATAATAGAAAGCTTAGTCAATTTATCTTGAAGGCATGATTTACAAATTGGATATGACTCGAAAGTCAAAGGAGTCGTTAGTCCAAATTTCTTCAATTTATTAATCCTATCTTTAGTTATATGACCTAGCCTAAGGTGCCATACATTCTTGTCATTAATACTATCTTTAGGTCATTTTGATCCTATAGCATTCATGTTTTGCTCGATATTATACACAGAAATATTTACATGAAACTGATAGAGATCGTTAATTAGAAAACTACTTGCAATTTTATTTCTTTCATAAAGAATGGTATAGTGATCTTTAAAGAAGCTAATTACATAAATTTTTTATGCTAAGCATAAAATAGAAATCAAATTCCTACTTGCAGTAGGTACAAAATAACAATTCCTAAGAACTAAGATATATTCAGACGGTAATTGATGAGGGTACGATCCAATGGCTATAGTAACAACTCTTGCTCTATTTTCAACATGTAGGATCATTTTACCTTCCCTCAGCCTCCTACTATCCTCAACATCCTGCATCGAAGTGCATAAATGAGCACTAGAACTAGAGTCAAGCATCCAACTAGATGCAGAAGAAACCATAAGATTAGTCTTAATGATGAGCATACCTCCAGAAGGTCTTTCTTCCTTCTTGTTCTTTAGGCTGGCCATGTATGTAGAATAGTTTCGCTTCCAATGGCCATCGAAGTTGCAGTGAAAATATATATTTTTTTCAGAGCCTTCTTCTTCGGCTCTTCCTTCTTCTTCTTTTCCTCAATCTTCTACTTTTTTGTAGACTTCTTCTTTTCAAAAGACTTTCTTTTGGTAGAAGTCTGCTCCACAGCCAGAACTGAGTCCTTTGAACTCTCAAAGTCTGCTCAGCAGTAATCAGGATGTTCATCAACTCAGTCAAGGTGCACTAGAGCTTACTCATATGAAAGTTCATAATGAACTGTCCATACAAATCAATCAAGAACTATAGGATTACATCAATCTGTGGATCCTTGTCCATCAGGACACTAAGCTTCTTAAGTTCTTCTAAGTCCTTAATCATTGCCAAGCAATAGTCTTGGACTGATTGTCTATTATGCATTTGTGTCTTAAACAGTCTCCTCGAGACTTGATAACATGCTGTGCGACTCTGTTCACCATACAACTCTTATAGGTGAGCCAATATTTAGCGTGCAATCGTAATGTTCTTATGTTGGCACTATAATTCGTCAGACATTGAGCCCAATATATAACACTTGACTTTGTTATCATCATCTAATCATTTATCATGAGAAACTCTCTGATCAGCGATTGGATGGGCTAGAAGAGTGGAAAGTTCCTGGTCCAGTACATAGGACAGCTTCTTAGAACTCAAAATAATTTTAAGGTTCCTTAGCTAATCCTTATAATTTGGTCCGGTCAATCTATGGGTATCTAGGATTCGAGCTAGGAGGTTTGATGCAGGCATCTTCCTATAGAGAGTCAAAATTTCTACTTAGATTTATAATTGACTTAACTAATTTATTTAAAAATTTTATTTTTAAATAAATTTAGACTTTCACTATTTTCTCAGATCCTTACACTCTCCTAGCAAAGATGCGAAAGTCTCCATAATTAATGACTTTTAGTGGATGGTGCGGTCCTACTGACCGGCTTACCACCTCATCTAACAGTTATTAGTGATGGATCAACCAATGAGTGGATAACTCTTGTCTAATATTTCTCTAAATATGGTGCACCCAAACTTGGTCTCTAATTCATGAAGCTTATCGTGCCCGAAATATTGCTCCATTTCTTAGTTAAGCCAGACCCACCATTTGCATGAACTGGATTTTTGATTAAAACCCTCACCGTATCCAAAATATTGAGCCTAACCTATCCTCCAATCTATAGCATCTTATACCTAATAGATATGGTTGCATCTTTTTGGTGCAATTGAACCACTATATCCAGTCGAGAACAATCAATCCCAGGAAGGGCCCGCACAACTACAATGGTGGAAGATCTATGACTTAATATTTTTTTAGAAAAATTTTAATTTAGATCTATTTAATCCTTAATTAGTCATGATTATTATGACTAACCTAGTGGCATGGGTTAGCTCGAATCGTTATCCACCTCAAACCAAAATTGGGTCGACCCAAATGGCCAGATAAGTGAGATCAATGGGTGGGATATGCCATTAACTCACCGTGAATGCATTCAGATCGAGTAGCTCCTAATTAAAGACCACTGATCATATCTACCAAATTTATCTTAGATACCAAATTATCGAACCAGAATCGATCAAATTAGCCTACAATCTAGGCTCAAACCATGGAGCCAAATTAGATCTTAAAGTGATCGATCACATATGGCTATGAGTCAACCTTGACCAAGACTTACATCTAATGGGCTGATCAATTCTAAGCACTCTTGATCCCACCTAACCAACTCTTGATTTGGTTTGATGAACTGCTAGACCTAATCAAGCTACCCATACCCGAACCCATGTTTTATGAAGGTATCTTTGATATAAAAATTCTTAATTTTTAGATCTAATTTATTTCATAAACTTAATTTTTAATTAAGTCAAAATATGGTTCAAGAACAAAGCATGTAAAAATCTTAAAATTTTTGGATATAGGATTTTACAAAAAAGTAAGTTTTTGATTTTTGATTAAGATTAAATGCGCAGCACCCCTATATGCCATAAGAGCACCCATCGAATGGAAAGCAATGGCCTTTAAATCCTTCTTACTCTTATGACTGGATAGCCAAGAAGAATGTCTTAATCAAAAATATAAATTACACTATAAAATAATTAGATCTAATACATATAACTCTTATACAATTAAAAATCTAATCTACACATGCTTTGCATACATCTCATGTATAAATTTTAAAATATTTAAACTTATTTTTAGATTTGATGACATCTCATGAAACATCTAAACATAAAAATTAAATGATCATATAATGAAGAATTTTAGATCTAGACTAATCATGGCATAGAACTACAGATCTAGTCTAGACATGCATTGCATATATCATATATATTAAAATTCTAAAATGCATCTCATGATTTTTGATCTAATTATATCTCATGTAACATCTGAAAACTAAATTATTAGATTATAAAAAAATAAATTTAGATCAAATCTAAAATAGATATGGAACCAACAATCTAGCTCTGATACCAGTTGAAGGAATTTCTAGTTCCTAGTTCGCCAGTTTGACATGATCGGATTAGATTTGCAATGGAATATTTCAAAACTTTTTCTCCTAGATCTAATCAAATCTGAGAATTTTTAGATCTGATTAGATTGATCTAAAAATAAAAATAAAAATAAAATAAAATCAATGATAACTATTATCACCTGATTGGGCAAACTGTTTATCCTATAATGATGATCTGAAGCTTCGAGGTTCTGACTTAAGCCACGCACGCGCCCAACCTATACTAGTATCCACTCTAGTTAGATCTAGAGGTCTTCTTCTTCTAGATCTGATTTTAGAAAATTAGATCTTGGATCTTCCTAGTTTGCCTTCAATCAAATCTCTGGCAGCAGCACGTCCGTCTTGCGAACTAGAACTTCTTTACTTGATCTTTGCGCCAGTAGGACTTCGAGCTTTTCTTGCTGTTTCTCCCAACTCCTTAGACTTGGAGAAGAGGGAGAAGATCTAGAAGAGGGGGCATGGAGGTGGAAAGAGTGGCAGCACCTGGGCATGGAAGATTGGATTACAAAAACCCTAGGTGCAGGGTTCTTTATATAGACCTATGCGCCACCTTTAAGTCCCAGTGCTTTAAGCAACTAGTTTGCCTAAAGCAGAAGGACTCTCCTTCATATCCCATGCCCCCAATCAGAACTCCTCTAATTTTTGTCACCCAAAACCCCAAGCTAAATGGCATGGAGAAGAGATAAAGAAAAGGGTTGGTGCATGAGGCAAAACTCCCAAAGTTTGATCTCATCAAAACTCTTCCTCCTTATCCATTTAAGGATGCATACCATAAGGGAGCGTGCACCCTAATTCTTCATGCCAATCTGATCTAGGGGCATGCATCCTTAGATAAACTCTAGGGGGTGCATGCCTCCTCCCTCATTTCCTGCAAAGACTGGGTCAAAAGATCCTTATCCTAATTCCATCTCATGGTTTTAGGACAAACCATGATCTGGTTAGGACAAGCTCTATTCTGACCAGGAGAAGCTCCAGTTAGAGCATTCTAACCAAGAGAAGCTCCAGTTAGAGTAGGACAAGACCAGATAAGATTCTTGGATAAGCCAAATCAAATTTGATTGAGTCTAGATCAACTAGAAAGTCCATAGAAGAAGAAAGTTAGGTCCAATCATGTGCTAGCATAATTTTCTTGAACCTAATTGGATCTAATCCAAATCAATCAAACTAAGTTGGTTCAATTAATGACATCCAGACCCAAACTCTTATTTGTATGACCTAATTAGGTTAAGTTCTATATGGTAATGGGATATGTCACGATCTTCATTATCGACATCATCGAAACACCTTTTAATGGACCAAAACTCTTTTGATTCAATCAATTAGAATCATCAATCATCAAGATAATTCTGATTGATCCCAAAATTTACTAAAAATACCTAGCAGTATATGGTGATAATCCATCAGAACCAAATACAAACCTCTCGGTATAGCTACCTATGTGATTGGATTCTTCTATCATGAGCTTCGATAGGATTTAGGTCAAGGTGAACTCGTCAGACCCTATACTTGTTATATGAATAAATCATTTGATTTGAGTTCGATGTGAAATCCTAATAGAAACTCTTTCTATTACATTCATACTACCATGGCTATGGGCTTAAGAACTTGCTCTTATGATCATCATAGGATTATTCCTCATCTACCGAGATTGATAGATCCCATATTAGTGCAATCCAATTCCTACAATGAATATGCTATAGCCAACATACACCTCAGAATTTTGAATGGCTAAAAGATCGAGTCATGGTGTAGTCAAACTATAACATACTCAAGGTGAACTATCGATGCACCTCAGGTTAAAGAACTAGATATACAACTACAGCATCGTACTAGTCATCGATGAAAAGGTAGACTTTCTTATGACTGCTCGAGGTGATCACGCTCAGCATTCTTGTTCTTAACAAGTATCTATGCTCTCACTTCGATGTCTTCAAACTGTAGACTAAATACTCATCTATCCTAAGAAAGTGATCATATACTGATCTTTTGGATCGATCACCATCCTCATGATGATCCTACGATTGGGAGTAATTTATGAGTTAATTATGAGAGATATTTTAAAAAAATTTTCTCATGTATCCAGATCAGATCTAAGATATTTTAAATATAATTTTATAGATCTAATAAATAAAAATAAAAATAAATTAAATCTAATTTAATTATACCTTGATGCTAGGTAATCAGATTATTCTTTGATGATTCTGCTGATTGCCTGAGGTTCTGGATCTAGTCACGCAAGCGTCTGGCCTCTACCGGTATCCACTTGGATTGGATCTGAAGATCTTCTTCTTCTTTATAATCTCTCCAAAAATTAGATCTGGATCTAATTTAGAGGATCTTCAAAATTTTTTTTTGAAGATCTACTGTCGTCTCTGCAGCAGTGTTGCCTTCTTCCTTTCTTGTCAGCTTTTTCTTGCCTGAATCGCACCAAACTGGAGCCCAACTTCCCTTGGACGTGGAGAGGAGAGAGAAGATCAGAAGATGGCATGGAGGAGGGAGAGGGGTAGCCTTGAGGCATGGCTAAGAGAAAACTCTATAAAAGTTGGGCACAAATAGGATTTATATAGACCCTACTACGCCATGCAGTGCCACATCATCTTGGCCAATCACATTGCTTCGTGCAATCAGATCTAAATCTGATTGGTGGAGTGACATCACCTGATCCAATTAGATGAGAGCCCCTCTAATTCATCCTTAGATGGTACCTAAGACTAATCAAAATCTATAGTTATGGGCCACCTAAGTAGAAACCAAGAAGCAACCTGAAGTCCCATCTATATGGGACTCCAATCGTCCCTATCCATAGGCGCACGCCTCCCTAGGTGTGCACCCCCTCCTTTCTCAATTCTAACAAGAGGACAAATCCTTATCTACTCTCCAATAGGTGCATGACACATGATAGATGTCTAAGTGTCAAAGGTCAATGTTTGACCAAAGTCAAAGAACAAGAATTAGCAGATGATGAAAAATGGTAGGTGTTGTCCCAAATTTATCTCATAAATTAAGATAATCCTTTTCTAATCTGGACAAGCTCTAGTCAGACCAAGTAAAGGTACCTGAGTGAGCATAAACTTATTTGGCTCAGTCGAGATAACTTTTAATGACAATAAAAGGAGAACATTAGGCTCAATCGTGTGCTAGCATGATTTTCTTGAACCTAATTGAATCTAATTCAAATCAATTAAATTGGGTTAGTCCAATTGATGATATCTAGATCCAAATCCTTATTTGTGTGATCCAGTTAGATTCTGTTCTGTATGATAATGGGATATGACATGATCTCTATCATCGACATCATCGAAACTTCTTTTGATGGATCAGAACTCTTCTGATTCAGATAACTAGAATAATCGATCATTTAAATCATTCTAATTGCTCCCAAAATCTACTAGTGACACCTAGCAGTATATGGTGGTAATCCATCAAAATTGAAAATGAACCTTTCGGTGCATCTTCTTGTGTGATTAAGTTCTTCTATCTTGAGTTCCGATCAGATTAGGGTTAAGGTGAACTCATCAAACCCTAATTTCTATCATATGATTTAATCATTCGATTTAAGTCCGATGTGAAAACCTTAATAGAAAATTTTTCTATTATTTCACTCTACTATGGCCATGGGCTTATGGACTTGATTCTCATGATCATCATAGGGCTACTCCTCATCCACCGAGGTAGATAGATTTCCTCTTGGTGCAATCCAATTCCTACAATGAATGTGCCATAGCCAACATACACCTCAGGATTTTGAATGGCTAGGAGACCGAGTCATGGTATAGTCAAACTATAATACCCTCAAGATAAACTACTGATGCACCTTAGATCAAAGAATCAGATACACCATTGTAGCTTCGAGTCAGTCATCGATAAGAAGGTAGACTTTCTTATGATTGCTCGAGGTGGTCATGCTCAGTGCCCTCGTTCTTTAATGAATACCTATACTCTCGCTCTGATGTCTCTACACCGTAGACTCAAGACTCATCTACTATAAAGAAGTGATTGTACACCAACCTTTCAGATCAATCACCATCCTCATGATGATCCTATGGTCAGGAGCATTTTATGAGTTAATAATGAAAATTTTTGTCTTAAATTTTTAACTCTTGAAAATAAGAATTATCATTATCATTAACTCAAGGGATGTATCATAGACACTAAATACACATTTATGATAGAAAATAATCTATTTTATTATTTATAGTCAAAATTTTAATTATGCCCTTAGAAGTGTATTACAAGTGTCAGCCAATTCTGGCTTCTAAGGCACGTATATCTAACAGCGTGCACCCTAATTCTTCATGCCAATCTGATCTAGGGGCATGCATCCTTAGATAAACTATAGGGGAGGCATGCCTCCTCCCTCATTTCCTATAAAGATTGGGTCAAAAGATCCTTATCCTAATTCCATCTCATGGTTTTAGGACAAACCATGATCTTGTTAGGACAAGCTCTGTTCTGACCAGGAGAAGCTCCAATCAGAGCATTCTGACCAAGAGAAGCTCCAGTCAGAGTAGGACAAGATCAGATAAGATTCTTGGATAAGTCAAATCAAATTTGATTGAGTCCAGATCAATCAGAAAGTCCATAGAAGAAGAAAGTCAGGTCCAATCATGTGCTAGCATAATTTTCTTGAACTTGATTGGATCTAATCCAAATCAATCAAACTAAATTAGTCCAATTAATGACATCCAAATCCAAACTCTTATTTGTATGACCTAATTAGATTTAGTTCTATATGGTAATAGGATATGTCACGATCTTCATTATCGACATAATCGAAACACCTTTTAATGGACCAAAACTCTTTTGATTTAGTCAATTAGAATCATCAATCATCAAGATAATTTTGATTGATCCCAAAATTCACTAGAAATATCTAGCAGTATATGGTGGTAATCCATCAGAATCAAATACGAACCTCTCGGTATAGCTATCTGTATGATTGGATTCTTCTATCATGAGCTCCGATAGGATCTAGGTCAAGGTGAACTCATTAGACCCTATACTTGTTATATAAATAAATTATTTGATTTGAGTTTGATGTAAAATTCTAATAGAAACTCTTTCTATTACATTCATACTACCATGGCCATGGGCTTAAGAACTCACTCTTATGATCATCATAGGACTACTCCTCATCTACCGAGATTGATAGATCCCATATTGGTGCAATCCAATTTCTACAATGAATATGTTATAGCCAACATACATCTCAGAATTTTGAATGGCTAAAAGATTGAGTTATGGTGTAGTCAAACTATAACATACTCAAGGTGAACTATCGATGCATCTTAGATCAAAGAACTAGATACACAACTACAGCATCGTACTAGTCATTGATTGAAAGGTAGACTTTCTTATAACTGCTCGAGGTGATCACGCTCAGCATTCTTATTCTCAATAAGTACCTATACTCTCACTCTGGTGTCTTCAAATCGTAGACTCAATACTCATCTATCCTAAGAAAATAATCATATACTGATCTTTTGGATCGATCACCATCCTCATGATGATCCTATGATTGGAAGTAATTTATGAGTTAATTATGATAACACATGTCTTAAATTCTGAACTTTTTAGAATATGTGTTATCATATTCATTAACTCAATGGATGTATCACAGACACTGTAAATATATAATATAATAGAAAATAACTTTTTTATTAATTTTAAATTAAAATTATAAAATTATTTCTAGAAAGTATTTACAAGTATCAGTCAATCTGGCTTCTAAGGCACACATCTAATCACGATCATATTCAAATAGGTGCAACTCTAATAAGTACTATCTATATTATCGTAACCACAATCATAATACTAAAGAATATTTTTAACTCAAGACAAAATCGAAGAGCTAATCAGGCATGGTCGACTAGACCAATTCCTACGACATCGGCCTAAGAAGAGAGAAGAGCGGCCAAGAGCTATCCCACAACAAGAGCAACCTCAGAGAGAAGGACCTCAAAGAGACCAACCCTCACTTGGAATCATCAATACTATAGCTGAGGGACATCGGTAAGAAAAAGTAGATTGGCAAAGCCAGTGATGAGGTGGAGGACTGAAGAATCCATTATTTTCATCAAAAAAGATGCACAAGGGGTTCAATTTCTGCAAAATGACATGGTTGTAATTTCTTTGAATATTACAAACTATGATGTAGGCTATGTTTTGGTTGATGTTGGAAGCTCTACTGATGTCTTATTTTATGATGCTTTTTCGAAGATGTCTATACCTAATAGTCATATAGGGCCACTAAGGTCTCCATTAGCGAGGTTTACCTATGATACTATATCGATTGAAGTAATAATCACTCTACCAATTATGGCAGGTCAGTATTCAAAGTAATCTCGAGCTCAGATTGAGTTTTTAGTAGTAAAAGCTTCTTCTGCTTATAACGTCATCCTTGGATGACTTTGACTTAATGCACTCCAAGCTATAGTATTGACATATTATCTGAAAGTCAAGTTTCAATAGAATTTGAAGTTGGAAAAGTTTGAGGTGATCAAGCTCTGGTGTGACATTGTTATATAATTGCTTTGCAAAATGGCAAGTAGTCTGAAGTCTATCCTATAGATGGTTTTGATGTTTAGGATGATCTAAACAAAGAGAGGGGAGAACCTACTGACAATTTTGTCACAATGTCTCTAAATGATTAGAACAAAGACCATATAGTTTAAATTGGTTCAAATTTAGATGAAGAGGTTAAGAGATAACTCGTTATCTTTTTGCAAAAGAATGTAAATATTTTTGCTTGGGTTCGTATAGATATATATAGAATAGATGTAGAGGTAATGGAACATCGTCTAAGTGTGGATCACAAATATCAACATATAAAACAAAATAAGCAAATCTTTGCACTAGAGTGTCAAAAGACAATTATGGATGAGGTGGATAAACTTCTTAAAGCTCAGTTCATTTGAGAAGTATCTTATCTAGGTTGGAAAGTAAATATGATCCTTATAAAAAAAGCAAATAGAAAGTGGTGGATATGCATAGACTTTACTGATCTAAATAAAGCCTACCAAAAGGATAGCTATCCTCTACCCATAATTAATCAGTTGGTGGATGCAACCTTGGACCATGAGCTCATCACCTTCATGGATGCCTTCTTTAGCTATAACCAAATCTCGATGGCACCTGAAGATAAGGAGAAAATTGCCTTTATTACCCACCATAGTCTTTATTATTACTGGATCATGCCATTTGAACTCAAAAATATAGGTGCAACCTACCAGTGCCTGGTAAATAAAATTTTTAAGGAGTAGATCGATCGTAACATAAAAATTTATGTGGATAACATGATCATCAAAAGTCGATATTCGAGGAATCATATTCCTAACCTGGAGAAGACATTCAACACTCTTTGAAAGTACAAGATGAAGCTGAATGCAACAAAATATACTTTCGGAGTGATCTTAGAAAAGTTCTTAGGATTCATGGTGTCAAGATGCAACATAAAGGCAAATCTGAAGAAGATCCAAGCCATTTAAGAGATGACCATTCTCAAGATAATAAAAGAAGTTCAGCACCTGATGGAAAAGATTGTGACTTTGAGTCATTTTGTTTCAAGGTCGGTGGAATGTTGCATGCCTTTCTTCTAAGTGCTCAAGCAACTGAAGAACTTATGTTGAACTTTTGCATGTCAACAAGCTTTTGAAGAATTGAAAAGTTACCTCAGCTAACCTCCTCTTCTTGCCAAGCCTAAGCTTGATGAAGAGTTATTCCTATATTTGGCGGTATCACTTGCGGTCACTGGAGCTATCTTAATTAGAGAAGAGAATAAAGTTCAAAGCCTATTTACTATATTAGTAGGGTCCTAAGAGATATCGAAACAAGGAATACCAAATTAGAAAAGCAAACTTATGCTTTATTGATTACAGTCAGAAAGCTCTGACCCTACTTTCAAGGGCATACAATAATAATTTTCATAGATTAACCTTTAAAAATGATCCTTTATCAACTTAATACCTCTAAAAGAATTGCAAAATATGAGATCGAACTCATAGAATTTGACATAAATTTTTAATTTCGACCGTCTATTAAAGCCCAAATAGAATGCACCATTCTAGATCTAGCCAAGCCTAAGCAACAAGAAGCCAGCATTTATAATTTTCAGCCAAACTCCTTCAAAGAAAAAGCAGACCTTCCTGAAGGCTTCTAAGACTTATATCTTGATGGTTCATCCAATGCTTCAAGAATGGATGTAGGTTTGATCCTTATCAGTCTAGAAGGAGTTATTGCCAAATATGCACTCCACCTTGAATTTTCTGCAACCAATAATGGAGCAGAATATGAAGCTCTAATTGCAGGATTGAAGATAGCTAAGAAACTAGGGATATGTCATCTAAAAATCTACAATGATTCATAATTGATGGTAGGGCATATCAATGGCAGCTATGAAGCTCGAGAGAAAAATATGAAAAAATATTTGGACAAAATGAAGAGCTTAACCTCAGCCTTTGACAGTTCGACATTCAGTAAATTCCAATAGCAAAAAATTCTAGGACCGATCTTCTATCCAAACTGGATACTCTAACTCTGAATGATTTGTTGAAGGAAGTTTTCTTTGAAGTTCTTCAATAGCCATGTTTGGAGGAGCCTCAGGTACTATTGTAAGTAGACCACGAACCCAGCTGGAACGATCCACTAGTCTTATATCTTAAAGATGACATCCTTTATAGAGATCCCAAAAAAGTTTAGAAACTAAGAAACTAGGCCTCTCGCTACATCTTATATAAAGACAAACTATATAAAAGGTCTTATTTCTTGCCACTCCTCAAATACCTTCGACCATCTAAAGCCAATTATGTCCTGAGAAAAGTTCATAAAAGAGTATATGGAAATCACCTTGGAGCTAGATCATTATCTTACAAGCTACTTCAACAAGAATATTATTGGTCGATTATGCAGTAGGATGTAGTTGACTATGTAAGAAAGTATGATCGATGTCAAAAAAATATCAATACTCAGAGATGGCCAGCTTCTTTACCTACATTCTTAAGTGCTCCTTGGCCATTCATACAATGGGGGATGGATATTCTTGGATCATTTTTCATAGCATCTGGATAGCAAAATTTTTTTTGGTGGTAGTAGATTATTTCACTAAGTGTTTGAAGCCGAAGCTTTGAAAAAATTACTGAAGTTAAAGTACAAGACTTCATTTGAAAGTCTAAAATATACAAGTTTGATCTACCTTGAACATTGATTACTGACAACGGGTGCTAGTTCGTGGGGATAAAATTTGCTTAATTCTATGAAGATCTGAACATTTCTCATCATTTCATATTCGTGGCATACTCTCAAGCAAATGGTGAAGCTAAGGTGACCAATAGAATGCTGCTGTAAGGAATAAAAGTAAGGCTTGAACGAGCAAAAAGAACATGGGTTGATGAGCTCTACCATATACTCTAGATCTATAGAACCACTCAAAGGTTGCCTGCTGGGAAGACTCTCTTTGCTCTGGCTTTTGGAATTAAGACAATTATTCTAGTCAAACTTAGACTTCCCTAAGCATGAGTTGAAAGCCTCAATGAATAAAATAGTTCACAAGATCTCAGGATAAATTTTGATTGACTAGAAGAAAATTGAAAGAAAGCTCAAGTTCTGATGGCAGCCTATAGGTAGAGAGTAGCTCAGTATTACATCTCTATGATCAAGAGTAAGACATTCAAGGTTGAAGACTTGGTGTTGTGTCGAGCAGAGATTTCTCAATCGTAGAATCAAAGCAATCTTGCTCCAAATTGGAAAAGTCCTTATGAAGTTAAGAAAATTATTTGATCAGAGACTTATCACATAAATGAGCTTGGAGGAGCTACATTATTTCGATCTTGAAATTTAAAAAATCTACGAATATAGTATCAATAGCCATATTTTAATAAAGTTTTTTATTTAAATATTTTTATTTTTTATGTAAATTAAATTATGGTAGAAAATGATTAAGCCAAACTTCATTCTTAAATCTCGTTAGGAATAGAAGGAGAATCTCATCTTAATGAGGATGAAGACCCTCATAAGGGATATGAAAGTCTTCGATTCTTAAATAGGAGGTTAACCTCATTAAGAATAGGAGGAGAATCTCATCATAACGAGGGTGAAGACCATTTGTGCTCCAGCTGAGAGGCCCCTACAATGGTCCTTTTATTCTCCTAGGAAGAGGCTCTTTCAATGGCCCAATGGAGAGAGGTCCTCTCAATGGCCCTTTTGTGCTCTAATAATCTTTCTAAGAATAGAAGGAGAACCTCTCCTAATAAGAGTGAAGATTCTTATAAGGGATATGAAGGACCCCAGTTCTTAAACAGGAGATTAACCTTGTTAGAAATAGGAGGAGAACCTTGTCCTAATGAGGGTGAAGACCATTAGCACCTTAGGAGAGATTCCCTTGCAACGACCCTTTTGTGCCTCTAGGAAGAGGCCCTTTCAATGGCCTAATAGAGAGAGGCCCTCTCGATGATCCTTTTATGCCCTAATAATCTTATTAAAAATAGAAGGCTAATCTTGTTAGGAACAGGAGGAGAACCTCATCCTAACAAGGATGAAGATCCGAGGGATGTGAAGACCTCTAGTTCTTAAACAAAAAGATAAATTTATTCTTAAGTAAATTTAAAATATCTTTATTCGTAAACAAGAAGGACAGACCTATGAAAGGTTGGGCAAAAATTATTGTTCCAAAATAAAGTCTACTTCAGACATAAGATGATAATCAAGAGTTCAGCAAATATCAAATCAAGACATGACAAAGAAGGATGATGTAAGGAAAGATCATTTTATTAAACGAAAGTCATTACAAAGATCACCAAGACTATTTATAAAAATAGAAAGAAAGAAAATGAAGTCCTAATCGGGCTTCAGACTGTCGACCTTGGCCATCATCAGTGAATGTTTTAAATTGTTTACTTGGTCTTCAAGCTCCTTTCTTGCTATCAAACACTTGATAAGCAACTTTCGAGCTCTTCTGGCATCTTCTTCTACCTCTCTTAATCTTTTTTGAAGAATGCTAGATTTAGTCTCGGCATCCTCAATGGTGTTCTCTTGATATGTCATTTGAATTTTCAGCTAAAGAAGCTCGGCTTTATTTTTGTCACAGACTTTGGTGAGGTTCATAAGGCTATTCTTCACAGAGGCAAGTTTGCTCGAATCTCCACTTAGACCAGCTTGAGCATTATTTGCAAGTTGCTTTCTGAGCCGAGCTACCTCATCGTTAACTACTCGAAGTTGCCATTTGAGATCAGAAATTTGCTTGCACCAGCCCAGCCTATAAGAATTATACAACTCTTTAGTCATGCGCAACTGAGTTTAGGGCTCGGAGAACCTCGTAGATAAGTCCCAACCATACTTTTCTTGATTATGAGTCTAGAGTGAGTCCTTCTCCAACTATTGGATCTTCTTTCTTGTTTCTCTGAGTTTGGCCTCAAGGGAGCATATCTTAGTGGTTAAAGCCCAATACTTTTTGCTAGCATGCTTCGATGCTCGTTCAAGCTCTTCAGATAGATGGTACTTCTTAGAAATGTACTCCTTAAAAGTTTGCTTTGAGGCTTGGTGCAGATGGTTGATTTCGGCAGAGGCTACCATATAATTATTCTCTAATTTTTGAAGCTCGTCCTTGGTTCTTTTCAGCTCTTTGTTGTCTTGACAAACTTCTTTCTTCAAAGCTTTTATATGAGTTTTTAAAGGAATTGCTTATAGTAATGGTGCAGCTTCAGCCCATAATTGGGCTTGGTGGCAGAACTTTCAAACTAAACTCTGTATAATGAATATGTTGCAACACACAAAGGTATGGAA
This sequence comes from Cocos nucifera, assembly GCA_006176705.1. Classification (NCBI taxonomy): domain Eukaryota; kingdom Viridiplantae; phylum Streptophyta; class Magnoliopsida; order Arecales; family Arecaceae; genus Cocos; species Cocos nucifera. Next base: position 405,672 of record QRFJ01000156.1, on the reverse strand, counting down.
AAGTTTAATTTCATTGCTCAAAATATTTAAGTACATATGGAGTAAAAGGAAAAGAAATGTATAATTAGAAGAGGTCTCTAATCTCTAGTTGGAGGATAGTGGGGGTGCTCGATCCAACCTCGATAGGTGTCGGCTCCTCGGTAGGCTCATAGACATTGGCAGTAGGCCCGATGGAAGGAAGGTTGACTCTGATGGTGGAAGGCTCAGCTTCGACGTCAGAAGAACCCTCTGGTTCATCCTCTAGGAAGCTGAGGTCTAGTTCAGGATATCTTTCGATGACTCTTTGTTGGTAGATTTCAAAGCCCTTTCTGAAAGCTTCTTTGGCAAATTTGATCTTGATATCTTCAAGTTCTTTCAAAGCTTTAAATTATGCTACAGACTACTTTTTGGCCTCAGTCACCCTTCTTTCCCCTTTAGCAACCTCGATCTCAACCTTCTTTCTTCTCTCTACTTCTAAAGCTAGTGTATTTTTTATTTCCATCAATGTTTGATCCACCTTTCTGAGTGCCTCCTTGAGACGCTCGACCTCAATAGAGTTTTCATTGAGCATCTTCTTGAGATGCTCAACCTTGGCTTTTGATTCTTAGCTTTCTTTACAACCTTTGAAGCCTTGGCCTTATGAATGTTGACTGCCTCGATGTTGGCAAACAAATGATGCCCCAACTACAAGCAAGAAAGTTAATCTTACTACTAGAAAACATATATACGACTGAATTTAAAAATGATAAGGCAACTACCTCGAGGAAAGCTGCAAACAAATCTTTCTTTCGATCTTGAGTGTTTGTCTGGAGGATCTTTTCTATTATATTCGGTAGAATGCACCCCTCTATGAGAGGTCAAACGACCCCCCAGCTATCAAAGAAAGCCCGTTCCAAGTCAATATTATTGTTGCTTGATTCCCCCGGGTTCTTTTGCGATCGAACTTTCTTGACAACCAATTTCTTCCTTTTCTCCACCTCCTTTTTCTCAGTAGGAGGCATTGGGATGGTGACCTCAGTGGGTGAGCTTGGAGTTGGTAAAGTTATTTTGACCTTTGGAATGGAGGTCGTCGGAGCTAGAACAGTCAGGCTGGACTCTACAATCTTGACCCACTTGGATGTCTCTCTTGGGTTGGTAACTTTTCTTTTCTGACTTTGATGATCCTTTTGCAGTCGTTTGAGTTTGTCCAAAGTAATTTCTATGAAAATAAATGAGCCAAAGTCAGATAAAAATGAGAAGGCAAAAGAAATATAAGTTAATACCTTTAGGGTTAATAGGGCTTAAGCTAAGGTTGTAAAGGGTCTAGTCATCTATCAGTTGGGCCAATATAGGAGCTTTGTAGTCTTATAGAGCCTTGATGGAGTTGAGATCTTCCCACTGAAAACTTGGGGCCTTGCGGATGGATTCCCTAAGTTGACCTCAATGAGGAAGTTGCCACTCAAGTGAAAGGTTGGATACAAAGAACTTTTCCTTCTAGTTATGAATGGAGGAAGGGGCATTCTTGATTAACCCCTTCTTGCCGAGTTGAAGCATAATGTACCCTCAGTCCTTAGCAGTGGGGTGGTGCTTAAAAGTGATAAAAAATTCAAAATAAAAAAATCGAAGGTCGAACCTCAGTTAAGAAGCAAAGTTCTAGAAAGCCTATAATGAAATGAAAAGAGTTTGGGATAATAGAGAAAATAGATATATCAAGAAAATGAGAAAGTTCAACACTAAAGGAGGGAACAAGTAACCTAAGCCCGACCCAAAGAGCCTCTGTATACAAACTGAACTGACTCGAAGGGGGGTGCATATTTGGTCGATCTAAGAAGTTCAAGTTCATATTCAGAGGGTATTCCATACTGAATCCAGATAAAAGAAAGATCCTTAGCAGAAAGGGTGGAAGCAATAGTCCTAAAAATAAAGGATGGCCAAGCAACATCTTTGAGATTAGGATCGACCTCGGACTATGGCTTGGAAGGTTCGGCTCAGACGAGCTTTCAGAGGATAAAGATCAAAAACATTTGGAATCTTGGGAGGCCATTTTGGATCAAGAAAAATTGAGAAAAATCTACCAAAAATTGGAGAAAATTGAGGGAAGAACTTGAAAATAGAAGGAGATGTAGGTGAATCTTAGGAGACCCCTAAAAGTAAGAAAGAGGTGAGAAAACTTAAGAGAAAGGTTAGGATACTAACCTAAAGAAGGCGAAGAATTCAATAGCATAGACAGAATGATGAAAGATGGACAGAGGAAGAGTGCCGAAGATAAGAGATGCATGGGATGGAATGATCGAGCTTGAGAAAGACGAAGAGCAGAAAAAGAATAGAAGAAGAAATAGGCCAGAATGAGAAAAAAGAAGAGGGAAGGTGCTTAAATAGCTGATGGTACCCTCGACTATTATGATTGCAGATCGTCAGTGCCAAGTTCTAGCCTTCCATGTGTCCATCCCATTATTGTTGTTGCAGTTGTCAGATGAGACCATCATAGCATCGTGCAATCGAGCTCCATGCTAGATGAAATTTTGAAATTCAAGATCATCTTGAGCCATTCAACAATAAAAGAGCTTCCTCATCAGTTCGAATAATCTAAAGTATTTCACATCGCAAAGGCAGAATGACCAGATGAGACTTTAGCAATCGCAAGTAATAGTATTTTCTTCGTCTGAACTTTGAATTTGGAAGTAGGGTGACAAGTGTTAGGGGTCAAATAGCTCTCATCAAAGTCTGATAAAGTCTGACTTTGGTAAAGCGCTATCTAGGTTCAAGACACATTTTAGTCCAAGGTTTAATCAAGTCAGTCTCCTGGTCTAGATGAGCTCCAGAGGATTAGCCTTCAAATTTGACTAAGCTTAGACCTTCAATCAAGGGTGGTTCATCCCGAAAATGATAACAACTTCTATCAATGTTCGATCTAGTGTGTTGGCCGAGATCCTTTCCTCCGACACTCCAACTCTATCCTGTTAATGGTAGATCTTGTCAACACTATACCGTAGATCTCGATCAGATAAACTTGAGATAATAAAAAAGACTCGTCATCTACTTGACTCTAATCTTCAATGTGGGATAAGTGACAACTGCTTCACAAGCATTGAATCTCAGCACCTTTTGACCCCAACTTTGGACCAATATTGGGCACTGACCAAACTTCATCAAAGTAATTAAAGCAATTTAGCTGCAATCTTAATTGAAGAATCTATTATTCCTTTCCGACCTCAAGTCCTTCAGACCAAAGTATCTGTTTCCACCATCGACTGACCTTGCAGATGACCGATCTTCCAAAAGTAGTTTGAACAATCCTACCGAGGTTCAGATCCAGAATCTGACCTACAAACTCGTCACTCTCAACCTAAAGGCTGACCTTCAAGCTCAATCCAACCAATCCTGAGCTCCAACAGCTTAACCTTAGGATAAATGAGAAACTCATCATCTACTTGACTTTAATCTTCAGTCTGGGATAAGCAATAATCGCTTCACAAGCATTGAACCTCAACACCTTTTGACCCTGACTTTGGGCCCACCTTGGGCACTGACTAAACTTCATCAAAGTAATTAAAGCAATTTAGCTATAGTCTTAATTAAGAAATCTATTATTCCTTTATGACCTCAAGTCCTCTAGACCAAAGTACTTGTTTCTACCATCGGCCGATCTTGTAGATGATCGATCTTGCAAAAGTAGTTTGAACAATCCTATCGAGGTTTAGATCTAGAATTTGATCTACATACCTATCACTCTCGACCCAAACGCTAACATTCAAGCTTAGTCCAACCAATTTTGAGCCCCAACAGCTTAATCTCAGGACAAATGACTTATAATAAAGTTCGAAAGCATCTAACCTTCCGTCCAAACTTCAGCAAATAATATTTAACCATCAGCAAGTCGCAATAAATGATAATCCATTCTCTATAACAAATTCTGAGCTGTTCGAATAGCCTACTGATATTTTGTTGCAATTGCCACCATCAATCTGTTATGGGCTCCATCTATAAATAGGATTCTCCAGATACATTTTTTTTTTAAAACTTTTTTTCATCTCCAACCTCCTATGTACTCTTTTCTTGTTGGCCAAAATACTAACTTGACTATCGTAGGGTTCATGCTGGAGCCAACTTCGGTAAGGATTTTGTCTTGTAGATTCCATCGATGAGATCTTGATTTCTACCTCTTGCAATTTTCGGTAGCCGTCTATTTTCTATACCAACAAATACCAATAAGTTATTTATGAAAATTTATAAATTTTTAATCATTGGATCATGGCTTACTAAATACAGTAATTATAGATCATCAAAGATTAAATCATTTTAATTAGAATTCAAATTATTAATGATTTTTGATCATCTGATAATATTATTTGGGTTACTTAATGCCCTATTGGGGTGGATGCCAGATTCCTTCAGGAGTCATCCCTTGCAAGTTGTCTTGCTGATTAGGATGTTATGTTCTATGGGGTTCTTGTAGGAAGTCTCAAGAATCAGTGCCAGCAAAATCCTTGTAACATATTTGCATCACCATTATTCTAAGTTACTGATGTGACGGCATCCACTACATTTTCATCAACCAAAGAACCATCAACCACCCAAAAAGAGAGAAGGAGAAATAGGCGAGAGGGAGGGACCCACCTATGTACAAGTTTTTAGATTTTTTTTATCATTATTTTAATACTTGATCCCAAAAATGCCCTCATCTCAAACTTATTTCCAAAACTAGGTGCTACATTGAAATCATCTCTTCAACAGGCGATTTCAAGGCCAGCTCAGCCCTTCAGGTCGCCAGCATCGCATGATGAGCTGGCCAAAAGAAATCGCCAGTTGAGTTTAGATGTTGAAGTGGCGACTTCAAAGTTGGCAGTCCAACAGGCGAGTTCATCTTCAAAGTTGGCAGTCCAACAGGCGAGTTCAGATGAACTCGCCTGTTGGACTGACAACTTTGAAGTCGCCACTTCAACATCTGAACTCACCTGTTGGACTGGCAACTTTGAAGTCATCACTTCAATTGATGATTTCATGGGCTTTAAATCCCCCACGTCGGTCCCTCCCATCTTGTATCCAAGAAGGTTCTACTCCAAAAAAACCCAGCCCTTACTCTACTCTAAGACCCTAATCCATCCCTTTCCAACTCTAGCTTCCTTTAAAACCCCTAAACCCTCTTTTTCTCCACCAAATATTCAAAAAACCTTGATAATTACTGTTCTTGTCCCTTTTATCTTTAAAATCATCTCGAAAACCTTGATAATCTGTCTCCACCCCTCTGGTGTTTTAGGTATCTAGAGAATCCTCTCTCCCTCATCCATGTAGTCCAACTTGAATTAATCTTATGGCTTCAAGAAAAGGTGGAAATATTTTGAAAGGAAAAAGAGCTCGAGTAGAAAAAGAAAAATCGAAGTCTCAGGATAGGGATGAAGGAGATTTATTTCTAAACTCTGAGTCAAGTAAAAAATTTCAACCAAATTTTTCTCAACAAAAAGCTGTAGGAGGGAGAATAGTTAAGTTAAGTTCTTTAAGTGATTTTCGAATTGAGTTTCTTTTTGAACGAATGGGTTGGCTCTCTATGATTACATTAAGCAAACCAACCTATCCTGCGGTCAGCTAGTATACTCTATTTCATACGGTCTTTTGACCATAGAACCATTGATATAGCACAAAGCTGTTACTATTTCTATTATTTCTACTACCTACAAAATAAATTAATTAGATTAGGATAGATCAAATTATTCAAATTGATCAAATACATGCTACAAATTAATTTAACCTAGCATTAAATTGACACAACTTAATCAAATTAATCTAATTCACATAAGTTAATTCAAAGTAAACTAATTAGTATAACCTAATTTACTTAGATACATAAATTAAACTTGAATTATATTTATATTTATTAATTTAATAAAAATAAATAAAATTAAAATAAAATTATTACAATATTATAGAAACATGACATAGATTTAAAACATAGCTTATATTATTCAAATTTATCAAATACATGATATAAATTAATTTAACTTAACACTAAATTGACATGACTTAATCAAATGATAGAGTTCATCTAAGTTAATTCAAAGTAAAATACTTAGCATAATCTAATTTACTATAAATTAATGCAAGTTCAATTCAAATTTAATTATAATTATTTAAATTATAATAAATTATAACATAATTAATACAAGATTATGGAAATTAAAGCAATTATATTTTACATAATGCAACTAATATATTTAATCTAATTTTTGTAAATAAAATAAAATAACCTAGCATAAATTAATCATAATAATATAAAAATATTTAAACATTATCATATAAAAAATATCTAATTTACCTGACTAAGGACCTTGGTACAAAGACTGCAGGATCCGGACCCAGGGGGTGATGGGGTGGGGGCGGGGATCGGGGTGGGGCTGGAGATTGGGCTGAGTGGAGAACTGTCGATCGGACAGTAGGAGACAGGAGGGACCGAGGGTGGGGCAGGGAACCCAAAAAATAAAAAATAAAAAATAAACCTAAATCAGGCTGAATGGGGCAACCAAGGGCAGGATGGGGTGGGGGGGACCGGGGGTGGGGGCCGGATGGGGGCAGGGAACCAAAAAACCAAAAAAAATAAAAAACAAGGCCAAACGGGGTGGACGAGGGGGTGGGGGTGTTAGATATGTGTGCCCTAGAAGTCAGAATTAGCTGACATTTGTAATACACTTCTAAGGATAAAATTATAATTTTGACTATAAATAATAAAAATGGATTATTTTCTATCACATGTGTGTATTTAGTGTCTGTGATACATCCCTTGAGTTAATGGTAATGATAATTCTTATTTTCAAGAGTTGAAAATTTAAGATAAGAATTATCTTTATTAACTCATAAAATGCTCCTGACCATAGGATCATCATGAGGATGGTGATTGATCTGGAAGGTTAGAGTATAATCGCTTCTTTATAGTAGATGAGTCTGAGTCTATGATGTAGAGATATTGAAGTGAGAGTATAGATACTCGTTAGAGAATGAGAGCACTGAGCGTGACCATCTCGAGTAGTCATAAGAAAGTCTACCTTCTCATCGATGACTGACTCGATGCTAAGTAGTGTGTCTGGTTCTTTGATCTGAGGTGCATCGACAGTTCACCTTGAGGGTGTTATAGTTTGACTACAGCATGACTCAGTCTTCTAGCCATTTGAAATCCTAAGGTGTATATTGGCTATAGCATGTTCATTGTAGGAATTGGATTGCATCAAGATGGAGTCTATCTACCTTGGTGGATAATGAGCAGTCATATGATGATCATGAGAATCAAGTCCATAAGCCCATGGCCATGGCAGAGAGTGAAATAATAGAAAGAATTTCTATTAAGGTTTTCACATCGGACTTGAATCAAATGATTAAATCATATGATAGAAATTAGGATTTGATGAGTTCACCTTAACCCTAATCTGATCGGAGCTCAACATAGAAGAACTTAATCACACAAGTAGCTGCATCGAGAGATTTATTTTTAGTTTTGATGGGTTGCCACCATATACTGCTAGGTATCACTGGTGGATTTTGGGAGCAATTATAATGATTTAGATAATCGATCATTCCAATTGTCTGAATCAGAAGAGTTCTGATCCATCAAAAGGAGTTTCGATGATGTCGATGATAGAGATCATGACATATTCTATTACCATACAAAACTGAACCTAACTGGGTCACACAAACAAGGGTTTGGATCTAGATATTATCAATTGGACTAACCTAATTCAATTGATTTGAATAAGATTTATTTAGGTTCAAGAAAATCGTGCTAGCACACGATTGAGCCTAACGTTCTCCTTTTTTCTATCATAAAAGTTGTCTCAACTAAGCCAAATAAGTTTGTGCTCACTCAGGTATCTTTACCTAGTCTGACTAAAGCTTGTCCAAGTCAGAAAAGGGTTGTCTTAATTTATGAGATAAATTTGAGACAACACCTGCCATTTTTCATCACCTACTAATTCTTATCCTTTGACTTGGTCAAACGTTGACCTTTGATCCTTGGACATCTGCCCATGTGTCATGAACTTATTGGAGAGTAGATAGGGGCTTGTCCCCTCATTAGAAATTGGAAAGGAGGGGGTGCATGCCTAGGATGGCATGCGCCCATGGATAGGGATGCCTAGAGTCCCATATAGATGGGACTTCAGGTTGCTTCTTGGATTCAAACTAGGTGACCCTCATCTATAGACTTTGACCAGTCTTAGGCACCATATAAGAATGAATCTATGGATTTCTCATCTAATTGAATTAGGTGATGTCATCCCACCAATCAAATTTAAATCTGATTGCACGAAGCAACGTGATTGGCTGGGGTGATGTGGTGCAGCAGGGTTAATATAAAGACCTGTCTGCGCCCACTTTTTAAGAGACTCCTCTCCTAGCCATGCCCCAAGGCTGTCCCTCTCCCTTCTCCATGCCACCTTCTAGCCATCTCTCTCCTCTCCATGCCCAAGGATAGTTGGACTTAAGATTAGTGCGATTCAAGCAAGAAAAGACTGATGAGAAAGGAAGAAGGCAGCACTGCTGTAGAGATGACTGCTGATCTTCAGAAGGAGTTTTGAGGATCCTCCAAATCAGATTTCGATCTAATTTTGAGAGAAAAGAAAGAGAAGGAGAAGATCTCCAGATCTAGCCTGAGTCGATATCGGTAGAGGCCAGGTGCTTGCGTGGCTAGATCCAAAACTTCAGGGCTTCAGCAAGATCATTAACGGGTAATCAGATTACCCAGAATCAAGGTAAAATTAATTTAATTTAATTTAATTTAATTTTCTAATTTATTAAATTATAAAATCAAATCTAAAAAATATTAGATTTAATTAGAATCTAAGAGAAAATTTTTAAAATATGCCTCTAGATCCAATCAGATCTGAACGAACCTGACCCCAAAAATTTAGAATTTCCCTTCAACTGGTATCAGAGTCAGGTTCTTATAAAATTTATTTAGATCTGATTTAATCTAATAAATTAGTGATTTTAGATATCACATGAGATATGATTAGATTTAAAATTAAAAAATTAAAAAATTAAAATTAATTAATCTAGATCTAATATGTATGAGATACATAACTAGGCTTGGAATAGAATTGTTCTATGTGTAGTTTAGCATAATCATAATTTTATTTGATTAAATATGATTTTAAGATCTATTTATTTACTATCTCTTGATCATATAAATATTATAATCAGATCTAAAAATTAAAAAATAAATTAAATTTAATTTATTCATTTGAGATATGATAGTTGCATGTTTAGACTAGTTGTAGAATAGTTCTATAAAATGGTCTAGATTAAATTTTATTTGATATGATCAAATTTAAATTTAATTTTTTAGATGATTATGAGATAATTTAGATTTAAAAAACATGCATGATATGATGTATACAAAATATATTTTAATTAGATCAATTTTTTATATGAGATATATGCTTAGATCTAATTAGTTTTTGTAGATTAGTTGTATTTCTGATTAAGGCATTCCCCTTGGTCGTCCGATCAAAAGAACAAAGTAGGGTTTAAAGACCCTCTCCTTCCATTCGATGGGGTGTTCCTATGATGTATAGGAGTGCTGCGCATTTGTCCTTAATCAAAAATTGAAAACTTACTTTCTGCAAAATCCTAGATCCTGAAACCTTAGGATCTTATTTACATATTTTATGTATGAATCCTAAACTTAATTAAGAATTAAGATTATGAAACATATTAGGTCTAAAATTAAGAATTTTTAGATCTAAGATAAGTTCATAAAATTAGGTTCGGACTTGGATAGCTCAATTAGGTCTAGTGGTTGATCAAATCGAATCAAGAGTTGGTTAGATGGGATCAACAATGCTTAAATTGACTAGCCTAATAGGATTAAGTCTAGGTCAAGATCGAGTCACGTGAGTGATCGATCAAGCTAAGACCTAATTAGGCTCAGTGGTTAGAGTCTGGATTGTAGGCTAATCCGATTGGTTCTGGCTCAACAATTTGGTGTCTAAGGTAAGTTTAGCAGACACGACCGACTGGTTTTTAATTGGAAGCTACTCAACTCGAATGCGTTCTTATCGAGTTAATGGTATATTTCTTCCATTGGTCTCACTTACCTGGCCATATTTGTTGACTCAGTTTTGATCTGAAGTGGTTAATAATCCAAGCTAACAATAATCCGAGCTAACCCATGCCATTAGGTTAGTCATAATGGTTATGACTATGTCAAGTCTAGTTTAATGAAACCTAAATCAAATCTTCCTAAGAAAAGATTAAGTCTAAGGTCTTCCACCATTGTAGACGTGTGGGCCCTTCCTAAGGTTGATTATTCTCGACTGGTTACAGTGGCTCAGTTGCACCGAGAAGATGCAACCATGTCTATTAGGCATTAGATGCTACAGACTGGAGGATGGATTGGGCTCAATATTTTGGATATGGTGAGAGACTCAATTAGGAATCCAATCTGTGCAAATGGTGGGTCTGACTTAACTAAGGAGTGGATCAATATTACGAACATGGTGAGATTCATGAATTAGAGACCAAGATTGGGTGCATCATGATTAAAGAATCATTGAACAAGTGTTGTTCACTCATTGGCTAACCCATCACCAATAACTGTTAGGTGAGGTGATGAGTAAGTTGGTGGGACTGCACCACCCACTAGAAATCATTAATCATAGAGATTTTCGCATCTCTACAGAGAGTATAGAGATCCGAGAAAATAGTGAAAGCTAATTTATTTAAAAGTAAAATTCCTAAATAAATTGGTTAAGTCTTAATTACAATATCTAACAAGAAACTTTGACTCTCTACAAGAAAATTTCTGCATCCAATCCACTAGCATGAATCCTGGACACCCATAGACTGATTGAACCAAATTATAAGGATTGGCTTCAAAACTTCAAAATTATTTTGGGTTTCGAGAAGTTAACTCATGTATTGGACCATGACCCTCCCATCTTACCAGCTGATCCATCCGCTGAGCAGAGAGCATCTTTGAATAAGTGGACAGATGAAGATAATAAGGCCAGATACTACATGTTGGGCTCGATGTTTAATAAACTTCAGCACCAACATGAAGATATCAGGACTGCTCGCCAAATATTGGCTCACCTATAGGAGATGTTTGGTGAACAGAGTCGTGCAGCCAAGTATCAAGTCACTAAACAACTATTCAAGGCTAAGATGCGTGATGGGCAGTCAGTCCAAGATCATTATTTAATGATGATCAAGGACTTGGAAGAGCTTGAGAAGCTCGAAGTGAGGTTGGACTTGGATCTGCAGAATGATATAATTCTGCAATCCTCGACTAATGTGTTTGGAGAGTTCATCATGAACTACCATATGCATAAACTTCAAAATTTTCTGGTCGAACTTATAAACATGCTGGTTACTGTTGAGCTTTCCATGAAAGGTTCTAAAGGCTCAGTGCTTGCTATGGAACGGACTTCTTCCAAGAGAAAGTCTTTTGAAAAGAAGAAGAAGTCTATGAAAAAGCAAAAGATGGAAGAAGGAAAAAAGAAAAAGACAGAGCTGAAGAAGAAGATCGCTGATAAAGAAAAGTATTTCCATTGCAATAATGATGGCCACTGGAAGCGGAACTGTCCTACTTACCTGGCTACCCTAAAGAAGAAGAAGGCAGGTCCTTCTGGAGGTATGCTTGTTATTAAGTCTAACCTTACGATTTCTTTTGCATCTAGTTGGGTGCTTGACTCTGGTTCTAGTGTTCACTTGTGCACTTCTATGTAGGGTCTTGAGGATAGCAGGAGGCTGAGGGATGGTGAGATGATCCTGTGCATCAAAAATGGAGCAAGAGTTGCTGCCATGATCGTAGAAACATACCTTCTTCGACTACCATCTGGTTTAGACTTAGTATTAAAAGATTATTATTATGTACCTGCAGCAAGCAGAAATTTAATTTATGTTTCTTGCCTTGTATTAGAAGGCTATATAATTAGTTTTCTTAAGGACCATTATAACATTCTTTATAAAAGAATTAAAATTGCAAGTGGTTTCCTTATTAACGGTCTTTATCAGTTACATGTTGATATATCTATTTTTAATTTTCAGCAAAATATGAATGCCATAAAATCAAAAGGTCCTAGGGATAGTCCAAATGATAGGTATCTATGGCACCTAAGATTAGGTCATATAGCAGAAGATAGGATTAACAAATTGGAGAAAACTGGGCTATTGAGTCCGTTGACTTTTGAGTTATATCCAATTTGTGAATCATGTCTTCATGGCAAAATGACTAAGCTTCCTTTTGTAGGACATAGGGAGAGGGCCACGGATCTTCTTGCCCTAGTACATACTGATGTGTGTGGCCCATTTGATGTGTCAGCTAGAGGCAACTTTGCCTACTTCATAACCTTTATTGATGATTTATCTAGGTATGAGTATGTGTATCTTATGAGACATAAGTCTGAAGCCTTTGAAAAGTTCAAAGAATTCAGACATGAAGTAGAAAAGTAAATTAAAAAACCCATTAAGGTTCTTCAATCAGATCGAGGAGGTGAATACCTTAGTCGAGAATTCCTGGACTATCTCAAGCAAAATGGCATAGTCTTTTAATGGACTCCATCCGAAATACCTCAACTCAATAGGATCTTAGAATGGAGGAATCGGATACTATTAGATGTCCGATCCATGATGAGCTTCACAGACCTTTCTGATTTTCTCTAGGGATACTGTTTGTTAACAGCAATATATTTACTGAATATAGTTCCTTCTAAAACCATTCCTACAACTTCGTATGAGATATGGCATGGTAAGAAACCAAGTCTGAGTCATCTCATAATTTGGGATTGTCCGGCTCATGTCAAAAGATAACAAGCGGATAAATTAGACTTTAGGTCCTTTAGAGCTTGATTTATTGGATATCCTAAAGAGTCATTAGGATATTATTTCTACATTCTAGAAGATCATAATATGATTGTGAGTCGACATGCCATCTTTCTTGAAAAATAGTTTATTCAAGATAGTAGCATTGGAAAGCAGATCAAGCTCGATGAGAAAGTCTCATAAGAGCAATGAGCTAAGGACCAAATGGAACCAAATCAAGTTAAGCCAGTCTAGTCACTACCTCCTCCATCTTGTAGATCGAAAAGAGTTTTCCATCCCCCTAAGAGGTACTTAGATACTATTTCAGAGAAAGTAGAGGAAATATTCCTCATAGGTAATGGGGTTCACGGTAATGATCCCAAAACCTATAACAAGACAATATCAGATATTGACTCCGAGAAATAGTTAGAGGCAGTGAAGTCAGAAATTGACTCGATGCACTCAAACCAAGTCTGGACCTTGGTAGTGAAGGAAAATCCTGAATTTCCTAGGTCATGTTCGTTCAGATCTGATTGGATCGAGAGACATATTTCAAAAATTTTTCTCTCAGATCTAGATCAGATCTGACACTTTTCCAAATCTGATTTATGATCTGATAATTAAGAAAATAAATTTAAATTAATTTTAAATTAATTTTACCTTGATTCTGGGTAATCTAATTACCCATTGATGATCCTACGGAAGCTTTGAGGTTCTGGATCTAGCCACATAAGTGCCTGGCCTCTATCGGTATCCACTCAGGCTAGATCTGGAGATCTTCTCCTTCTCTTTCTTTTTTCCAAAAATTAAATCTGGATCTAATTCGGAGGATTTTCAAAATACCTTCTGAAGATCACCCATCCTCTCTGCAGTAGTGTTGCCTTCTTCCTTTTTCGTCAGCCTTTTCTTGCCTGACTCGCACTAATCTGAAGAACCCAACTTTCTTGGGCATGGAGAGGAGAGAGAGGGTCAGATGGTGGCATGGAGAAGGGAGAGGGACAGCCTTGGGGTGTGGGCTAAAAGGAACTCTTTTTAAAAGTTGGCACAGATAGGATCTATTTATAGACTCTGCTGCGCCATGCAGTGTTGCATTACCCCAGCCAATCACGTTGCTTCATTCAATCAGATCTAAATCTGATTAGTGAGATGAGAGACCCACGAATTCATCCTAAGGTGGCACCTAAGACTGGTCAAAGTCTATAGGTGAGGATCACCTAGTTTGAATCCAACAAGCAACCTGGAGTCTCATCCGTATGGGACTCCAGCATCCCTATCCATGCGCACACGCCATCCTAGGCATGCACCCCTTTCTTTCCAATTTTTAGAGAGGAGACAAACCCCTATCTACTCTCCAATAAGTGCATGATACATGGGCAGATGTCCAAGGATCAAAGGTCAACGTTTGACCAAGTCAAAGTACAAGAATTAGCAGGTGATAAAAAATGGCAGGTGTTATCTCAAATTTACCTCATAAATTAAGACAACCCTTTTCTAACTTGGACAAGCTCTAGTCAGACCAGGTAAAGGTACCTGAGTGAGCATAAACTCATTTGGCTTAGTCGAGACAACTTTTATTATAGAAAAAGAAGAATGTTAGGCTCAATTGTGTGCTAGCATGATTTTCTTGAACCTAATTAAATCTTATTCAAATCAACTGAACTGTGTTAGTCCAATTGATGATATCTAGATCCAAATTTTTGTTTGCGTGACCCAGTTAGATTTAGTTCTGTATGGTAATGGGATATGTCATGATCTCCATCATTGACATCATCGAAACTCCTTTCGATGAATCAAAACTCTTCTGATTCAGACAACTTAGAATGATCGATCATCTAAATCATTCTAATTGCTCCCAAAATCCACCAACGACACCTAGCAGTATATGGTAGCAATCCATCAAAATTAAAAATGAACCTCTCGGTGCAGCTAGTTGTGTGATTAAGTTCTTCTATCTTGAGCCCCGATCAGATTAGGGTTAAGATGAACTCGTCAAACCCTAATTCCTATCATATGATTTAATCATTCGATTCAAGTCCGATGTGAAAATCTTAATAGAAACTCTTTCTATTATTTCACACTCTACCATAGCCATGGGCATATGGATTTGATTCTCATGATCATCATAGGGCTGCTCCTCATCCACTGAGGTAGATAGATTCCATCTTGATGCAATCCAATTTCTATAATGGACATGCTATAGCCAACATACACCTCAGGATTCTAAATGGCTAGAAGATCGAGTTATGGTGTAGTCAAACTATAACACCCTCAAGATGAACTATCGATGCACCTCAGATCAAAGAACCAGATATACCACTGCAGCATCGAGTCAGTCATCGATGAGAAGGTAGACTTTCTTATGACTACTCGAGGTGGTCACGCTCAGTGCCCTCATTCTCTAATGAGTACCTATACTCTCGCCCCGGTGTCTCTACACCATAGACTCAAGACTCATCTACCGTAAAAAAGTGATTGTACACTAACCTTCTGGATCAATCATCATCCTCATGATGATCCTACGGTCAGGAGTATTTTATGAGTTAATAATGAAAATTCTTATCTTAAATTTTCAACTCTTGAAAATAAGAATTATCATTATCATTAACTCAAGGGATGTATCACAGACACTAAATACACATATATGATAGAAAATAATCTATTTTATTATTTATAGTCAAAATTATAATTTTGCCCTTAGAAGTGTATTACAAGTGTCAGTCAATTCTGGCTTCTAGGGCATACATATCTAACAAACTTTCACTTGACCTAAGGCCAATTGGCTACAAATCTAAGTCCCATCTTGTCAAGGTGGGCTTCGATCTTCTGCTGACCCAATAGCTTTGTAAACGGGTCCGCCACATTGTCTGCGGAGTTGACTCTCTTGATCTCGACGTAATACTTCTCGAGGTAATCGCGTATAAGGTGATATCGCCGCTCGATGTGCTTGAATTTCTGATGAGACCTCGGCTCCTTAGCAAGGGCTATGATGCCATTATTGTCGCAGTATAGAGGGATGGCATCTGATGGCATTACTCTGATCTCTGTGGCAAATTTCTTATACCAGAATGCCTTCTTTGCAGTTTCTGATACACGAATGTATTCTGCTTCCACGATGGAATCTGCTATTGCTGTCTGTTTAGAACTATTCCAACTGACAGCTCCACCATTGCACAAAAATAGACTTTCAGATGTCGACTTTCGATTATCTATATCGGATATAAAATCTGAGTCTGTATATCCCTGGACTTGGAGTTCTCCATTACCAAAGACCAACAACATATCCTTAGTTCTTCTCAAGTACTTAAGGTTACATTTCACAGAAGTCCAGTGTTCTTCACCTGAATTTGACTGATATCTGCTTGCGATACTCACAGCATGGGCTATATCAGGTCGTATACATAACATGGCATACATGAGGCTCCCTATTGCAGAAGCATAAGGGATCTTGCTCATGCGTTCTATTTCCTCAGGTGTGCTGGGGCACATCTTCTTGGAAAGATGAATGCCATGCCTAAAGAATACTAAACTCCTCTTAGAGTTTTCCATACTAAACCTCTTTAGCACTTCCTCTATGTACTTTTTCTGTGAAAGTCCTAGCATCCTATTCGATCCATCTCTATAGACCTTGATTTCTAGAATAAAGGATGCTTCTCCTAGGTCTTTCATGGAGAATTCTTTGGATAACCACATTTTAATTGTGCTCAACATGGGAACATCATTCCTCATAAGGAGGATGTCATCTACGTACAATACGAGAAAGACAATAGTGCTTTCACTGATCTTTTTAAAGACATATAGCTCCTCCTCGTTCTTGATGAAATTAAATAATTTGATCACATCATTAAAATGAGTATTCCAGCTCCGAGATGCTTGCTTAAGTCCATATATGGACCTTTGCAGCTTGCATACTTTGTGATCATCATCATTGGATGTGAAACCTAAGGGTTGTTCCATATAGATATCTTCCTCAAGATATCCATTTAAGAATGCCATTTTCACATCCATTTATCATATTTCATAATCGAAATAGGCTGCAACAGCAAGCAATGTGCGAATGAATTTTAGCATAGCTACTGGTGAAAAGGTATCCTGATAGTCAATGCCTTCGCATTGACTATAACCTTTTGCCACTAATCTAGCCTTGAATGTCTCCACATTCCCATCTGCACCAATCTTTTTCTTGTAGATCCATTTACACCCAATAGGTACTATACCTTCTGATGGATCTACCAAGGTCCAGACTTGGTTTGAGTGCATCGAGTCAATTTTTGACTTTATTGCCTCTAAGCATTTCTCGGAGTCGATATCTGATATCGTCTCGTTATAGGTTTTGGGATCATCACCATGAACCCCATTACCTACGAGGAATATTTTCTCAACATCCTCTGAAATAGTACCTAAGTACCTCTCAGGGGGATGAAAAATCCTTTTCGATCTACGAGGTGGAGGAGGTAGTGTATGGATTGGCTCAACCTAATTTGGTTCCATTTGGTCCTTAGCTCGTTGCTCTTGTGAGACTTTCTCATCGAAGCTTGATCTGCTTTCTAATGCCGCTATCTTGAATAAACTATTTTTCAAGAAAGATGGCATGTCGACTCACAATCACATTGTGATCTTCTAGAATGTAGAAATAATATCCTAATGACTCTTTAGGATATCCTATGAATCGAGCTCTGAAGGACCTAAAGTCTAACTTGTCCGCTTGTTGTCTTTTGACATGAGCTGGACAACCCCAAATTCTGAGATGACTCAGACTTGGTTTCTTACCATGCCATATCTCATACGGTGTGGTAGGAACGATTTTAGAAGAAACCCTATTCAGTAAGTATATTATAGTTAACAAACTAGTATCTCCAAAGAAAATCAGGAAGGTCTGTGAAGCTCATCATGGATCGAACCATATCTAATAGGATCCGATTCCTCCATTCTGAAACCCCATTGAGTTGAGGTGTTCCTGGTGGAGTCCATTGAGAGACTATGCCATTTTTCTTGAGATAGTCCAAAAATTTTCGACTAAGGTATTCACCTCCTCGATCTGATCGAAGAACTTAATGAATTTTTTAGTTTGCTTTTCTACTTCATGTCTGAATTCTTTGAACTTTTCAAAAGCTTCAGACTTGTGTCTCATAAGATACACATACCCATACCTAGATGAATCATCAGTAAAGGTTATGTAGTAGACTAAGTTGCCTCTAGCTGGCACATCAAATGGGCCATATACATCTGTATGTACTAGTGCAAGAAGATCCGTGGCCCTTTCCCCATGTCTTACAAAAGAGAGTTTAGTCATTTTGCCATGAAGATAGGATTCATAAATTGGATATGACTCGAAAGTCAATGGATTCAATAGCCCTATTTTCTCCAATTTGTTAACCCTATCTTCTGCTATATGACCTAATCTTAGGTGCCATAGATATCTATCATTTGGACTATCCCCAGGTCATTTTAATTTTATGGCATTTACATTTTGCTTGAAATTAAAAATAGATACATCAACATGTAACTGATAAAGATCGTTAATAAGGAAACCACTTGCAATTTTATTTCTTTCATAAAGAATATTACAATGATCCTTAAGAAAACTAATTACATAGCCTTCTACTATAAGACAAGA